>JAVJIX010000082.1:4070000-4420000 GCA_036785185.1 Paratrypauchen microcephalus
ACTGTTTCAAAACTGCCCCAAAAACTGCCTCAAAACTGCCTCAAAACTGTCACAAAACTGCCCCAAAACTGCCTCAAAACTGCCACAAAACTGTCACAAAACTGTTTCAAAACTGCCCCAAAAACTGCCTCAAAACTGCCACAAAACTGTCACAAACCTGCCCACCAAAAAGAAACAAAAAGTGCGTCAAAACTGCCCCAAAAACTGCCTCAAACCTGCCCCCCCAAAAAAACCCAAAACTGCCTCAAAACTGACCCAAACCTGCCCCAAAAAAACCCCAAAACTGCCTCAAAACTGCCCCAAAACACTGCCAAAAACTGCCCCAAAACACTGCCAAAAACTGCCCCCAAACTGCCTCAAAACTGACCCAAACCTGCCCACCAAAAAAAAAAAAGTGCCTCAAAACTGCCCCAAAAACTGCCTCAAAACTGTCACAAAACTGTTTCAAAACTGCCCTAAAAACTGCCTCAAAACTGTCACAAAACTGTCACAAAACTGTCACAAACCTGCCCACCAAAAAGAAACAAAAAGTGCCTCAAAACTGCCCCAAAACACTGCCAAAAACTGCCCCAAAAACTGCCCCAAAACTGACCCAAACCTGCCCCCAAAACAGCCTCAAAACAGCCTCAAAACTGCCCCAAAACTGCCCCAAAACTGCCCCAAAAACTGCCTCAAAACTGCCCCAAAACTGCCTCAAAACTGACCCAAACCTGCCCCCAAAAAACCCCAAAACTGCCCCAAAACACTGCCAAAAACTGCCCCAAAACTGACCCAAACCTGCCCCCAAAAAAACCAAAAACTGCCTCAAAACAGCCTCAAAACAGCCCTAAAACTGCCCCAAAACACTGCCAAAAACTGCCCCAAAACTGACCCAAACCTGCCCCCCCCAAAAAAACCCCAAAACTGCCCCAAAACTCTGCCTCAGAAAAGTGTCAAAGTGCAGACTGCCCCTGGGCTCTGGTTCAGGCTCCACATGAGGAGGATGAGCTGTTGGAGCTGTTGAAGCTGTTGGAGCTGTTGACATGTTGCAAATGGAGGAGGGCAAAGTTTAGAGGGAAGAAGAAAACGTGTGAAGCGAGAGATCGAACAGATCGAACAGACTGAACAGAGCTCAAACAGATCGAACAGAGCTCTGTCCTTCAGCTCGCGGCTCACCCCAAAGTGCTGATGAATCCATTGACGGCGCCTTCCGCGTAAAGAGACACGATGTCTCCGATGTGCAGAAAACTGGAGCGCTGTTCTGACATTTTCACTTTTCAAACATTGAAAAGTTGAGTCTGTCTCGGGTCGTGCGGAACTCTCCCCGGCGCAGTCCTCACGGCGCACTCCGGCTTCCTGCTCTGTGCATGTCCACGGTTGGCGCAGAAAACCAAAGTGCAAAGTGTGCAATCGAATTCAGAAAAGCCTTGCGTTTTTTTTGCACTTTTCTGCTCTTCCTGTGTGAGCCGGCGCAGAATGTGGCGCATCAGGGGGAGGAGACTGCGGACACTTCACAGCGGCTCATTTTCTCCCTCTGCGACGCAAATACACACAAATAAAGTGTTAAATCCACAATCTAAACCTGTTTTTATTGATTTATTCCCAGGTTGTTTCCTTCGCCTCTCTCGGTTTCTCTTTAAACTCCGCGTTCTTCTTGTTTTCATCGGTTTATTTTCATTTTATTTTATTTTCCAGGGGCCAGCGGAGCCACAAAATACATTTATCAACAAATGAAGAATCAGAAATGAGATTTTGTGTTTGTGCTTCAGTTTGTGTGCCACCAGAGGGCGCTAGAGTCCAGCCCAGCACTGTTTACCCCGCCCGGTAGCGCCCCCTGCGGCCGCGGGGCTGAAGCGCACCTGCAGGAGGTGTTTGGAAACAAACACAAGGATCAGGGAAGGTCAGAGACTCATACACCCCCCCGGCTCCCGGCTCCCGGCTCCCGGCTCCCGGCTCCCGGCTCCCGGCTCCCGGCTCCCGGCTCCCGGCTCCCGGCTCCCGGCTCCCGGCTCTCGGCTCTCGGCTCTCGGCTCTTTAGGTAAGTGTTCTGGTCCAGGGAAAAACAGATCCTCCTGAGTCTGGAGAGAGAGAAAGAGAGAGAGAGAGGGAAGAAGAAAGAAAGAGGGAGAAAAAAAGAGAGAAAAAGGAAGAAAAAAGAGGTGATGGAGGAAGAGAGAGAGAGGGAGGAAGGAAGAATGAAAGAGAGAGGGGGAGAGAGAAAGAGAGAGAAATGGGGAAGGAGAGAGGGGAGAAAGAAAGAGAAGGTGGGGAAGAGAAAGGGGGAGAGGAAGGAAGGAAGAAAGAAAGAAAGGGAGAGGGGGATAGAGAGAAAGAAAGAGAAAAGGGAGAGACGGGGAGAGGGAGAAAGAAAGAAAAAAGAGAGAGCGGAAGAAAATTGAGGTGATGGAGGAAGAGAGAGACAGAGGAAGGAAGGAAGAATGAAAGAAAGAGGGAGTGAGGGAGGGTAGAGAAAGAGAGAGAGAAGGGGGCAGAGGGGTAGAGAGCGTGAGAGAGAGGGGGAGAGGGAAAAGAGAGAAAGAGGAAGAAAGAAAGAAGAGAGAGAGAGAGAGAAAGAGATGGGGAGGGAGGGAAGAGGAAGAGAAAGAGAGGGAAGAAGACAGAAAGAAAGAGAAAGAAGAAAAGAAAGAGGGAGAGGGGGAAGAGAGAGAGAGGAAGAAAGAAAGAGAGAGGAAGTGGGGGGAAGAGGAAGAGAAAAGGGGGAGAGGAAAAGAGAGAGGGAAGAAGAAAGAAAGAGGGAGAGGGGAAAAGAAAGAAAGAGAAAGAAAGGAAGAGACAGAGAGAGAGGGTGGAAGAAAGAAAAAGAGAGAAAGGAAGAAAATGGGGTGATGGAGGAAGAGAGAGAGAGGAAGGAAGGATGAATGAATGAAAGAAAGAAAGAAAGAAAGAGGGAGAGGGGGAGAGGGCAAAGAGAGAAAAAGAGAGAGGGAGAGGGTGGGGAAGAGAGAGGGAAGAAGAAAGAAAGAAACAAGGAGGGTGATGGAGGAAGAGAGAAAGGGAGAAAGGAAGAAAGAAAGAAAGAGATGGGAAGAGAGGGAGAGAAAGAAAGAGAGAGAAAGGAAGAAGGTGTGAGAGGGACAAAGAAAGAAAGAAAGAAAGAAAGAGGGAGAGGAGGCAAAGAGAGAGAGAAAAAGAGGGGAAGAGGGAAAGAGAGAGGGAAGAAGAAAGAAAGAGGGAGAAAAAAGAGAGAGAGGAAGAAAAAGGAGGTGATGGAGGAAGAGAGAGAGAGGGAGGAAGGAAGAATGAAAGAAAAAGAAAGAAAGAAAGAAAGAGAGGTGGCGAAAGAAAGAAAGAGAAAGAGAGAAAGGAAGAGAAAGTGGAGAAGAGAAAGGGGGAGAGGAAGGAAGAAAGAAAGGGAGAGGGGGGTGGAGAGGAAGAGAGAGGGAGAAAGAAAGAAAGAAAGAAAGAAAGAAGAGAGAGAAAGAGATGGGAAGAGAAGGAGGGAGAGAGAGAGAAAGGAAAAGAAGGCGGGGAAGAGAAGGGGGGAAGAAAGAAAGAAAGAAAGAGGACGAGGGGGGGGGGGGGCAGAGAGAAACAAGGGAGATAGTTAGAGAGAAAGAGAGAGTCAGGGGGGGGGGGGGGGGGGGGGTCGGTTCCCACGCAGACGCACGCGCGCAGCCGCAGGTTGGACAAAGCTCCGCGCGCTCATTGGCTGCGCTCCGCACGGACCTGTTCCTCCTCCTCCTCCTCCTCCTCCTCACCGGGACTCACTCCTGCCCCTCACTCCTGCCCCGGGACTCACTCCTGCCCCGTCCCCGGAGGAATCGACTCTCGCCCCGTGCGCGGTTCCCCTCCTCGCGCCGATGACAGACGTGAGTAACCGAGTAACCGAGTAACCGGGCCGGAGTTAAACGTTCACGAGTCTCTCCAAACTCGCGGAGGTTTCTGTTTTTCCCCCGCGCGCCGCAGGTTTATCGTTCTGAACCGTTCTCCGTTCTCTCACGTGCGTCCGCGTTTGTTTTCGGTACGTTTGTGTCTCGTGCGAAGACCGGAGCGCGCGCGTGCCAAAGAGCAAACATTGACATAATCTCATTTGGCGAAGGCGGAGAACAAAACGTGCTGCTCCCGGAGGACACCGGAGACACCGAGGACTGTCCTCAACCCCGGAGACACCGAGGACTGTCCTCAACCCCGGAGACACCACCGGAGACACCGAGGACCGTCCTCAACCCCGGAGACACCGAGGACCGTCCTCAACCCCGGAGACACCGAGGACTGTCCTCAACCCCGGAGACACCACCGGAGACACCGAGGACTGTCCTCAACCCCGGAGACACCGAGGACTGTCCTCAACCCCGGAGACACCACCGGAACACCGGAGACACCGAGGACTGTCCTCAACCCCGGAGACACCGAGGACTGTCCTCAACCCCGGAGACACCACCGGAACACCGGAGACACCACCGGAGACACCAAGGACTGTCCACAACCCCGGAGACACCGAGGACTGTCCTCAACCCCGGAGACACCACCGGAACACCGGAGACACCACCGGAGACACCAAGGACTGTCCACAACCCCGGAGACACTGAGGACTGTCCTCAACCCCGGAGACACCACCGGAGACACCACCGGAGACACCGAGGACTGTCCTCCACACCGGAGACACCGAGGACCGGAGCACCTGTCCCGGGACACGCTGCACTCTTTGAAACACCGATAAACACCGTAAGGAACCGCGCGTAATGCTGCAGCCGTGCGTAACTGTTCCCTGTTTTTCGTCCCCCCTTTACGCACCGCGGTGAAGTTCGTTTCACCTGGACAGACCCAAACTGTCCCAAAACTGCCTCAAAACTGCCTCAAAACTGCCTCAAAAAACTGCCTCAAAACTGCCTCAAAAAACTGCAGGGTGACGCTCTTTTCCCCACAGAAAATAATGTCATTTTAATTTGATGTAGAACCACACTGAAGGGGCGTAACATTCCAAACAACTGTGGCGTATTTTAGTATTTTAGTATTTTAATAATCCCGAGTAGCCAAAGCTGCAGGTTTGGGGTCCCAAGGGCTTTATGTGAAAGTTATTGAAAGACTTTTCCCCATAGAAAACAATGGTATTATTATTATTATTATTTTATCCTTTATTTCTCCCTGTAGGGAAATTATTTCTCTGCATTTGACCCAGACTTCAGGAGCAGTGGGCGGCTCGTCTGTGATCTGACCTCAGGACCTCAGCTGGAGGATGTTTTTGTGTTGATGGGGTCCTGGTCCAGTCCTGATCCAGTCCTGGTTTACTCCTGGTCTAGTCCTGGTCCAGTCCTGGTCCAGTCCTGGTTTAGTCCTCGTCCAGTCCTGGTCCAGTCTTTGTTGAGTCCTGGTAGAGTCCTGGTTGAGTCCTCTTCCAGTCCTGGTTGAGTCCTGGTTTAGTCCTGGTCCAGTCTTTGTTGAGTCCTGGTTTAGTCCTGGTCCTGCCTGGTTTAGTTTTGGTTGAGTCCGGGTTAAGTCCTGGTTTAGTCCTCGTCCAGTCCTGGTCCAGTCTTTGTTGAGTCCTGGTAGAGTCCTGGTTTAGTCCTGGTTGAGTCTTCTTCCAGTCCTGGTTGAGTCCTGGTTTAGTCCTGGTCCAGTCTTTGTTGAGTCCTGGTTTAGTCCTGGTCCAGTCCTGGTTAAGTCCTGGTTTAGTCCTGGTCCAGTCTTTGTTGAGTCCTGGTTTAGTCTTGGTCCAGTCCTGGTTAAGTCCTGGTTGAGTCCTAGTATAGTCCTGGTTTAGTCCTGGTCCAGTCCTGGTTGATTTCTATGTGGAAAAGTTTTTTTTTCAATAACTTTCACATAAATCGACCTTGGGACCCCAAACCTGCAGCTTTGGCTACTTGGGACGACTAAAATACTAAAATATGCCACAATTTATTAGAATTTTTTGCCCCTTCGACTTCACCGCGGTCCTTTACGCAGGGGGATGTCAGTTCGCCAGCTCACGTTGTTCTCCAGACGACAATGTTGAACTCAAATCCCCTTTAGGGGATTAGAGCCGCTGTGTGCTCCGTCTGACTCCTTTTCTCCGCTCACTATTGACACTTTTCCATTCTTTTTCCTCAGGAGCCGGAGAGGTGACTGTGTGAACGGAGCTGGAATGCAACAGGATTACCGTCTGACCTTAACCCGGGAGAGGCCGAGGGAACCAGACCATTAGCGACGACGTTCTCAGGGCTGCGCCGCCCGACGATGCGTTTGCGATGTCGACGGTGACACGCGTGATTCTGCAGGAGAAGGACGAGGAGATCGAGAAGAAGCTGGACTGGAGTTACATCGAATGGGCCGAGAACGAGCCCGAGGTGGATTCGGCGGGCGGGTGTTCGGCTCAGACTCAGACGGACTGGGGGCCTCCCGATCGGACCGACAGGGAAACGCAAACCAGCAGTCCGATCATCCTGCACATAGACCTGATGCGTAACCACTCAAGGGTCCGGCACCTGTCCCTGGCGGATGGCGACGCCCTGGACGCACCTTTTTTTCAGTTTGACCGTCAAGCGCCCGGTCGTATCTCCACGTCGCCCACTTTGAGGCGGATCAGGAGCACCAGGAGGCCCCAGAGCGAGTCGAGGGACCCTGCGGCGATGGGGACCACTCAGGAAGAACCGACGTCCGTCACGTCCGTGGGTTCTGTCTTCTCGCCCCCTCCTCCGAGCCCCCTGTCCCCTGTACCTCGCGTGGTCTCCCCTCTGGCCCTCAGCCCGCTCCCTGATGGTCACCACAGTCCGGTTCTTCAGCACATTTCGTCTTCAGGGAAACAAAGAACCAAGTCCCACAGATCGAAGACTTTCGATCACGGACAGACGTCGCCCCGAGCGGAACCCGGCAGCGAGCACCTGAGTCTGTCTGAGGGGTTTGTGTTTCCTGAACGCGGCGAATCACCGGTGAGTTTGAACGCTCGTGTAGATCCTTCACGAAAATGTACTTTTAAAGGTCCCATATTACGCAGAATTCATTGTGTAACTTCTCCGGTGGAGGTGGAGGTGGAGGGTCCGTCAAACGCTTTTCTCCATGGAGATGTTGTTGCTTTGTCTGGAATGTTTAATAATAATAATAATAATAATTCATAGCATTTATACAGCTCCTTTCATGACGCCCAAAGCGCTTTACAGTTCATTGTTCATTCACACTTGGTGGTGGTGAGATACTTTCTGTAGCTACAGCTGCCCTGGGGCAGACTGTTCACAGTATGGCCCCAAAACTGTCTCAAAACTGTTTCAAAAAACTGCCCCAAAACTGCCAAAAAACTGCCTCAAAACTGCCCCAAAAACTGCCTCAAAACCGCCTCAAAACTGCCTCAAAAAATGCCTCAAAAAATGCCTCAAAACTGTCTCAAGACTGCCCCAAAACTGTTTCAAAAAACTGCCCTGAAACTGCCTCAAAAAAATTCAAAAAAACTGCCCCAAAAACTGCCTCAAAACTGCCCCAAAAACTGCCTCAAAACTGTCCCAAAACTGTCTCAAAAAACTGCCTCAAAACTGCCACGAAACTGCCCCAAAATTGCCTAAAAAGACTGTCTCAAAACTGCCCCAAAACTGTCTCAAAACTGCCCCAAAACTGTCTCAAAACTGCCCCAAAACTGCTTCAAAAAACTGCCCCAAAACTGCCTTAAAAACTGCCCCAAAACTGCTTAAAAAACTGCCCCAAAACTGCCCCAAAAAATGCCAAAAAATGCCTCAAAACTGTTTAAAAAAAAAAAAAAAAACTGCCTCAAAACTGTCCCAAAACTGCTTCAAAACTGTCTCAAAACTGCCTCGAAACTACCTCAAAACTGCCCCAAAACTGTCTCAAAACTGCCTCGAAACTACCTCAAAACTGCCCCAAAACTGCTTCAAAAACTGCCCCAAAACTGCCTTAAAAAATGCCCCAAAAACTGCCTCAAAACTGTCCCAAAACTGCCTCAAAACTGCCCCAAAACTGCCTCAAAACTGTCTCAAAACTGCCCCAAAACTGCCCCAAACTGTCTCAAAACTGCCCCAAAACTGCCTTAAAAACTGCCCCAAAACTGCTTCAAAAAACTGCCCCAAAACTGCCTTAAAAACTGCCCCGAAACTGCCTCAAAACTGCCCCAAAAACTGCCTCAAAACCGCCCCAAAACTGCCTCAAAACTGCCTCAAAACTGTCCCAAAACTGTCTCAAAAAACTGTCTCAAAAAACTCTCAAAACTGCCTCGAAACTACCTCAAAACTGCCCCAAAAACTGTCTCAAAACTGCCTCGAAACTACCTCAAAACTGCCCCAAAACTGCTTCAAAAACTGCCCCAAAACTGCCTTAAAAAATGCCCCAAAACTGCCTCAAAACTGTCCCAAAAATGCCCCAAAAACTGCCTCAAAACTGTCTCAAAACTGCCCCAAAACTGCCCCAAACTGTCTCAAAACTGTCCCAAAACTGCCTTAAAAACTGCCCCAAAACTGTTTCAAAAAACTGCCCCAAAACTGCCTTAAAAACTGCCCCGAAACTGCCTCAAAACTGCCCCAAAAACTGCCTCAAAACCGCCCCGAAACTGCCTCAAAAACTGCCTCAAAACTGTCCCAAAACTGCTTCAAAACTGTCTCAAAACTGCCCCGAAACTACCTCAAAACTGCCCCAAAAACTGCCTCAAAACCGCCTCAAAACTGCCTCAAAAACTGCCTCAAAACCGCCCCAAAACTGCCTCAAAACTGTCCCAAAACTGCCTTAAAAACTGCCCCAAAACTGCTTCAAAAACTGCCCCAAAACTGCCTTAAAAACTGCCCCGAAACTGCCTAAAAACTGCCAAAAATGCCTCAAAACTGTCTCAAGACTGCCCCAAAACTGTTTCAAAAAAATTCCAAAAAACTGCCCCGAAACTACCTCAAAACTGCCTCAAAAAACTGCCCCAAAACTGCCTCAAAAAACTGCCAAAAAACTGCCCCAAAAACTGCCTCAAAACTGTCCCAAAACTGCCCCAAACTGTCTCAAAACTGCCCTAAAAAACTGCCCCAAAACTGCCTCAAAAAACTGTCTCAAAACTGTCTCAAAACTGCCCCAAACCTGCCCCAAAACTGCCCCAAAATGTCTCAAAACTGACCCAAAACTGCCTCAAAAAACTGCCCCACAACTGTCTCAAAACTGCCCTAAAAAACTGCCCCAAAACTGCCTCAAAAAACTGCCCCACAACTGTCTCAAAACTGTCTCAAAACTGTCTCAAAACTGCCCCAAAACTGCCCCAAACTGTCTCAAAAAACTGCCAAAAAACTGCCTCAAAACCACCCAAAAAAACTATTATTCGTCTGTAACGTCTCCAAAGCTCCAAACGCTCTGTTCCACCTCGTGATGTCATGAATTTCCTTTGACCTTTAGTTCAACAAAAATCAGCAATTCCAGGTCTGAAATGTTCCATAATAAAGAGTTCCTCAAACATGTGAATGAAACAAAAACACAACTCCAGGTCTGTTTTTGAGGAGGAAACATCCTTCGAACATGATTATATGGTGCATTATGTAACTTTTCTGGTTGGGGGTCCGTCACCTGTTTGTTTCTATGGAGACGTCATTGCTTCGTCTGCCTGGAATGTTCCGCAGTGTGACTTTAAACAGCTCTGCTTTACATTTATTCAATCACAGGTGGTTTTAGAGCTCAAAAATACAGAGAAAAACAAACATTGTGACTGTGAGCGGGGTCGCCTCTCCACAGATCTGACCTGGAACTTGGTCTGGTTTGGTCTCCATGGAGATAGTTTTTGAGATAGTTTTGGGGCAGTTTTGAGGCTGTTTTGGGGCAGTTTTTTGAGGCAGTTTCGGGGTAGTTTTTTGGCAGTTTTGAGGCAGTTTCGGGGCAGTTTTTTGGCAGTTTTGAGGCAGTTTTGGGACAGCTTTGGGGCAGTTTTTGAGGCAGTTTTGGGGCAGTTTTGGGACAGCTTTGAGGCAGTTTTGGGGCAGTTTTTGAGGCAGTTTTGGGGCAGTTTTGGGGCATTTTTGGATGCAGTTTTGAGGCAGTTTTTTGGCAGATTTTGAGACAGTTTTGGGGCAGTTTTTGAGGCAGTTTTGGGGCAGTTTTTGAGGCAGTTTTTTGGCATTTTTTGAGGCAGATTTTGAGACAGTTTTGGGGCAGTTTTTGAGGCAGTTTTTTGGCATTTTTTGAGGCAGATTTTGAGACAGTTTTGGGGCAGTTTTTGAGGCAGTTTTGGGGCAGTTTTTGAGGCAGTTTTGGGGCATTTTTTTGAGGCAGTTTTTTGGCAGATTTTGAGACAGTTTTCTGGCAGTTTTGGGGCAGTTTTGGGGCAGTTTTTTTAGGCAGTTTCGGGGTAGTTTTTTGGCAGTTTTTTGAGGCAGTTTCGGGGCAGTTTTTTGGCAGTTTTGAGGCAGTTTTGGGACAGCTTTGGGGCAGTTTTTGAGGCAGTTTTGGGGCAGTTTTGGGACAGCTTTGAGGCAGTTTTGGGGCAGTTTTTGAGGCAGTTTTTGAGGCAGTTTTGGGGCAGTTTTGAGGCAGTTTTGGGGCATTTTTGGATGCAGTTTTGAGGCAGTTTTTTGGCAGATTTTGAGACAGTTTTGGGGCAGTTTTTGAGGCAGTTTTGGGGCAGTTTTTGAGGCAGTTTTTTGGCATTTTTTGAGGCAGTTTTTGAGCCAGTTTTGCGCCAGTTTTTGGGGCAGTTTTTTGCCATTTTTTGAGGCAGATTTTGAGACAGTTTTGGGGCAGTTTTTGACGCAGTTTTCGGGCAGTTTTTGACGCAGTTTTGGCGCAGTTTTTGAGGCAGTTTTTTGGCAGATTTTGAGACAGTTTTCTGGCAGTTTTGGGGCAGTTTTGCGGCAGTTTTGGGGCAGTTTTTTTAGGCAGTTTCGGGGTAGTTTTTTGGCAGTTTTTTGAGGCAGTTTCGGGGCAGTTTTTTGGCAGTTTTGAGGCAGTTTTGGGACAGCTTTGGGGCAGTTTTTGAGGCAGTTTTGGGGCAGTTTTGGGACAGCTTTGAGGCAGTTTTGGGGCAGTTTTTGAGGCAGTTTTTGAGGCAGTTTTGGGGCAGTTTTGAGGCAGTTTTGGGGCATTTTTGGATGCAGTTTTGAGGCAGTTTTTTGGCAGATTTTGAGACAGTTTTGGGGCAGTTTTTGAGGCAGTTTTGGGGCAGTTTTTGAGGCAGTTTTTTGGCATTTTTTGAGGCAGATTTTGAGACAGTTTTGGGGCAGTTTTTGAGGCAGTTTTTTGGCATTTTTTGAGGCAGTTTTTGAGGCAGTTTTGGGGCAGTTTTTGAGGCAGTTTTGGGGCAGTTTTTGAGGCAGTTTTGGGGCATTTTTTTGAGGCAGTTTTTTGGCAGATTTTGAGACAGTTTTCTGGCAGTTTTGGGGCAGTTTTGCGGCAGTTTTGGGGCAGTTTTTTTAGGCAGTTTTTTGAGGCAGTTTTTTGGCAGTTTTCGGGGCAGTTTTGAGGCTGTTTTTTGGCAGTTTTTTGAGACAGTTTTGAGGCCGTTTTTTGGCAGTTTTTTGAGACAGTTTTGGGGCCGTTTTGAGACAGTTTTGAGGTAGTTTTTTGGCATTTTATGAGGCAGTTTTGTGGCAGGATCCTACTTTTTTTTTTTTTTTTTTTACAAATAAATCACGATCACAATACTTCTCAGAAAAATCCAAGAAATGTGGTGTGGGGCGGAAAGATCAGGCGACACGAGAACCTTATTACAAATATTTGTGTAGGTTTTAGATCGAGGTGTGGTTCATGTTTCGCAAAACAAACGAGAAAACAATTACAGCCGAATCGTTAAAGGGACAATAATATTCCAGCGTTTTCTGATCTGTTCTCGTGTTTCCTCGTCACAAACAGGCCTGGAGTCACACGTTCAACACACAAACCTGCAGATTTAGATTTAGGAGTTCTTCTCAAACAGAAAGAAAACACACAGGAAGTGCTCCACTGTGTTTTTACAACTTTAGAACATGACTATGGTGCATTATGTAACTTTTCGGGTTGGGGGTCCGTCACCTTCTTGTTTCTGTGGATACGTCATTGCTTCGTCTGCCTGGAATGTTCCGCAGTGTGACATTAAACAGCTCTGCTTTACATTTATTCAGTCACAGGTGGTTTTAGAGCTCAGAAATATCAAGAAAAACAGACATTGTGACAGTGTGAGCGGGGTCGCCTCTCCACAGATCTGACCTGGAACTTGGTCTGGTTTGGTCTCCATGACGATAGTTTTTGGGGCATACTTGAAGCAGTTTTGGGGCAGTTTTGAGACAGTTTCAGGGCAGTTTTGAGGCAATTTTCAGGCAGTTTCGGGGCAGTTTTGGGGCAGTTTCGGGGCAGTTTCGGGGCAGTTTTGGGGCAGTTTTGAGGCTGTTTTTTGGCAGATTTTTGGGGCAGTTTTGAGGCAGTTTCGGGGCAGTTTCGGGGCAGTTTCGGGGCAGTTTTGAGGCAGTTTTTTGAGGCAGTTTTTTGAGGTAGTTTTGGGGTAGTTTTTTGAGGCAGTTTTTTGGCAGGTTTTTGAGACAGTTTTGAGGCAGTTTTGGGGTAGTATTGAGGCAGTTTTGAGGCAGTTTTGAGGCAGTTTTGAGGCAGTTTTTTGGCAGGTTTTTGAGACAGTTTTGAGGCATTTTTTTTAGACAGTATTGAGGCAGTTTTGAGGCAGTTTTGGGGTAGTATTGAGGCAGTTTTGAGGCAGTTTTGGGGCCATACTGTGGAACATTCCAGACAAAGCAATAACATCTCCATGGAGAAAAGCGTTTGACAGACCCTCCACCAGAAAAGTTACACAATTAATTTTGCGTAATATGGGACCTTTTTAAAAGTGCGTTATGGTGACCGATCTACAGACTTGACATCACGAGGTGGAACAGAGCGTTTGGAGCGTTGGAGATGTAAACAGACGAATAATAAAGAGTTCCTCAAACATGTGAATGAAACCGGTAACAGCATTAGAACATGACTTAAAGCTCACAGGAATCAGTTTTGCGTAATTTACGACCGTTTAAACTATTACAAGAATCACAGGCATTTCAGAACACGTTTGTTTCACAGTATGGCTTTAAACCTTTCTGTCTCCATGGAAACCAAACCGGACCAAGTTCCAGGTCAGATCTGTGGAGAGGCGACCCCGCTCACAGTCAGAATGTCTGTTTTTTTGAGGTATTTTTGAGCTCTAAAACCTCCTGTGATTGAATAAACATAAAGTAGAGCTGTTTAATGTCACACTGCGGAACATTCCAGGCAGAGCAAAGACGTATCCATAGAAACGACAACCCGAAAGTTACATAATGCGCCTTTTAAGTCAAAACACACCTGGAGTTGTGTTTGTTTCATTCACATGTTTGAGGAACTCTTTATTATTCGTCTCCAAATCTCCAAACGCTCTGTTCCCCCTCGTGATGTCATCAAGTGGTAGTTTTCAAGATACTAGCTACAGTTTACCTTTAGTTCAGTAGAGATTATCAATTCCAGAAACGTTTAAACGATCCAAATGATTCTAGTGAAGGTGTGTGGAGTTTAAAAACACAATGGAGCGCTTCCTGTATCACAAATGACATCACAAGGTGGAACAGAGCGTTTTTAGTTTGAGAGCTTTGAGAACACAACTTCAGATCTGTTTGATGAGGAA
The DNA here is from genome assembly GCA_036785185.1 of Paratrypauchen microcephalus. Taxonomy (NCBI): domain Eukaryota; kingdom Metazoa; phylum Chordata; class Actinopteri; order Gobiiformes; family Gobiidae; genus Paratrypauchen; species Paratrypauchen microcephalus. The sequence continues at coordinate 4,083,493 of JAVJIX010000082.1, forward strand.
ACGACATTAGAACACTGCGGAACCCGGGAGGGCTCAGGGAAAAATCTTTTTTGAGGAGTGTCAAAGCGTGCGCTCCTTTTATTAAGCCACACGTTCGTGTAAGTAGAGCGCGCTCTCATTTTACTAAAGCGCGCACTCGTTTAAATATAACAGGCGCTCGTTTACCTAAATGGTGCACCCTGGTTTACTAAATCGTGCGCTCGCTGTATGAAGTCGTGCCCTCCTCGATCTAAAACGTGAGGGAGAGAGAAAGAGAGAGAGAAAGAAAAACAGAGAAAAGAGGGAAAGAGAGAAAGAGAGAGAAAGAAAAACTGAAAAGAGAAAAAGAGAGAAAGAAAAACAGAAAAGAGAAAGAGAGAGGAAAAGAGAGAGAAGAGAGAAAGGAGAGAGAAAGAGAGGAAAAGAGAAAAGAGAGAAAAAGAGAGAGAGAGAGAAAGAAAAACAGAAGAGAGAAAGAGAGAGAAAAAAAAAGAGAAGAGAGAAAAGAGAGAGAGAAAGAGAGGAAAAGAGAAAAAGAGAGAGAGAAAGAAAAACAGATGAAAGAGAGGAAAAGAGAGAAAGAGAGGAAAAGAGAGAGAAGAGAGGAAAAGAGAGAGAAAAATAGAGAGAAGAGAGAGAAAAGAGAGAAAGAAAAACAGAAAAGATAGAGAGAGGAGAGAGAGAAAGAGAGAGAGAGAAAGAAAAAGAGAGAGAGAAGAGAGAAAAGAGAGAGAGAAAGAGAGGAAAAGAGGAAAAGAGAGAAAAAGAGAGAGAAAGAAAAACAGATGAAAGAGAGAAAGAGAGAAAGAGAGGAAAAGAGAGAGAAGAGAGAAAAGAGAGGAAAAGAGAGAAAAATAGAGAGAAGAGAGAGAAAAGAGAGAAAGAAAAACAGAAAAGATAGAGAGAGGAGAGAGAGAAAGAGAGAGAGAGAAAGAAAAAGAGAGAGAAAAGAGAGAAAGAGGGAGAGAAAGAGTTTACCTAAATCGTGCACCCTGGTTTACTAAATCGTGCGCTCGCTGTATGAAGTCGTGCCCTCGTCGATCTAAAACGCGCTCTTGTATAAAATGTGTGCTTGTTTTGAAATCGTGGTCGCGCTTTAGTAAATTGTGCTCACGAGGTTTATAATGTGGGCACGACTCAGTTTTAGCGAGCGCACAGTTTTAGTAAGACGACTCCACGGTTTAGGTAAACGAGCGCGCGCTCTATTTACACGGACGCGCGACTTAATAAAACGAGGACGCGCTGTGCAAAGTGAGCGCGCGCTTTATTGACATCCCCCAAAAAAGATTTTCTGTGAGTCTTTACGGGCTCTGAAGAACACAATTACTTTACAGGAATCACAGGCATTTCAGAACACGTTTGTTTAGACAAGTTTAGACCGAATACAGATGGATTTTAAAACGATTCTTAGTTATTACCGTACTTTTCGGACTACAAGCCGCTACTTTTTTCCTCACACTTCGGACCCTGCGGCTTATAGTCAGGTGCGGCTTATGTATGGATTAATTTTTTATCAAGACAGTGAATGTAGTACGGTAAATAAGTGACGAGAGTTCATGAATTAATGAAGTCTTGTTTTAGCCACTTAAAATCTCCTACAGGCATCAACAGTTCTGTGAGACTGAGTTCAGGAGGTTTACCCTTAAAGTTAAACTTAAAGCTTTATTTTAAGGCTTCCAGAGGCGACAGGCTGGACATTTTACAGAAAAACTAACCCAAAAACGGAAAAAGAAACAAAAAAAAAACAGAAAAACTAACTCAAAAACAGAAAAAGAAACCAAAAAACAGAAAAACTAACTCAAAAACAGAAAAAGAAACCAAAAAACAGAAAAACTAACTCAAAAACAGAAAAAGAAACAAAAAAAACAGAACAATTAACTCAAAAACAGAAAAAGAAACCAAAAAAACACAAAAACTAACTCAAAAACAGAAAAAGAAACAAAAAAAACAGAACAATTAACTCAAAAAGAGAAAAAGAAACCAAAAAAACAGAACAATTAACTCAAAAACAGAAAAAGAAACAAAAAAAAACAGAAAAAGTAACTCAAAAACAAAAAAAGAAACCAAAAAACAGAAAAACTAACTCAAAAACAGAAAAAGAAACAAAAAAAAACAGAAAAACTAACTCAAAAACAGAAAAAGAAACCAAAAAAACAGAAAAACTAACTCAAAAACAGAAAAAGAAACCAAAAAACACAAAAACTAACACAAAAACAGAAAAAGAAACAAAAAAAACAGAAAAACTAACTCAAAAACAGAAAAAGAAACCAAAAAAACAGAAAAACTAACTCAAAAACAGAAAAAGAAACAAAAAAAAAAACAGAAAAACTAACTCAAAAACAGAAAAAGAAACCAAAAAAACAGAACAATTAAGTCAAAAACAGAAAAAGAAACAAAAAAAAACAGAAAAACTAACTCAAAAACAGAAAAAGAAACCAAAAAACAGAAAAGAAACCAAAAAACAGAAAAACTAACTCAAAAACAGAAAAAGAAACCAAAAAACAGAAAAGAAACCAAAAAACAGAAAAACTAACCCCAAAAACAGAAAAAGAAACCAAAAAACAGAAAAGAAACCAAAAAACAGAAAAACTAACTCAAAAACAGAAAAAGAAACCAAAAAACAGAAAAACTAACCCCAAAAAACTTCCAGAGGCTACAGGCTGGCCATTTTACAGTAGTTTTACTGCCGTGTTTCTGCCGTGTTTCTGCCGTGTTTCTGCCGTGTTTCTGCCGTAGTCGCTGTTCGAAAAAAGCACGTACCGGTATTTACGTTAATTAAAATTGTTTAAAAATCCTTTTGTGTACCATCTTTCTGTGTAAACATCTCAAGTTACAATGTGGACACCTGCGACTTATACTCAGGTGTGGCTTATATATGTACAAATCTTAATTTTTAAAAGAATTTGGTTGGTGCGGTTTATAGTCGGGTGCGCTCTATAGTACAAAAAGTACGGTATAATGAAAGTCCTAAAAGTTTCTGTCTACTACCATTCATCCCCTCAAAAAGGACGACAAACTTCCTTGTCCGTAATCCGTAATGGTGCGTTCCCACCGTCGTGTACTGTACAACTCCACTGTAGTTTTTTAATTTAATCCTACGCTACAAATTAAATGCCCCACACATTCTTGTAACCTCCTCTCCGTCAGAGCCTCGCCTCCCGCGGCGCTCGTCACAATGCGAGCTTTTGACAGCAAATGAATCAGCAGTTATCCCCCCTGACAGCTGGGACCAAACCCGCCGGCTCCAGAGCCCTGGGAAGGGCTCTTGCGGGGGCCCCTGGGCTCCGCGGTCAGCAGTCGCCCCATAATGGAGGGGTCAGTGAGCGATGGGCAAACATAATGAGCGGATCTATTGAGCAGCTCAGGGCTTTCACACGGCGGCTTTCTCCACGCCGCCGTGACCATTGGACTCCGATATCAGAGCCTCTTCAAACACGCGATTCAGAATTGTGTGTCTTTGAAAGTGATCTAGTGCTGTTGTTAGCCGCAGGAGGTCCCTTTTGTGGGTTTCTATTTTTATTTGCAGTGGAAGTGACATCAGGCTAATCCGAACCCGACTTTTGTAAAACGTTTTGTCAGAAGTTCATTCATTTTCATTCATAAATGTCTTTATGTGACCAGGAGCGCGCAGCTAGTCACTAGCTAGCTAGGGTTTAATCCTGGTTTTAGTCCTGGTTTAGTCCAGCTTTAGTCCTTTTTTAGTCCTGGTTTAGTCCTGGTTTAGTACTCGTTTAGTCCTCATTTAGAACTGTTTTAGTCTTGGTTTAATCCTGTTTTAGTCCTGGTTTAGTCCTTCTTTTGTCCTGGTTTAGTCCCGGTTTTAGCCCTGGTTTAGTCCTGGTTTAGTCCTTCTTTTGTCCTGGTTTAGTTATGGTTTAGTTCTGGTTTAGTCCTTGTTTAGTCCTCATTTAGAACTGTTTTAGTCCTGGTTTAATCCTGTTTTAGTCCTGGTTTAGTCCCGGTTTTAGTCCTGGTTTAGTCCTTCTTTTGTCCTGGTTTAGTTATGGTTTAGTCCTGGTTTAGTCCTTCTTTTGTCCTGGTTTAGTTATGGTTTAGTCCTGGTTTAGTCCTTTTTTTAGTCCTGGTTTAGTCCTTCTTTTGTCCTGGTTTAGTTATGGTTTAGTCCTGGTTTAGTCCTCATTTAGAACTGTTTTAGTCCTGGTTTAATCCTGTTTTAGTCCTGGTTTAGTCCCGGTTTTAGTCCTAGTTTAGTCCCGGTTTTAGTCCTGGTTTAGTCCTGTTTTAGCCCTGGTTTAGTCCTGGTTTAGTCCTTCTTTTGTCCTGGTTTAGTTATGGTTTAGTCCTGGTTTAGTCCTGGTTTAGTCCTGGTTTAGTCCTGGTTTAGACCTGGTTTAGTCCTGGTTTAGTCCTTCTTTTGTCCTGGTTTAGTTATGGTTTAGTCCTAGTTTAGTCCCGGTTTTAGTCCTGGTTTAGTCCTGTTTTAGCCCTGGTTTAGTCCTGGTTTAGTCCTTCTTTTGTCCTGGTTTAGTTATGGTTTAGTCCTGTTTTAGCCCTGGTTTAGTCCTGGTTTAGTCCTTCTTTTGTCCTGGTTTAGTCCTGGTTTAGTTATGGTTTAGTCCTGGTTTAGTCCTGGTTTAGTCCTGGTTTAGTCCCAGTTTTAGTCCTGGTTTAGTCCTTCTTTTGTCCTGGTTTAATTATGGTTTAGTCCTGGTTTAGTCCTGGTTTAGTCCTGGTTTAGACCTGGTTTAGTCCTGGTTTAGTCCTGTTTTAGCCCTGGTTTAGTCCTTCTTTTGTCCTGGTTTAGTTATGGTTTAGTCCTGGTTTAGACCTGGTTTAGTCCTGGTTTAGTCCTGGTTTAGTCCTGGTTTAGTTATGGTTTAGTCCTGGTTTAGTCCTGGTTTAGTCCTGGTTTAGACCTGGTTTAGTCCTGGTTTAGTCCTGTTTTAGCCCTGGTTTAGTCCTTCTTTTGTCCTGGTTTAGTTATGGTTTAGTCCTGGTTTAGACCTGGTTTAGTCCTGGTTTAGTCCTGTACACACACGCTAATGTGATGAAGAATGTTTCTCCTTTGTGGACCTTGATTGAAGATTTGGTGATGGGGCAGATTTATGAAGCTGGTGGAGAAAACCACAGACATTTACAGACATTTTACCACAGAAAACCCCGGAAGTTCCTCAAACCTACAGGGAGGGACTTCAGGCTGTTGTGAAAAAGGTCCATTCTCTGTTCCATTGTTCCAAAATAAATAAATAAATGAAATTCTTATTCTTATGTTGTTAGCTGAAGGAGGTCCATTTTTTAGGTTTCTATTTTTATTTGCAGTGGAAGTGACGTCAGGCTAATCCGAACGCGACTTTTGTAGAACGTTTTGTCAGAACTTCATTCATTTTCATTCATAAATGTCTTTATTGTGACACAAAACTGACTCTTGTGAGCTTTAAGCCATGTTCTAACGCTGTTACCTCCTCAAAAATATAGCAGGAATGTTCCACAGTATGGCTTTAAACCTTTCTATCTCCATAGAGACCAAACCGGACCAAGTTACAGGTCAGATCTGTGGAGAGGCGACCCCACTCACAGTCTGAATGTCTCTTTTTTTGAGGTATTTCTGAGCTCTAAAACCACCTGTGATTGAATAAACATAAAGTAGAGCTGTTTAAAGTCACACTGTGGAACATTCCAGGCAGAGCAAAGACGTAGCCATAGAAACGACAAGCCGAAAGTTACATAATGCAACAATGAACACCTTAGCATTTACATTTTGTTAATTTTATTTTTATTCACAATGTTGTAACATGTCCTCTGTAATGGACGTCGGGGACATTTTGGTGTTAAATCCACGTGACGTTAACGACCTAACAAAAACTTTTTTTTTTTTAATGACCAATGTCTCTGACAAGCTTCTACAGTCGCCTCAAAAGTTTTTAGTCTCCCTTTTTATTTATTTATTTATTTTAGTATTTTTTAAATTTATTTGTATGTATTTATTTTGTATTTATTAATTTATTTATTTTTATATTTTTTTTATTTTTATGTATTATTTATTTTGTATTTATTTATTTTTATTTATTTATTTTAGTTTTTTTTTTTATTTAAATAAATACAAAAGAAATAATACATAAAAATATTTATTTTTATTTATTTTTTATTTTTATTTATTTATTTTTATTTATTTATTTTAATCATAGTGCGGCCACAAACTAGAGTCTATCTCAAAACACTTTAAAAGATCGACTGGTTAACTCTATGTGCACTCTAAAGGACACAAATGAATGGACCGGTCTCAGGAGGACAGACCAGGCATGTTCAAACTATGGCCCGTGGACCAAAAGCGGCCCTCAGACAGATTTTTCTTGGCCCTCAGGATTCCAGGTGAATTGGCCCAAATGACCTTGAGCAGAACTTTTGACAGCTTTTTTGAAAGTTTTTTGAAACTCTGCCTTGTTATGACAATATTTTATATTTATTGTGTGGTTTTGAGGATTCTAGCGTGAATAAAGGACTGAAGCTCATCTTAACGTATTAAACATGCAGATATTTTAATTACAGCACCAGTGTGTGGCCCTCGATCGGCCCTGTAATGTTTCCTCCTCAAAACAGAGCTGGAGTTGTGTTTTGTTTCATTCACATGTTTGATTTGAAATGAGATCAGGGTGTGTCCAAACTTTTGACAGCTCGTGTACGCGTTGGGCTGTAGCTCAAGACCGGTCTAAAACCAACCAGGAAATGTCCACTTTTGTCATATTTCTGCTTATTTTTCAGCATTGGTAATTTTTACAAATGAGTGTCTAGTTTCAGGGTGAGTTTAGTGTGTAGGTTTTTAAATGATCTGTGTTTGAGATCATTTTAGCAAGGTTTACAGCAGGGGTGTCACACTCATTTAGGTCCAGGGGCCGTATCCAACCGACTTTGATCCCAAAGGGGCCGGATCAAAAAACTCATGGCAAATATACCCCAAAAATATCAATAAGTCTAAATATTTGTGCAGAGAAACACAAATCTATTACATAAGTCTTTTTTATTTGATGAACTAACAACAACAACAACAACAACTAAATATTATAATATTATGAACAACCTGAAACTTTAAGAAAAATGCAATTTCAACACGAGCGTACAGGTTTCCCATTCACCTCCGTGAATAAATAGGAATTAGTAAATTTTTCTTGGAAAATTCTGCACTTGGCGTCCACTTTTCTCATTTTGCTGATGAGGGCGTCACGTTCAACAGTCAAAACAATGAGATAAGATAAGACTTTATTGATCTCACACAGGAGAAATTTACTTGCCACAGTAGCTCCAGGCAGGGACAGTTTGAACAAGAAAGAATAATAATAATAATAATACATTTTATTTATAATGCACTTTACATTTGACCTCAAATCTCAAAGTGCTACACTTGCAACAATAAAAGAACATTAAAAACATCATAAAATATTGTACGCTTTTCTAAAAAGATAAGTTTTGAGTCCTTTTTTAAAAGTTTCCACCGTCTGTGGGGCCCTGAGGTGGTCAGGTAGGGCGTTCCACAGACGGGGAGCGGCGGCTTCAAAGGCTTCAAAGAAAAGTGCATGCAGGCAAGAATGGAATAAAATAAGTAATAATAAAAATAAGTAATAATAATAATAACAATACAAATAATACAATAGTCCTTTAAGAGCATTTGGAAAGAGAAAATTACCAATAATTTAATAGAAAATGTCAATATAATTAAAATATTGTCATAGAAAATCAGCCAAGGGCCAGGTTAAAGGTCTTGGAGGGCCGGGTCTGGCCCCCGGGCCGCATGTTTGACACCCCTGGTTTACAGTTTTAATGTTTAATATTGTACTTTTTCCATCGTTATTTCTCACGTTTTCCTGTTGTGTTTTGCAGGAGGAGCTGAGTCATAACAGGTGAGTGAACTTTGAGCTGCTTTGCATGTGTCCGTGAACAGTTGGTGAGCGGAGTCCACGTTTGCATGAAAGAGTTCCTCCACCGCAGAAAAGATTTACATAAAACCGCTGTGCCAAACTAAACCTATCACCTATCATGGAAAATGGACTCATGCTCTAATGTTTCCTCCTCAAAAACAGAGCTGGAGTTGTGTTTGTTTCATTCACATGTTTGAGGAACTCTTTATTATTCGTCTGTCTACATCTCCAAAGCTCCAAACGCTCTGTTCCACCTTGTGATGTTATGAATTTGAAGGGAAAAGGAGCTTGTTTTACCTTTAGTTCAGTGGAGATCGGCAATTCCAGGGCTGAAACCATCCAAATGATGCTAGTGAAGGTGTATGGAGTTTAAAAACACAGTGGATGATCTTGGATATGGTCATTTTCTCTGTATTTATTTGTCAAATGTATAGAAAAATCATCCAAAATGCAAAATATTCAACTAAAATTAAACCCACTGAGACAAATACTCAATAAATAAATAAGGCAATGTTCAGACTGCAGCCTGACGTGACGCAAATCCGATTTTTTTCGCCTCTATGCGCCTGTATCTGATCTTCTAACGACAGTCTGAACGACACAGATCTGATTTTTTTCAAATGTGATCCAGCCCACTTGGATATGTGGTCCTAAAACCGATACATATCCGATCTTTTGACATGCGACTTCAGTCTGAACGGCCAGGTCGCGTTCATCCGACCTGCCCGTGTGTCCTCCAGCGAGAGTGGTACAAGTCGGCGCTCACAAATGTACACAAACGTTCTTCTCGTCATGCGAAAATAGTATATGAACTCCGTGTCAGTGAAGCGGTGAAGCACGTAGCAATCCCACCGCTCTTGGCTGCGACTCCGCACCAACACGTTCATTTCTACGGACGTTGCTGCCACTGCCCCACAAAACGCTGTGGCCAAAAACCTCGTCCTTCTCCTTCTTCGTCTCCTCCTTAAAACAAATAAGCTGTACATGTTTTGGCTCCGGGACAACAGCAATTTTAGGCAACTTCCGTAAACACTGAGCACACTCGCTGCACGTGACCTCGTCGTGTCCTCCAAGGCGCATGTGGGACACTTTTGGGGCGTTTAAAGTTCACACTGGAGATCGCATACAAGTCGTATTTAACTGGAAATGTGAACGACCTCGCAAAAAAATCGGATTTCACAAAAAAATCGGAATTGAGCATTAAGCCCTGCAGTCTGAACGTCGCCTAAAAAGGGTGAGATTGACCAGTGGCTGCTCCAGGTACTGCAGCTCCGGCCCCGAAACAGTTCTCCGACAGAACGCAGCGTAACAGAGGGTTAGCGTTAGCGTATCTGACGAGAGAACACAATGTATTTATCTGAACTCATCCCGCCCGTGTTCTGACAGGGCATCCAGCTTTCTCAAAGGGACGATTCTTTTGGGGTTTTCTGTATTTTTACAATATGAAGTTTTTAGAATTTTTTAAATCATCAAACCACCTAAAAGTGACTTTGTAAGACAGAACGATAATCAAACCTGGAGCTGAACCCTGATGTCGTCGTGATGTTTTCATCGGCTCATGGGCACAAAAATATTTTCCTCTTCCACATTTACTTCCTCAATCCAGGCGAGCTCCTCCCACCCGTGTGACGTCTGTAACGTGCACGGCGTGGAGCGTTTGGACCAATCAGAGCACGGCGTGGAGCGTTTGGACCAATCAGAGCGGGCGCGGCTCAGAGCGGCGAGGCTCAGTCTGACAAAGATTACTTTTAGGAGCTTTGAGGATTTAAACGTTTATGTTGTGAAAATAGCAAAGAATCGTATAAAATCCGACCTTTGTGAAAGCCGGATGCCCTGTCAGAACACGGGCAGGTTGAATTCCCAAAATGCATTGGGCTCTACGGGAGAATTCTGTCTGGGCCCAAACTCTCGGAGCTGCAGTACCTGGAGCGTCCACTAGAGCGGGGACAGAGGGGAGGGGCTTATCCACGCTCTGAGCCTGCGCTAGCAGCTCTCTGATTGGTCAGAACTGATCACGGGTTTACATAACGTCACGCGTCCACCAGCGTCTGACCAGAACTGAAGAAGCAGCTTGGATGAGCTGAGAAACAGATTCGACCGAATAAACTTTTGTCCAGTCGACTATTTGAAGTTCTCCGTTTGCCGTGGATTCTACCTGGACTGAGGGATTCTGCACAAGTAAAGTGGAAGAAACTGTATTTTTTTGAGCCATTGAAAACAACACGACGTAGCGCTGAGCAGTATACCGGTTTATACCGAATACCGGTGTTTTGTTTTTTTTTATTATTTGAATTTTTCATTTACCGCAATACTGGTGAGTGTGTGCGTACAAAACGTCGGGAACAAAGAGCAGCGGAACGTTTTTCAGCTGCAGCCCTCAAACTAGCGTCCGCGGACCGCAAGGGACATGGGACAGGTCCACAGAGCCGCTCGCAGTGCCCAGACACGCTGCTAACGCTAATGCTAACAACACGCGCCACACAAATTACACACACGGATCAATAACCCTCGAACTGGGACACGGCTACAGTGTGTGTTGAGCGGTGAACAACATGGACGTTGTTGTTAGAGGAACTTATACAATCATACCTCACCTTACGAAATTGATTCGTTCCAGAAGTGGTTTGGTAACGTGATTTTTTTCATAAGTAGAGTCGCAATGTAAAAGGCCTGATTCGTTCTAAGACCCCCAGTACCCCCCTAAACCCTTTAAAGATTCCATGACATGGTACTTGTTGATGCTTTTATATGGCTCCTTAATGGTTCCCTAATACTGTAAATGAATCCTTCTTCAAAATCAACACTCAGTGCATGAGAAACAGAGATAAGATGAGAAAGAGTCATAAATATCACTCTGGAACTCTTTATTCTGGGTGTTGTTGCTTGAATGCAAATGAGGAGAAAACAGATGGCCAATAGTAGAGGGTGGGGGCGTGGCCAAACTCTCCGCTCTCGGCTCTGAGCTCTCAGCTGATCCATTTCCTTGTTTTTGCACGGGGGGAGAGATTTGAAGCGTTCCATTGAAAAATAAACACATTTCCACATAAAATAAAATTAAACCACTGCTGTTCAAAGGTCCAGAGGCTCAGATAAAGGACTTCCGAGCCTAGAAACACTCGGACGTGTCTCCAGGCAAATAAAAAACGCATTTCGCATTGCCTAGCGCATTCACGGTCCAAACTCTCTGGGCGTGATTTACAGAGACGCTGAGTACAGACAGACGGGGGTGGAACTGCATTTGCATTTCTTTTTTCGATCTGACGTCAATAAGGTGCCTTGTTCAAAATCGCCCGTTTGAGCTCCGATTTTTTTCTAACGCAGAAAAAGATAGCAAATGCTCAGTTTAGACATTTCACAACTTTTAACCATGGGGGGGGGGGGGCTAAACAGGGTAGGGGAGCTCACATTAACGTTCAAAAACCTCAGAAAGTGAAAATTTCATGCCATGGGACCTTTAAACAAAATACAGGATGCTACAAGTGTATTTACGTTTTGGGGGATTCGGGCGGCTGCGAAGCCGAGCGCGTATTATTTGAATTTTTGAGATTTCGCGTTTCGTAACTTGAATTTTCTTTCGTATTCAGAGACGAAATTTTTACGTAAAGGCGTTTCGTAACTTGGATTATTCGTTAGTTGGGACTTTCGTAAGGTGAGGTATGACTGTACTGAAAAGAAGAACCGTGTCAGTCGTGTGGAAGAACTTCGGCTTTAAAAAATCTGGCGCTGATCAAACAAACATTCTGTAAATGTCGTCGGGCTAAAGTCGTAGCGACTCAGACGTCGCTCAAAGACGCGTTTGCTAAGGGGACCGCCTACGACAAGAAAAGCAAACGGTGGAACGATATTACCAACGCTGTTACTGTCCACTTCAACAAAGACATGGAACCACTTAGTCCTGTTGAGAAAGGAGCTTCAAGGAGATGATTAAAGCTCTGGACCCAGAGATGTTTTACCAAGTCACATTTACTGCAGAAATTATTCTCTAAATTATTAGGAAATAGGGTTAAAGGAAAAGTAACATTACAATCTGAGCCTTCTTTCGGCAATAAAACAAGTAGTTTTACTCACCCATAGCAGTTTGGTGTCATTTTGAGCAGTTTCGTAGAAGTTATGTTGTAGCTTATCCGTTAACTTGAGTGCTCGGGGCATTACTTTACGGTCTCCAAATAACACAAACTTTAGCACTTTTCAAATCATAGAAACTCGATGTCTTATCCTACGATTTCGTTTGGTCAAAAGTGGCCTGTAATCCGAGATTTAGCCATAGTTTCGAGTAGATGAGGACGCCAGTGCGCATGCGCGGACTGTGCTCTCAGCTCCCGGGACCCAAACATGAAACGCAAAGCTATAAACTATGGATAAATCTCGGATTACAGGCCACTTTTGACTCAAACGAAATCGTAGACTAAGACATCGAGCTTCTATGATTTGAAAAGTGCTAAAGTTTGTGTTATTTGGAGCCCGCACGGGGCATATTACATGCTCAGGGAATATATTATATGCCCCGAGCTAAGGCTAGAAGTCGCGCTAGGCTAACGCTAATCTAAAACATCTCTGGAAGTGCTCCATATGACACCAAAGTGCTATGGGTGAGTAAAACAACTTGTTTTATTACCAAAATTACCCCCGTTGCACTGTTGCATATTACCCCCGTTGCACTGCTGTTTACTACTGTTATTGCACATTTACTACTGGAATTTTTAGTACTGTTGTTTACTCCTGTTGCACTAGAATTACTACTGTTGCACACTTATTTTTATTTATCTTAACTCCAATGCACATTCTACTGCACATGACCAATTCACTGCTGTATCTTCCATTGCACATTTTGATGCACACTGCACACTTTGGAAATCTGTATATAGTATAGGTTATTTATTATGTGGCACTGTTTTAAGATTTTAGATCGTAGACTTTAGTTTTAACTTTAGATCTCTGTCTTAGATAGTTTTTGTTGTGTTTTGTCTTCATATTGTATTTTGTACACTGTCTTTTGCACTACTTGGCCAGAGAGAAACGAAATTTCGATTCACTGTATGTTGAACACATATGGCAGAATTGACAATAAAGCTGACTTTGAACTTTGAACTTTGAAAGTAAGGCTCAAATTGTAAAAAAAAAACGTTACTTTTCCTTTAACACCGAGTCACGCATGAAAAAAAATAACCGTCAAATACTGTGATACCGATAAAATGATATCAATTTTTGGTCATACCGCCCAGCTCTAACACGACGTCATGTTTGGTTTGTGTTCGGAGCTGATGAGAGGGCTCCATTGTCCATTCATTGTGCTGCGTCTTTGTTAACGGGGCCTTCGCTTCAGTTTGGACAGTCCCGTGGCTCTGTTCGGGTTAGACCAGAGCTCATTAAGGCTGTTTTACTCCACCCTCACCCCCTTCCCTCTTTACTGGATAATTAGTCCTTCTATTGTCTCGGTAATGACACTCTCTGCTGCTCGGAGCTCCTCGCGGTGTCCGGGCCGGGGAAGCCTCTGCTCGGTGGACAGTTTTGTTTGTGAGAGTCATTATCTGTTACGGGGACAAAGGTTGGTTTCTGTGAGGGGTTTGGGCGGACACAAACACAAAGACGTGGGCTCGTACTGTACCAAAAGCGGAAGAATGAACGGGAAATCGGAGTGACCTGGTTAGAAGAGCGTGTCTCATTAAAGCCTCAGGTGCTGAAAGAGGATCGTATGAAGTTAACTGCTGAATACTGGAGTTTAGAGGAGAATATGAAGAACGCAGTGAGATGAGAACTGTAAAAGCCTGCCGGTCTTTAATCATTTATTCACTTACCGGTCAATTGAGTCTTCAGGCTGCCACACACGATAGGAGAATTTGCACCGATTTAAGGCTACGATTTGTTTCTGCTCGAGTTCAGGAGGCGTGACCTGGCTTTGTGTTCTCGTGTGAGATTTTGATGCCGCTGCCAACAAACAATAAAACAAAACATCAGGGGCAGAGGAGTGACGGACACAGAGATACAGTAAAACAAGATAAAACTCAGGAAATGGGGAAAATAATGAGAATACTTTCACTCACCTCCGGTAAAGTTGGACATTTAAACTGCAGCGTCTCATCCTCATTATCCATAGAATTTGTCCTCCACAAATAATGAGCCCAGTCCATAAAACGGCGCTGTGAATCCAGTTTGAGGCATTCTTTAAAACTGAAAAGTCCAGAGTATTTCCTCTCGTGTGTCTGTTACATCCACAGCGATGGATCGAGGTGAAGCTGCAGACTCTACTTCCTGTGGACTTCATCGCCAATCTTTTATGCTTTAAAAATCATGTATCTGAAGTATCGCACACAATAATAACAAAATAATAACTCAGTTTTGACTTGTATCTAATCTAGAAGTGCAGAGCTCTGATCTTTTGAACATTTAAGGGTCTCAAAGGGAGTTGTTTTACTGTAGACAGGAAACAGCAGACTCGATCGCGCTCACAACTTTAGACTGTTTTACACAGCCGCAGAGTGGCTGGGCGCTCCCTTAGAGAGAGGGTGAGGAGCTCAGTCACACGGGAGGAGCTCGGAGTAGAGCCGCTGCTCCTCCATGTCGAGAGGAGCAGTTGAGGTGGCTCGGGCGCCTTCCTCGGGAGGTGTTCTGGGCACGTCCCACCTGGAGAAGGCCCCGGGGAAGACCCAGGACACGCTGGAGGGACTATGTCTCCCGGCTGGCCTGGGAACGCCTTGGGGTCCCCCCGGAGGAGCTGGAGGAAGTGTCCGGGGTGAAGGAAGTCAGGGAGTCCCTGCTTAGACTGTTGCCCCCGCGACCCGTCCCCGGATAAGAGGAAGAACATGGATGGATGGATGGACACAGCCGTATCCTGCTGAAGTCTTCGCAATGGATGATTTCAGGGCCAGCCCAAGCCCTAAAAAAAACTATCACCTTTTCATGTGATTTTTTTTTTTGTTTTTTTCCTCATGCGTTCATAGTTCTGTTCAGGAGTTTGGTTTTCAGCTAAAAGGTGAGAGCGACGAACTGAAAAACTGTTGGCTAATGTTAATGCTAGCTCAGGCCCGTGGCTTTTAGGTACATCTCCACCTAAAAGGACCTCAGTCTGCCGTACATCTCCACCTAAAAGGACCTCAGTCTGCCGTACATCTCCACCTAAAAGGACCTCAGTCTGCCGTACACCTCCACCTAAAAGGACCTCAGTCTGCCGTACACCTCCACCTAAAAGGACCTCAGTCTGCCGTACATCTCCACCTAAAAGGACCTCAGTCTGCCGTACATCTCCACCTAAAAGGACCTCAGTCTGCCGTACATCTCCACCTAAAAGGACCTCAGTCTGCCGTACATCTCCACCTAAAAGGACCTCAGTCTGCCGTACATCTCCGCCTAAAAGGACCTCAGTCTGCCGTACATCTCCACCTAAAAGGACCTCAGTCTGCCGTACATCTCCGCCTAAAAGGACCTCAGTCTGCCGTACATCTCCGCCTAAAAGGACCTCAGTCTGCCGTACATCTCCACCTAAAAGGACCTCAGTCTGCCGTACACCTCCACCTAAAAGGACCTCAGTCTGCCGTACACCTCCGCCTAAAAGGACCTCAGTCTGCCGTACACCTCCACCTAAAAGCCACGGGCCACTCCTTTGAGGACAGTGAGGTCCAGATCTTGGCCAGAGAAAAGAACTGGTTTGAGAGGAGGAGTTAAAGAGGCTATTTTTATCAAGAAAGAGAATCCTTCCTTGAACAGAAATGGAGGTCTCAGACATCATTTGTCTCCATCTATAACTCTATCCTCAAACCTAAATCAAAACAAAGAAAACAATAGTGCAGCAGGTCAGGTCCAGAGGTGTGAAAACACCATTATGGTCCTGAATGGTTCTGCTGACAAGACCCACACTCCACTCCCACTGCAGATCTAACAGGCCCACCTAACTAACACCAACTGTAAACAAGTAGGTGTGGTAGTCCCAGAGTCATTTCATTGTAGTGAGCGCCCCCTTCAGGCAGATATAGGCAGTGTCCACCAGCGTCTGACCAGAACTGAAGAAGCAGAAGAAACAGATTCCACCAAATAAACTTTTGTCCAGTCGACAAATTGAATTTCGCCTTTTGCCACAAATGATCTGGAATGTTCCGCAGTGTGACATTAAACTGTTCTACTTTACATTTATTCAATTACAGGTGATTTTAGAGCTCAAAAATACCTTTAAAAAACAGACATTCTGACTGTGAGCGGGGTCCCCTCTCCACAGATCTGACCTGTAACTTGGTCTGGTTTGGTCTCCATGGAGATAGAAATGTTTAATGCCATACTGTGGAACATTCCAGACACAGCAATAACATCTCCATGGAGGAAAACTCCACCAGAAAAGTGACAAAAGTGACAGTTGACATATTGAATTTCTCTTTTGCCGTTGAAAACTGGACTTTCGAGGGGAAAGTGAAGGAAACCAGTAAAGTGAAAGAGACAAATTCCAGGTCAGGTCTGTGGAGAGGTGACCCTACTGACAAAATGAAAACAGGTTTTTAAAGACATTCCTGACATATAAACACACCCATAGCTAGAGAAGCTTAATGCCATAGGGTGGAACATTTCAGCTGCAGAATACTGGAAAGTGACTGTACTTGTGGAGGGAAACCTGTCCCATTATGAGTGTTTTCAGGGTGTGTGAAGTGACAAGAATCTGTCAGAGCAGATCAGCTCAGCGCTCCGGGACAGGCGGAGGAACGTGACTCCGGAGCGTCTTCCTGGAATTTTGCATTCATTTTTTCGCTCTAAACAGTAACAAACGTGAGGCGCTTCTGTTCGTCACGTTGAATTAACGGTGAATGTGCAGCTTCTGACAGTGTCGTAACACACAAACCTGCAGATTTAGCACGAGTTCTCAAAACTCTCAGAACAGAAAACACTCTGTTCCTCCTTGTGATGTCATGTCGTAATACAAAAAGTGGTCCGCCGTGTTTTTAAACTCCACACACCTTCACTAGAATCACTTGGATGATTTCAGACCTGGAATTTCCCATCTCTACTGAAGTAAAAGTGTTTTGAGCTTTGGCGAAGCAAAAACTACCATTTATGCAAAAAAAAAAAGGACTAGGAAACAGCGTATTTATATAAAGACAGATTCAAATGGTGTTTAATCTGATTTTTACAGAGAAATACCAACTCAAACTACCACTTCATGACATCACAAAGTTTGGAGATGTAAACAGACGAATAATAAAGAGTTACTCAAACATGTGAATGAAACAAAACACAACTCCAGGTCGGTTTTTTGAGGAGATAGACTCCAGTTTGTGGCTTCACTGTGATAAAAAAAATAAAAAAAAATAAATAAATAAAAAAAATAATAATAAATAAAAAATACATACAAATACATAAATAAGTAAATAAACAAATAATACAAAATAAATATAAATAATATTAATAATATTACTACTACTATTAATAATAATAATAATAAATACATAAAAATACATAAATAAGTAAATAAATAATAACACATAAAAAAAAATATATATATATAAATACATAAATACTTTGGTTTGTGCTGCTTGTTTTGTATGTTGTATTTTTATGTATTTGCCGAGGGACGACGGATGAAAACTAGCTTTGTAGCTAAAACTCGGGATATTTACATTTGTTTTATACTTACGTTCATTAATGTGCATTGTCCCTATCAAATAAATAAATAAGTAAATACAATTAAAAAATACATAAATAAGTAAATAAATAAATAAATAAGAAATTAAAAGGGAGTCTAAAAACTTTTTGAGGCGACTGTAGAAGCTTGTCAGATGTTGGTCATCAAAAAAAAAAGTTTTTGTTAGACTGTTAACTTCACGTGGATTTAACACTATTACAGTCCATTACAGAGGACTTTTTTTCATTAATTAAAATTAGGACAATGCACATTAAAGGTCCAGTGTGTAGGATTCGTGGCGCATAGGTGGATGGTGCTATTGCACTTCCTCTTTTGGCTACGGCAGACCTCGAGGGTCACCCGGGCGCGCCGTAACGCGGACAGCTCGCGTACCAGCGCACCGGGCGCTAGCAAGCCCTCGCCGACAACTACGGTATAAATAAAACGCGGTCTCCCGTTCACTGTTTTTTTTTTCTTTTCGCATGAAAACACACATTCCCGATCGTGTACCATGACAATCTACACATCAAATGAAACCTTACAGTCTCCTCTTTTTGACTATGCAATTCATTTCCCAGCACAACAATCACTCCCCGAGCACATGGGGCTTTTATACGGAAAAGCACAAAACGAGGTTTGTTACTTAGCTTACCTTTGAAGGCTCTGGACAGGTCAAACTCTGTATTTCACCACAAGCTTGGTCTCAATCTGTCCTTAAGGATCCAGCGAATAAAATCCAGTAAAACAATTTAGTCCAAAACACGTGTTAGATCCATTACGACGTCTGATCCGGCAGCATGCTTGTCGTTGTTTACCCAAAACCACGAGCCTTGCCGAAGGCGAAGGCGGAGCCCAAATGTCCTTCTGCGGCTCTCGTATTCAAAATGGCTGCCTCTGCATGGGGAAGATCCCCCTTTTATGTGACTATATCTAAGTCCAAAAGAATACTTTGATTTCATGATGGAAGTGAAAAGGCTTGGAAAACACTGTATTTTTGAATGGGTATCTTCAATTTCGGTAATTAACGGGTAAAAATCTTACACACTGTCCCTTTAATCAACATGACAACAAACAGCATCAATGTAAATGTGCCGGAATTAGCACAATATCTACTTTACATCTGTTGTCCTAAGGCATGTTACGACATTATGAATAAAAATAAAATTAACAAAATGCAAATGCTAAGGTGTTCATTTACCTCCAAATAGAAAATTAAAATAATTATAATAATTTCGATACACTTTTTTTCTTCAGGACCTTTAAAACTAAAAACTTCAGTGATGAGGCAAATAATTGTTATTGTGATATATATATATATTTTTTTATTACATAATCTAGCCACTGCAGGTTTAATTCCAGTTCATTTTGAATCTGATGTTGTTGTGAAGCGTGAACGTGAGGGCTGGTGTCGACTCAAGGCGTGTGCTCTTGATTGATTGGTTGAATAAAAGGTGGGTGTGGCCAGACCGCACGCACAAAACGACACCTGCAGGGCAAGATCGGGTAAAAACGACTATGCAGAAAAAGGACCAGGAAATAATGGATTTACATAAAGACAAAAAAACAACAACTTGTGAGTCATGAGTTTAATCAGACGTTTTACACAGAAATAGCAAATCTTCAGCTTATTCACCCACTTTCCCTGTCCTGTTCCACTTGAATTACAATTACAATAATAATACACCACACATTTTGGTCCATGAAGACGCTCTCAAATGATTAATCGACTAAATGACTTAAGGAATATCTGCTGTTTCCCATGACGCGCCCTGAGCCTGACAGTAGCAGCGAGCGTGAGCGCCTGTCACCTGTCGGCTGTCACCTGCCGGGTTTAAAGCTGCAGGAGCGTGTTCTCCTCAGGCTTACATGGGTTTAGTGCTCGAGCGAGTCCTCCCACTCAGAAATGTGCTACTGTCTTCACTCAGGCATCTGCAGAGGAGGGAGGGCCTCAGGGATATTTACTCTGCTACTTCAGGAGGTTTTTAAAGCTTCAGGAGGTTTTTAAAGCTGCACGGTGCAACTTTTCTGGTGGAGTGTCATCTGCTTGCCTCCATGGAGATGCAATCCAAATCTTTATAAAGCACTATTAAAAAGCTGTAAACAAGTCCATACATAGAAGAATAAATGACTTAAATTAAGCACATTTTACTTTATTTGAGTCGATTGAAGTTGACAAGTAAAATTATCTTTATTTAATTATCATTAAGTGTGTTTTTCTTAATTCAAGCAATTTGGTTTTGTTTCTTATTTTAAGTGCAGAGTTGTTGTTTTTCTTATTTTAAGTGTCTCAAGATGTATTTTCATATTTTAACTACAAAAAGTTAAAATATGAAAAGCCATTGGCAGATCGTTTGACATCGAGTGAAATTTACTCAAATCATGATAAAACTTTCTTAATTCAAGTGATCTTAACTTGGCTAGATTTTAGTTTATGCTGTGTATTCCTGAGCTCTAAAACCTGTGATTGAATAAATGTAAAGTAGAGCTGTTTAAAGTCACACTGTGGAACATTCCAGGCAGAGCAGTGACGTCTCCATAGAAACAAGCAGGTGACGGACGCCAAACATCCATTTTCTTCCTCTTATCCGGGGCAGGGTCGCGGGGGCAACAGTCTAAGCTCCCAGACTTCCTCACCCCGGACACTTCCTCCAGCTCCTCCGGGGGGACCTGTGAGTTTCAGAAATTGGGTCCGTAAGAGGTCTGAAGAAAAGCATTGATCGAGGTTGGGGTTATTCAGCATTTTAATGTAAAAATAGCAGAATACAAACGAAATGATGACATCGGGCATCTTTAGCATTCATGTTGTCAGCTTTAGCAGAGAGACTTCGGCTGTGAAGAGGGACGTAGTGGGGGCCCTCCCCTCACACACACACAAATGACCACAAAGAACTGTCTTTAAATACAGTACAGACTGTTGAATATATGACATCAGCAACAGCTAACCTATAGGAGAATAGTTTCTTAAATACTGAACAAAGAACAACACTTCAAACAGAATGCCATTTGGCCACTGGAGTCAGAAACCCCTCCAGGCATAGATGGAGATAACACCCAAAGTTGGTTTACAGCCTTTTATAACCTATAGCCACAAGTGAGGTATACAACATATGGTGAAACAAATGGTGAGGTGA
This sequence comes from Paratrypauchen microcephalus, assembly GCA_036785185.1. NCBI lineage: Eukaryota > Metazoa > Chordata > Actinopteri > Gobiiformes > Gobiidae > Paratrypauchen > Paratrypauchen microcephalus. The sequence goes on from JAVJIX010000082.1 coordinate 4,104,072, forward strand.
GACGGTTCCCACAGTAAGTAACTTAAAACCCAGGAATATAAAAGACTAGAATATGAAGAACACTTCAAGAATAAAAGAATAGAAGAATAAATCTCACAGACCCCAAGGCGTTCCCAGGCCAGCCGGGAGACATAGTCCCTCCAGCGTGTCCTGGGTCTTCCCTGGGGCCTCCTCCCGGTGGGACATGCCCAGAACACCTCCTGAGGGAGGAGTCCAGGAGGCGTCCGGAACAGACGCCCGAGCCACCTCAGCTGCTCCTCTCCACGCGGAGGAGCGGCGGCTCTACTCCGAGCTCCTCCTGTGTGACTGAGCTCCTCACTCCATCTCTAAGGGAGAGCCCAGCCACTCTGCGGAGGAAACTCATTTCGGCCGCTTGTATCCGCGATCTCGTCCTTTCGGTCATTACCCAGAGCTTATGACCATAAACAACCGTGTCCATAAACAAGTCCATCTCAAATAACATTACAGCTCGAGTTATTTATTTGAAACCTGCACATATTGTATTTCAAACCTGAACATACCTGCACTTTAAAATGTCTTTTGAAAAATGTGTATAGTTCAGTTTTTTTTTCAGGAATTCAAACCCAAATCTCCCCTCACTCTACTGCTTTTATCTGACCATCTGCAGCAAACGGTCATCACAATGTAAGTGAAGACAGAATATTCACAATCTTCCCATTCGTCAGTTAATATCTGTGGAGAGGCGACCCCGCTCACTGTCAGAACGTCTGTTTTCGAGGTATTTTTGAGCTGTAAAAACCACCTGTAACTGAATAAATGTAAAGTAGAGCTGTTTAAAGTCACACTGTGGAACATTCCAGGCAGAGAAATGATGTATCTGTAGAGACAAGCAGGTGACGGACCCCCAACCAGAAAAGTTACACAATGCACCTTTAAATGATAAATCTGATGTTTTGTCACCACAGTTAATCTTACAGTGACTTTTTTACTCATACTTAATACTTAAGGAATATTATTTATTTTAAACGGGCATTGTGTAAACGTTTTGGTTGGGGGTCCATCACCTGCTTGTTTCTATGGAGATGTAATTTCTCTGCCTGGAATGTTCCACAGTGTGACATTAAACAGCTCTACTTTACATTTATTCAATCACAGGTGGTTTTAGAGCTCAAAAATACCTAGAAAAACAGACATTCTGACTGTGAGCGGGGTCACCTCTCCACAGATCTGACCTGGAACTTAGTCTGGTTTGTCTTTATTTACATTTTTATTTTCCATTTTTAATTTTCTACATTTTATTTTTATTTTACATTTTTTTCTATATTTTTTATTTTACATTTTTTATTTTCTACATTTTATTTTAATTTTCAATTTTTTTATTTTCTACATTTTATTTTTATTTTCAATTTTTTATTTTACATTTTTTATTTTCTACATTTTATTTTACATTTTTTTCTATATTTTTTATTTTACATTTTTTATTTTCTACAGTTTTATTTTACATTTTTTCTACATTTTTATTTTACATTTTTAATTTTCTACATTTTATTTTTATTTTACATTTTTTATTGTCTACATTTTACATTTTTTATTTTACATTTTTAATTTTCGCCTCTCCACAGATCTGACCTGTATCTTGGTCTGGTTTTGGTCTCCTTGAAGATAGAAAGGTTTAAGACACTCCACCAGAAAAGTTACACAATTTATCTTTAGGTCACAGTACTTTTACGTTTATCGCAGTATCAGTTTTATCTGTTGTCGTAGACGCGCTGAACTTCCTTATTGCATTTGTAAAAACTTTTATCTGTTCTGACCGAGTAACTGTAAACGAAGCGTGTTTGGGAACGTGGATAAGACGAGCTGTAACCTCTGAACAGTTTGTGTGGCAGAACTTGCTCAGGAACTCTTTAGTCTCAGATTACACGAGCGTCATCTCAGAGTCAGAGCTGATTTCAGGGTTTTCAGGTGAAGTCCAGACTCTGAACATGAGTAAATCTGAATTAAGAATTTCATTGTGTTTTAAAAAAAAATGTCTGTGGTTCTGTTTATATATCCTCCTGGGACCCGAAGAAAAATAAGTCTATTATTATTATTTTAATTTTCTATTTGGAGGTAACTGAACACCTTAGCATTTACATTTTTATGTAGATTTTCAACAAAATTATTAATAGTGAAGTGTGGGGGGAAGGGGGAGGGGGGAGAAAACTGCGCTCTGACACGTGTGATAGCGCAGCATGACCCGGACTGACCCAGGACTGGACCAGGACTAAACCAGGACTAGACCAGGACTAGACCAGGTGAATTAAAGCGCCGCGTGCGGGTCTATTTCCTGGTTTCGTTTCGAGTCACGGCTGAGGCGAGCAGCGAGGGGGACCGCACGCAGTCTGAGCGCATGAACAAACGCATGCAAGAGCCGCGGTGGTCTTGCATGTGTTCGTCTAGACCACTCTAACCTGGTCTAGACCAGGTCTAGACCAGGTCTAGACCAGGTCTAGAGGAGGCACGGTCTGAGCACGGGTCTCGTTCATGTGCTCAGACTGTGTGTGGTCCCCCTCGCTGCTCGCCTCAGCCGTGACTCGAAATGAAACCAGGAAATAGACCTGCACGCGGCGCTTTAATCCACCTGGTCTAGTCCTGGTTTAGTCCAGGTTTAGTCCAGGTTTAGTCCAGGTTTAGTCCAGGTTTAGACCTTGGTCTAGACCTGGTATAGTCCACGTTTAGTCCTGGGTCGCAGAACACAGTGTTACACTATAAAAAAAGTTACACTATAAAAAAAAAACTTTGATCGGGGCCTTGGAACGAATCAGGCTTTTTCCATTGAAATATCTACTCAACTTACTAAAAATTCCCGTTACGAAACCACTTCTGGAACGAATTAATTTCGTAAGGTGAGGTACCACTGTATTATTATTATTATTATTATTATTATTATTATTATTATTATTATTATTATTATTATTATTATTATTATTAGGCCCGAGCGCTAAAGCGTAGGGCCTTTTGTTACTGTTCTGCAGTGCGAAGCACTGCAGAACCAGCGTGCACAAAACAAAGCGCGAAGCGCTTTGTTTTGTGCACGCAGCAGAGCGCGAAGCGCTCTCCCCTTTTTAAACACCTAGCACTCATGTCAACGACTGGTGCCCGCTGACATGGCACGGTGGCATCGCCCGTGGCCGCGATAGCGGCCAAATTGTAATTGTTCACCCCAAAACATTCTCGGCCCACCAGCGTGCGCAAAACAAAGCGCGAAGCGCTTTGTTTTACAAATTTTACTTTGTCGCGAAGCGCTCTCCCCTTTTTAAGCACCTAGCACTCATGTCAACGACTGGTGCCCGCTGACCTGGCACGGTGGCACCGCCCATGGCGGCAAAATTGTAATCGTTTTGTGGGCACACATGACATCGTGCACGCAGTGCACGATGTCATGTGTGCCCACACAACCAGAGCGGGAAGCGGTCCTGCTTTTGCCAACACTCAATGCCACACTATAGTGACACTCATAGGATCCAATAGCACAGACTGGCACTGCCCATTGGCGCGAAAGCGGCATAATTGGAATCGTTAACCATCGTAAACGTCAAAAATATGTATTGGGCAAGTGAGTAATCGATGAGGTCAGCCACGAGCGCAACGCGCTCGTCATTGACAATGGACCCCACGGGTGCGTTACTGGACGCGAGCCCTTTCCATTGATATATATATTGCCACCATAGGTGGCACCATATTGTTATTGTTCTGGTTTTTCTTATTATTATTATTATTTATTCTTATTATTATTATTTTTCTCCCCCCATTTTTGCAGGTTTCGGGTACTTCCCACCGACGAATACTCACGAAATTTTGCACAAAAATTCAAGAATGCCAAAAAAGGAATTTACAAATAATCAGTATTAAAAAATCTTTAAAAATGGCTCGACAGCGCCACCTGGAAAATCAAAATACATTGCGCCTATGGCTATACCCGAAAAATGAACTTTGTCGTAGACAAACGAAATTCGGGTGGTGGATAGGTCATGTCGTTACAAACCAAAAAATATATTATGCCGTTGCTAGGCGACCAACAGGAAGTCGGCCATATTGGAACGAGCACGTGACCCGGCGCCGAAGGCGGAGTTTCCTGTCCTCGTATTTTAACGAACTCCTCCTAGGGTTTTTGACCCAGACTCACCAGAATTGTGCTGTATCATCTAGACAAGTGGGACATTAAAAGTTGTTAAAAGCGTTCTAAAAGAGTGAACGGTGTTTCCGTGACAACGCCACAAATTTCGGGTTCGTTTTGCGGCTCGCCATCAAACTTCGACGAGCGATAATTCGCGCATACTTTGGCCGATTTCACTCAAACTTTAATCATTGGTGGACACCCCCGGCCCTGAACAGATTGATATAAGAAAATCTGAAATGGGTGCTATAGCGCCACCTAGGGAGATTGCATGGAAGCGCAAAATTTTACTTTGTCATAGACATACCAAATTTGGTACACATATTCGTGACGGGGTATCGATCAAAAAACTTAATGACGTCAACACACCATGTCCCATCGTGTTGCCATGGCAACAGGCCAAACATCTGTCGTCGCCAATGGGACGTCCGGCATAAACTTTGTCATAGCCAAACCAAATTTGGTACACAGATGCATCATGGGAATAGGAACAAAAAAGTATATTATGCGGTTGCTAGGCGATCAACAGGAAGTCGGCCATTTTGGACCGAGCACGTGACCTGACACCGAGGGCGCATTTTCCTGTCCTCGTATTTTAACGAACTCCTCCTTGAGTTTTTGACCCAGACTCACCAGAATCGTGCTGTATCATCTAGACAAGTGGGACATTAAAAGTTGTTAAAAGCGTTCTAAAAGAGTGAACGGTGTTTCCGTGACAACGCCACAAATTTCAGGTTCGTTTTTGAGACTCGCCATCAAATTCGATGAGCGATAATTCACGCATACTTTGGCCGATTTCACTCAAACTTTAATCGTTGGTGGACACCCCGGCCCTGAACAGATTGATATGAGAAAATCTGAAATGGACACTATAGCGCCACCTAGGGAGATTGCATGGAAGTGCAAAATTTTACTTTGTCGTAGACATACCAAATTTGGTACACACATTTGTGACGGGGTCTTGATCAAAAACTCAATGACGCCAACACGCCATGTCCCATCGTGTTGCCATGGCAACAGGCCAAACATCTGTTGTCACCAATGGGACGCCAGGCAAAAACTTTGTCGTAGCCAAACCAAATTTGGTACACAGATGCATCATGGGAATAGGAACAAAAATGTATATTAAGCGGTTGCTAGGCGACCAACCAGCCATATTGGATAGACCATGTGACCTGGTGGCAAATGCGTCATTTCTTGTCAAACTTCGACAAGTGTTAATTCACGCATACTTTGGCTGATTTCACTCAAACTTCAATCATTGGTGGACACCCCGGCCCTGAACAGATTGATATAAGAAAATCTGAAATGGACACTATAGCGCCCCCTAGGGAGACTACATGGAAGTGCAAAATTTTACTTTGTCGTAGACATACCAAATTTGGTACACACATTCGTGATAGGGTCTCGAGCAAAAATCTCAATGATGACCCCATGGCATCTCCCATTGTGTTGCCATGGCAACAGGCCAAAAATCTATCGTCATCAATGGGACGCTAGGCAAAAACTTTGTCCTAGTCAAACCAAATTTGGTACACAGATGCGTCATGGGAAGAGGAACAAACAATTATATTACACCATTGCTAGGCAACCAACCAGCCATATTGGATAGACCATGTGACCTGGTGGCAAAGGCGTCATTTCCTGTCAAACTTCGACGAGTTAAAATTTCGCTCATACTTTGGCCGATTTTACTCAAACTTTAATCGTTGCTGAACACCCCGGCCCAACACAGATTGATATAAGAAAATCTCAATTGGCCGTAATAGCGCCCCCCTAGGGAGATTGCATGGAACAGAAAGATTTTACTTTGCCGTAGACACACCAAATTTGGACCACACATTCGTGACAGGGTCTCGATCAAAAATCTCAATGATGACCCCGCGGCATCTCCCGTCATGTTGCCATGGTAACAGGTCAAACAGCTGTCCCTGCCATTAGAACGCCGGCAAAAGCTTTGGTGTAGCCACACCTAATTTAGTACATATATGGCTCATGGGAATAGGAAAATGGCGCGTTAGCGCCACCCCCCCTGCGAGTGCAAGCGAGGGCCGATCATCGCCGCTTGCGGCTATATTTAGGCCCGAGCGCTGAAGAGCGCATAGGGCCTATTGTAACTGTTCTGCGGTGCGAAGCACTGCAGAACCAGCGTGGAACGTGTGCAACGCGCTGGTAGGTGTCAATGGACCCCACGGGTGGGTTACTGGACGCGCGCCCTTTCCATTGATATATTTTGTGTCACCATTCGTGGCACTATATTGTTACTGTTCTGGTTTTTCTTATTATTCTTATTATTTTCCCGACCACTTTTTCAGGTTTCGGGTACTTCCCATGGACGAAAACTCACGAAATTTTGCGCAAAATTCAAGAACGCCAAAAAAGGAATTTACAAATAATCTGTATTAAAAAATCTTTAAAAATGGCTCCACAGCGCCACCTCAAAAATCAAAATACATTGCGCCTATGGCTATACCCGATAAATGAACTTTGTCGTAGATAAATGAAATTCGGGTGGTGGATAGGTCATGTCGTTACGAACCAAAAAATATATTATGGCGTTGCTAGGCGACCAACAGGAAGTCAGCTATATTGGGCCGAGCACGCGACCCGGCACCGAGGGTGCATTTTCCTGTCCTCGTATTTTAACGAACTCCTCCTAGGGTTTTTGACCCAGACTCACCAGAATCGTGCTGTATCATCTAGACAAGTGGGACATTAAAAGTTGTTAAAAGCGTTCTAAAAGAGTGAACGGTGTTTCCGTGACAACGCCACAAATTTCGGGTTCGTTTTTGCGGCTCGCCATCAAATTTCAACGAGCGATAATTCGCGCATACTTTGGCCGATATCACTCAAACTTTAATCATTCATTGACAGCCCGGCCCTGAACAGATTGATATGAGAAAATCTGAAATAGGTGCTATAGCGCCACCTAGGGAGATTGCATGGAGGCGCAAAATTTTACTTTGTCGTAGACATACCAAATTTGGTACACATATTCGTGACGGGGTATAGATCAAAAAACTTAATGACGTCAACACGCCATGTCCCATCGTGTTGCCATGGCAACAGGCCAAACATCTGTCGTCGCCAATGGGACGCCCGGCATAAACTTTGTCGTAGCCATACCAAATTTGGTACACAGATGCATCATGGGATAAGGAACAAAAAAGTATATTATGCGGTTGCTAAGCGACCAACAGGAAGTCGGCCATTTTGGATCGAGCACGTGACCTGTCCCTGAGGGCGCATTTTCCTGTCTTCGTATTTTAACGAACTCCTCCTAGGGTTTTTGACCCAGACTCACCAGAATCGTGCTGTATCATCTAGACAAGTGGGACATTAAAAGTTGTTAAAAGCGTTCTAAAAGAGTGAACGGTGTTTCCGTGACAACGCCACAAATTTCAGGTTCGTTTTGTGGCTCGCCATCAAATTCAACGAGTGATAATTCGCACATACTTTGGCCGATTTCACTCAAACTTTAATCGTTGGTGGACACCCCGGCCCTGAACAGATTTCTATAAGAAAATCTGAAATGGACACTATAGCGCCACCTAGGGAGATTGCATGGAAGCGCAAAATTTTACTTTGTCGTAGACATACCAAATTTGGTACACACATTCGTGACAGGGTCTCGATCAAAAATCTCAACGATGACCCCGGGCATCTCCCATCGTGTTGCCATGGCAACAGGCCAAACATCTGTCCTTGTCATTAGGATTCTCTGGAAAAACTTTGGTGTAGTCAAACAAAATTTGGTACACAGATGCATCATGGGAAGATAAACAAAAAGTATACTATACCGTTGCTAGGCAACCAACCAGCCATTTTGGATAGACCATGTGACCTGGTGGCGAAGGCGCCATTTCCTGTCAAACTTCGACGAGTGATAATTCGCACATACTTTGGCCGATTTTACTCAAACTTTAATCGTTGGTGGACACCCCGGCCCTACACAGATTGATATAAGAAAATCTCAATTGGTCGTAATAGCGCCCCCTAGGGAGATTGCATGAAACAGAAAAATTGTACTTTGCCGTAGACACACCAAATTTGGACCACACATTCGTGACATGGTCTCGATCAAAAAACACAGTGACACCCCCACTCCATCTCACATCATGTTGCCATGGTAACAGGTCAAACATCTGTCCCTGCCATTAGGATGCCCGGCAAAAACTTTGGTGTAGCCACACCTAATTTGGTACATAGATGGTTCATGGGAATAGGAAAATGGCGCGTTAGCGCCACCCCCCTGCGAGTGCAAGCGAGGGCCGATCATCGCCGCTTGCGGCTATATTTATTAGGCCCGAGCGCTAAAGCGTAGGGCCTTTTGTTACTGTTCTGCAGTGCGAAGCACTGCAGAACCAGCGTGCACAAAACAAAGCGCGAAGCGCTTTGTTTTGTGCACGCAGCAGAGCGCGAAGCGCTCTCCCCTTTTTAAACACCTAGCACTCATGTCAACGACTGGTGCCCGCTGACTTGGCACGGTGGCATCGCCCGTGGCCGCGATAGCGGCCAAATTGTAATTGTTCACCCCAAAACATTCTCGGCCCACCAGCGTGCGCAAAACAAAGCGCAAAGCGCTTTGTTTTGCGCACGCAGCAGAGCGCGAAGCGCTCTCCCCTTTTTAAGCACCTAGCACTCATGTCAACAACTGGTGCCCGCTGACCTGGCACGGTGGCACCGCCCGTGGCGGCAAAATTGTAATCGTTTTGTGGGCACACATGACATCGTGCACGCAGTGCACGATGTCATGTGTGCCCACAAAACCAGAGCGCGAAGCGCTCTCCCTTTTTCCAAACACTCAATGCCACACTATAGTGACACTCATAGGATCCAATAGCACAGACTGGCACTGCCCATTGCCGCGAAAGCGGCATAATTGTAATCGTACACGCCAAAAATATGTATTGGGCAAGTGAGTAATCAATGAGGTCAATGACGAGCGCAACGCGCTCGTCATTGACAATGGACCCCACGGGTGCGTTACTGGACACGAGCCCTTTCCATTGATATATATATTGCCACCATAGGTGGCACCATATTGTTATTGTTCTGGTTTTTCTTATTCTTATTATTATTTTCCTCCCCCCTTTTTTTCAGGTTTCGGGTACTTCTCACGGACGAAAACTCACGAAATTTTGCACAAAATTCAAGAACGCCAAAAAAAGGAATTTACAAATAATCTGTATTAACAAATCTTAAAAAATGGCTCGACAGCGCCACCTGGAAAATCAAAATACATTGCGCCTATGGCTATACCCGAAAAATGAACTTTGTCGTAGACAAATGAAATTCGGGTGGTGGATAGGTCATGTCGTTACAAACCAAAAAATATATTATGCCGTTGCTAGGCGACCAACAGGAAGTCGGCCATATTGGAACGAGCACGTGACCCGGCGCCGAAGGCGGAGTTTCCTGTCCTCGTATTTTAACGAACTCCTCCTAGGGTTTTTGACCCAGACTCACCAGAATCGTGCTGTATCATCTAGACAAGTGGGACATTAAAAGTTGTTAAAAGCGTTCTAAAAGAGTGAACTGTGTTTCCGTGACAACGCCACAAATTTCGGGTTCGTTTTTGCGGCTCGCCATCAAACTTCGACGAGCGATAATTCGCGCATACTTTGGCCGATTTACCTCAAATTTTAATCGTTGGTGGACACCCGGCCCTGAACAGATTGATATAAGAAAATCTGAAATAGGTGCTATAGCGCCACCTAGGGAGATTGCATGGAAGCGCAAAATTTTACTTTGTCGTAGACATACCAAATTTGATACACATATTCGTGACAGGGTCTTGATCAAAAAACTCAATGACGCCAACACGCCATATCCCATCGTGTTGCCATGGCAACAGGCCAATCTTCTCTCCTTGCCAATGGGACGCCAGGCAAAAACTTTGTCGTAGCCAAACCAAATTTGGTACACAGATGCATCATGGGAAGAGGAACAAAAAGTATATTATGCCGTTGCTAGGCGACCAACAGGAAGTCGGCCATTTTGGACCGAGCACGTGACCTGGCACCGAGGGCGCATTTTCCTGTCCTCGTATTTTAACGAACTCCTCCTAGGGTTTTTGACCCAGACTCACCAGAATCGTGCTGTATCATCTAGACAAGTGGGACATTAAAAGTTGTTAAAAGCGTTCTAAAAGAGTGAACAGTGTTTCCGTGACAACGCCACAAATTTCAGGTTCGTTTTTGCGGCTCGCCATCAAACTTCGACGAGCGATAATTCGCACATACTTTGGCCGATTTCACTCAAACTTTAATTGTTGGTGGACACCCCGGCCCTGAACAGATTGATATAAGAAAATCTGAAATGGGTGCTATAGCGCCACCTAGGGAGACTGCATAGAAGCGCAAAATTTTACTTTGTCGTAGACATACCAAATTTGGTACACACATTCGTGACAGGGTCTCGGTCAAAAAACTCAATGACGCCAATACGCCATGTCCCATCGTGTTGCCATGGCAACAGGCCAAACATCTGTCATCACCAATGAGACACCAGGCAAAAACTTTGTCGTAGCCAAACCAAATTTGGTACACAGATGCATCATGGGAATAGGAACAAAAAAGTATATTAAACGGTTGCTAGGCGACCAACAGGAAGTTAGCCATATTGGCCTGAGCACGTGACTCGGTGTTGAAGGCGCATTTTCCTGTCCTCGTATTTTAATGAACTCCTCCTAGGGTTTTTGACCCAGACTCACCAGAATCGTGCTGTATCATCTAGACAAGTGGGACATTAAAAGTTGTTAAAAGCGTTCTAAAAGAGTGAGCGGTGTTTCCGTGACAACGCCACAAATTAAAGGTGTGTTTTTGCGGCTCGCCATCAAATTCGGCGAGTGATAATTGGCACATACTTTGGCTGATTTCACTCAAACTTCAATTGTTCATGGACACCCCGGCCCTGAACAGATTGATATGAGAAAATCTAAAATGGACACTATAGCGCCCCCTAGGGAGATTGCATGGAAGTGTAAAATTTTACTTTGTCGTAGACATACCAAATTTGGTACACACATTTGTGACAGGGTCTCGATCAAAAAACTCAATGACACCCCCGCGCCATCTCCCATTGTGTTGCCATGGTAACTGGCTAAACATCTGTCCTTGCCAATGGGACGCCTGGCAAAAACTTTGGTGTAGTCAAATCAAATTTGGTACACAGATGCATTATGGGAATAGAAACAAAAAAGTATATTATACCATTGCTAGGCAACCAGCCAGCCATATTGGATAGGCCATGTGACCTGGTGTCAAAGGCACCATTTTCTGTCCTCATATTTTTATTTATTGAATTGATTTATTAATGTTTGCACCCAGCATTTTAAAAGAACAAAAATACACACAAAAGAAAAAGAAAATAACAGAACAGTGCAGGAAAGGCTTATGATTGACCCTCCTCTTCAAATAATTGAAATTAAAAGGCAAAACAAACAACCCCTCCCCACCTCAACCCCAGGCATTCAACACAAATGCATCCAGATAACGCACAAACTCACACATGCATGCAGCTAGAAAAAAGGGGAGGAAAATGGCGCGTTAGCGCCACCCCCCCAGCGAGTGCAAGCGAGGGCCGATCATCGCCGCTTGCGGCTATATTTAGGCCCGAGCGCTGAAGAGCGCATAGGGCCTATTGTAACCGTTCTGCGGTGCGAAGCACTGCAGAACCAGCGTGGAACGTGTGCAACGCGCTAGTAGTTGTCAATGGACCCCACGGGTGGGTTACTGGACGCGCGCCCTTTCCATTGATATATATAGTCCCACCACTCGTGGCACTATATTGTTACTGTTCTGGTTTTTCTTATTATTCTTATTATTTTCCCGACCACTTTTTCAGGTTTCGGGTACTTCCCACTGACGAAAACTCACGAAATTTTGCGCAAAATTCAAGAACGCCAAAAAAGGAATTTACAAATAATCTGTATTAAAAAATCTTTAAAAATGGCTCCACAGCGCCACCTCAAAAATCAAAATACATTGCGCCTATGGCTATACCCGATAAATGAACTTTGTGGTAGATAAACGAAATTCGGGTGGTGGATAGGTCATGTCGTTACGAACCAAAAAATATATTATGGCGTTGCTAGGCGACCAACAGGAAGTCAGCTATATTGGGCCGAGCACGCGACCCGGCACCGAGGGTGCATTTTCCTGTCCTCGTATTTTAACGAACTCCTCCTAGGGTTTTTGACCCAGACTCACCAGAATCGTGCTGTATCATCTAGACAAGTGGGACATTAAAAGTTGTTAAAAGCGTTCTAAAAGAGTGAACGGTGTTTCCGTGACAACGCCACAAATTTCAGGTTCGTTTTTGCGGCTCGCCATCAAATTTCAACGAGCGATAACTTGCGCATACTTTGGCCGATTTCACTCAAACTTTAATCGTTCGTTGACACTCTGGCCCTGAACAGATTGATATAAGAAAATCTGAAATAGGTGCTATAGCGCCACCTAGGGAGATTGCATGGAAGCGCAAAATTTTACTTTGTCGTAGACATACCAAATTTGGTACACATATTCGTGACGGAGTATCGATCAAAAAACTTAATGACGTCAACACGCCATGTCCCATCGTGTTGCCATGGCAACAGGCCAAACATCTGTCGTCGCCAATGGCACACCCAGCATAAACTTTGTCGTAGCCATACCAAATTTGGTACACAGATGCATCATGGGATAAGGAACAAAAAAGTATATTATGCGGTTGCTAAGCGACCAACAGGAAGTCGGCCATTTTGGACCGAGCACGTGACCTGGCACAGAGAGCGCATTTTCCTGTCCTCGTATTTTAACGAACTCCTCCTAGGGTTTTTGACCCAGACTCACCAGAATCGTGCTGTATCATCTAGACAAGTGGGACATTAAAAGTTGTTAAAAGCGTTCTAAAAGAGTGAACGGTGTTTCCGTGACAACGCCACAAATTTCAGGTTTGTTTTTGTGGCTCGCCATCAAATTCGAAGAGTGATAATTCGCACATACTTTGGCCGATTTCACTCAAACTTCAATCGTTGGTGGACACCCCGGCCCTGAACAGATTTCTATAAGAAAATCTGAAATGGACACTATAGCGCCACCTAGGGAGATTGCATGGAAGTGCAAAATTTTGTCGTTGACATACCAAATTTGGTACACACATTCGTGACAGGGTCTCGATCAAAAATCTCAATGATGACCCTGGGCATCTCCCATCGTGTTGCCATGGCAACACGCCAAACATCTGTCCTTGTCATTAGGATTCTCTGGAAAAACTTTCGTGTAGTCAAAAAAAATTTGGTACACAGATGCATCATGGGAAGATAAACAAAAAGTATATTATACCGTTGCTAGACAACCAACCAGCCATTTTGGATAGACCATGTGACCTGGTGGCGAAGGCGCCATTTCCTGTCAAACTTCGACGAGTGATAATTCGCACATACTTTGGCCGATTTTACTCAAACTTTAATCGTTGGTGAACACCCCGGCCCTACACAGATTGATATAAGAAAATCTCAATTGGCCGTAATAGCGCCCCCTAGGGAGATTGCATGGAAGAGAAAAATTTTACTTTATCGTAGACGCACCAAATTTGGACCAGACATTTGTGACATGGTCTCGATCAAAAAACACAGTGACACCCCCACTCCATCTCGCATCATGTTGCCATGGTAACAGGTCACACATCTGTCCCTGCCATTAGGATGCCCGGCAAAAACTTTGGTGTAGCCACACCTAATTTAGTACATAGATGGTTCATGGGAATAGGAAAGTGGCGCTTTTGCAGGGGGCTGCGAGTGCAAGCGAGGGCCGATCATCGCCGCTTGCGGCTATATTTATTATTATTATTATTTTCCCGACCACTTTTTTCAGGTTTCGGGTACTTCCCACTGACGAAAACTCACGAAATTTTGCGCAAAATTCAAGAACGCCAAAAAAGGAATTTACAAATAATCTGTATTAAAAAATCTTTAAAAATGGCTCCACAGCGCCACCTCAAAAATCAAAATACATTGCGCCTATGGCTATACCCGATAAATGAACTTTGTCGTAGATAAACGAAATTCGGGTGGTGGATAGGTCATGTCGTTACGAACCAAAAAATATATTATGGCGTTGCTAGGCGACCAACAGGAAGTCAGCTATATTGGGCCGAGCACGCGACCCGGCACCGAGGGTGCATTTTCCTGTCTTCGTATTTTAACGAACTCCTCCTAGGGTTTTTGACCCAGACTCACCAGAATTGTGCTGTATCATCTAGACAAGTGGGACATTAAAAGTTGTTAAAAGCGTTCTAAAAGAGTGAACGGTGTTTCCGTGACAACGCCACAAATTTCGGGTTCGTTTTTGCGGCTCGCCATCAAATTTCAACGAGCGATAATTCGCGCATACTTTGGCCGATATCACTCAAACTTTAATCGTTGGTTGACACCCTGGCCCTGAACAGATTGATATAAGAAAATCTGAAATAGGTGCTATAGCGCCACCTAGGGAGATTGCATGGAAGCGCAAAATTTTACTTTGTCGTAGACATACCAAATTTGGTACACATATTCGTGACGGGGTATCGATCAAAAAACTTAATGACGTCAACACGCCATGTCCCATCGTGTTGCCATGGCAACAGGCCAAACATCTGTCGTTGCCAATGGGACGCCCGGCATAAACTTTGTCGTAGCCATACCAAATTTGGTACACAGATGCATCATGGGATAAGGAACAAAAAAGTATATTATGCAGTTGCTAAGCGACCAACAGGAAGTCGGCCATTTTGGACCGAGCACGTGACCTGGCACCGAGGGCGCATTTTCCTGTCCTCGTATTTTAACGAACTCCTCCTAGGGTTTTTGACCCAGACTCACCAGAATCGTGCTGTATCATCTAGACAAGTGGGACATTAAAAGTTGTTAAAAGCGTTCTAAAAGAGTGAACGGTGTTTCCGTGACAACGCCACAAATTTCAGGTTCGTTTTGTGGCTCGCCATCAAATTCAACGAGTGATAATTCGCACATACTTTGGCCAATTTTACTCAAACTTTAATCGTTGGTGGACACCCCGGCCCTGAACAGATTGATATGAGAAAATCTAAAATGGACACTATAGCGCCACCTAGGGAGATTGCATGGAAGCACAAAATTTTACTTTGTCGTAGACATACCAAATTTGGTACACACATTCGTGACAGGGTCTCGATCAAAAATCTCAATGATGACACCGGGCATCTCCCATCGTGTTGCCATGGCAACAGGCCAAACATCTGTCCTTGTCATTAGGATTCTCTGGAAAAACTTTCGTGTAGTCAAACAAAATTTGGTACACAGATGCATCATGGGAAGATAAACAAAAAAGTATATTATACCTTTGCTAGGCAACCAACCAGCCATTTTGGATAGACCATGTGACCTGGTGGCGAAGGCGCCATTTCCTGTCAAAATTCGACGAGTGATAATTCGCACGTACTTTGGCCGATTTTACTCAAACTTTAATCGTTGGTGAACACCCCGGCCCTGCACAGATTGATATAAGAAAATCTCAATTGGTCGTAATAGCGCCCCCTAGGGAGATTGCATGAAACAGAAAAATTTTACTTTTCCATAGACACACCAAATTTGGACCACACATTCGTGACATGGTCTCGATCAAAAAACACAATGATGACCCCACGGCATCTCCCATCATGTTGCCATGGTAACAGGTCACACAGCTGTCCCTGCCATTAGGACGCCCGGCAAAAACTTTGGTGTAGCCACACCTAATTTAGTACATAGATGGTTCATGGGAATAGGAAAATGGCGCGTTAGCAGGGGGCTGCGAGTGCAAGCGAGGGCCGATCATCGCCGCTTGCGGCTATATTTATTATTATTATTATTATTATTATTAATAATAATAATAATACTTTATTATTATTATTATTACTTTATTTATTTTTTTTACTTAAAAAAAGGAGGTTAAAAGTACTTGATGTGATTTCGAAGGTGGAGGGTCCACTACCTGCTTGTCTCCGTGTAGATGTTATTTCTTTGCCTGGAATGTTCCACGGTAGAGCATTATATTCAATCACAGGTGGTTTTAGAGCTCAAAAATATCTAGAAAAACAAACATTCTGACTGAGCGGGGACGCCTCTCCACAGATCTGACCTATAACTCGCTCTGGTCTGGTCTCCATGAAGATAGAAAGGTTTAATGCCATACTGTGGAACATTCTAGACAAAAAAGTCATGACAAAAGTTACTCAATGCACTTTTGTATTAGATTTAAATGTGCACTATGGAACATTTCTAATGAGGGGTCTCCATGGAGATCTAGTGTTGCCTTGCGTGTATTCAGTTAAAACTGTGATTTCTCCACACGTGCAGGCTCCAGGCTCGCTTCTACATAGATCTGACCATGAACCTGTCTCCATTGTGATTATTATTGTTGAGAATCACAATGGAGACATTATTATTGATTGTATTTATCGTAATCTGGAATAATCAAGGCAAAACTTTAATATCTCCATGGAAACAAGGCGCCAGAGCCTCCTACAGAAAAGTTGCACAGCGCATCTTTAATAATTCAAACACAGATCTCTAAAGTCCTGCCTCACTTTGCTACTTTTTAATGTTATTTTGATTTTACATTTTTCATTTCCAAAATTATATTATATATTTTTATATTGAACTTTAATGTTATTTTCACTTAATTTTTATTTTACATTTTTTTATTTTCTAAATTTTTTATTTTTATTTTACATGTTTTATTTTCTACATTTTATATTTTTTATTTTACATTTTTAATTTTCTACATTTTATATATTTTTTATTTTATTTTTATTTTAACATTCTGACTGTGAGCGGGGTCGCCTCTTCACAGATCTGACCTGTAACTTAGTCTGGTTTGTCTTTATTTCCATTTTTATTTTACATTTTTAATTTTCTACATTTTATATTTTTTATTTTATTTTACATTTTTTATTTTCTACATTTTATATTTATTTTAAATTTTTTTCTATATTTTTTAGTTTACATTTTTTATTTTCTACATTTTATATTTTTATTTTACATTTTTAATTTTCTACATTTTATTTTTAATTAACTTTTATTTTCATTTTTTAATTTTTTTTATTTTGTGCATTAAACGTGTGAATGAAACAAAACACAACTCCAGGTTTTCTGTGAGGAGGAAACGACATTAGAACATTTTGTCTAATATAGAACCTTTAAAGATCCCATGACATGGTACTTCTTGATGCTTTTATATGGCTCCTTAATGGTTCCCTAATACTGTAAATGAATCCTTCTTCAAAATCAACACTCAGTGCATGAGAAACAGAGATAAGATGAGAAAGAGTATTTTTTTCTCTCTCTGAACAGGCCATAATGGGCGTTGTTGCTTGAATGCAAATGAGGAGAAAAGAGCTGGCCTATAGTAGAGGGTGGGGGCGTGGCCAAACTCTCCGCTCTCGCTCTAAGCTCTCAGCTGATCCATTTCTGTGTTTTTGCACGGGGGGAGAGATTAGAAGCGTTCCATTGAAGAAGAAGAAGAAGAAGTGAACTTTATTGATCTCACACTGGAGAAATTCTTCTCTGCATTTTAACCCATCCTATATATATATATATATATATATATATATATATATATATATATATATATATATATACACACACATATATTAGGAGCAGTGGGCAGCACATTACTGCGCCCGGGGACCATCTCCATGATCTTCTTGCTTCGGTTTGGTCAGGACCTAAGCTGGAGGTACCTATGGTGCATGTTTTGGGTTGGTGGGGGAAACCGGAGTGCCCGGAGGAAACCCACCCAGACACGGGGAGAACATGCAAACTCCACACAGAAAGGCTCGGGCGACCCGGGGATCGAACCCAGACCATGCATGCAAACTCCACACAGAACACACACAGAAAGGCCTGGGCGACCCGGGGATCGAACCCGGAACCTTCTTGCTGTGAAGCAAGAGCGCTAACCACTCAGCTACCGTGCCACCATAAAATTAAACCACTGCTGTTCAAAGGTCCAGAGGCTCAGATAAAGGACTTCCGAGCCTAGAAACACTCGGACGTGCCTCCAGGCAAATAAAAAAACGCATTTCGCATTGCCTAGCGCATTCGCAGTCCAAACTCTCTGGGCGTGATTTACAGAGACGCTGAGTACAGACAGACGGGGGTGGAACTGCATTTGCATTTCTTTTTTCGATCTGACGTCAATAAGGTGCCTTGTTCAAAATCGCCCGTTTGAGCTCCGATTTTTTCTAACCCAGAAAAGGATCGCAAATGCTCAGTTTAGACATTTCGCAACTTTTTTAACCATGGGGGGGGGGGCCTAAACAGGGTAGGGGAGCTCACATTAACGTTCAAAAACCTCAAAGTGAAAATTTCATGCCATGGGACCTTTAACAAACCACTTCAGACGGCTGCTGTGTGTCACCTGTCTTCACGTACATACCTTTACGTACTCTCCAGCGTGAACCCGCCGTAGTGTGAGGGGAGATTACATAAGAAACTGGGTCAAGTCACGACGGTGGAGCTCAGGCCGTCTGAGCTGCGCCCGGAGCCACAGGGACGCCGGCGTTTTTCCGTCTTGTGTTTCACACTCTGAAATGTGATCGAGGGGACTGTGTGTGGCGCAGACAGCCTGACAAACGAGAGGGAAGATACTGAACACAGACTTATAACACTTAGGATGACGAGATTTTCAAAATTCTAAACTGGGACACACCCAGGTTGGGATGTTTGGTATGAATAAAATAGTGAAAAGAGGGTGTCAGATTGTGCATTCTCGTGTCAGTCATAATCTGAGGGACTTCTGTTGCTGCATTTTTTTGCTTTATTGTCATTCACAAACACGGTTTTCTGTATTTTGGCAAAGAATTTATGTCTTCTTTACTGTTGGCAGGGATCAGATTAGTCAAAAATTGTGATAGTCCTAGTTTAGAACTGATGTAGCCCTGGTTTTATCTTGGGGTTAGTCCTGGTTTAGTCTTGGTTTAGATCAAATGGGTCAAAAATAGGGACACCTGGGACATTTCTTGTATAAAACTGGGACAAATCACAGGTTCTGTATAAATCTGCTGGGACAGAGGACACAGGGCTCATCCTTACACTGACATTAGCATTAGCACTAGCATTAGGAAAGTGAATGGTGTTTTTGAATGGTATTTCAGCCATGCCAAACGACAAAGAGGAATTCTGTCATTTCCTCTGGCAGCTGTGTGTCTGCAGAGAGTTTAGGAGAACGGTGGAGCTTCAGAAATGTGCAAATGTATGTGCACCATGAAAATACTGGAGTCTTAAACACGTGAAAAACAGAACAAGCTCATTTTAAACAGTTTGCAGTAGTCCAAAGTTATTCCTTCGTTCATTCAGAGCGTCCTAATTATTCACCACAATAAGTTTCTAAGCAGCATGCTAATCGTGATTTCGTGATTTTTTCCCCCCTTGTTTTGACCTCAAGAGCTGCTTATGCATTACGTCATAGAATCAGTCATTCTGCTCCTCAACTCTGGTTCTCACTCCCACCGCACGTCCGAAATCTGATGTCCTGATGTTTTAGAACCTGTCCTGTTCCGTGTTTGTTGTTGGTGTTGTTGTTGTCGTTAATGTTAAGATAAGATAAGATAAGATAATCCTTTATTTGTCCCACAATGGGGAAATTGCACACACACAAGTTTCAGAAACAGTTGGAAAAAAGAGCATGCATCAAAAATTGTCATTAATGTTGTTAATGTTGTTGTCGTTAATGTTGTTGTTAATGTTGTTGTCGTTAATGTTGTTGTTAATGTTGGTGTTGTCATTAATGTTGTTGTTGTCGTTAATGTTGTTGTCGTTAATGTTGTCGTTAATGTTGTTGTCGTTAATGTTGTCATTAATGTTGTTAATGTTGTCGTTAATGTTGTCATTAATGTTGTTAATGTTGTCATTAATGTTGTTGGTGTTGCTAATGTTGTTGTTAATGTTGGTGTTGTCATTAATGTTGCCGTTAATGTTGTTGTTAATGTTGGTGTTGTCATTAATGTTGTTGTTGTTAATGTTGTTGTCGTTAATGTTGTCATTAATGTTGTTAATGTTGTTGGTGTTGTTAATGTTGTCATTAATGATGTTGTTAATGTTGTTGTTAATGTTGTTGGTGTTGTCATTAATGTTGTTGTTGGTGTTGTTAATGTTGTCGTTAATGTTGTTGTTAATGTTGTCATTAATGTTGTTGGTGTTGCTAATGTTGTTGTTAATGTTGGTGTTGTCATTAATGTTGTTGTCGTTAATGTTGTTGTTAATGTTGGTGTTGTTAATGTTGTTGTCGTTAATGTTGTTGTTAATGTTGGTGTTGTCATTAATGTTGTTGTTAATGTTGTTGTCGTTAATGTTGTCATTAATGTTGTTAATGCTGTTGGTGTTGTTAATGTTGTCATTAATGTTGTTGTTGTCGTTAATGTTGTTGTTAATGTTGTTGTCGTTAATGTTGTTAATGTTGTCATTAATGATGTTGTTAATGTTGTTAATGTTGTTGGTGTTGTCATTAATGTTGTTGGTGTTGTTAATGTTGTCGTTAATGTTGTTGTTAATGTTGTCATTAATGTTGTTGGTGTTGCTAATGTTGTTGTTAATGTTGGTGTTGTTAATGTTGTTGTCGTTAATGTTGTTGTTAATGTTGGTGTTGTCATTAATGTTGTTGTTGTTAATGTTGTTGTCGTTAATGTTGTCATTAATGTTGTTAATGTTGTTGGTGTTGTTAATGTTGTCATTAATGATGTTAATGTTGTTGTTAATGTTGTTGGTGTTGTCATTAATGTTGTTGTCGTTAATGTTGTTGTTAATGTTGTCATTAATGTTGTTGGTGTTGCTAATGTTGTTGTTAATGTTGGTGTTGTCATTAATGTTGTTGTTGTTAATGTTGTTGTCGTTAATGTTGTCATTAATGTTGTTAATGTTGTTGGTGTTGTTAATGTTGTCATTAATGATGTTAATGTTGTTGTTAATGTTGTTAATGTTGTTGGTGTTGTCGTTAATGTTGTTAATGTTGTCATTAATGTTGTTAATGTTGTTGTTGGTGTTGTCACTGTTGTTTTTAATGTTGTTAATGTTGTTGGTGTTGTTAATGTTGTCATTAATGATGTTAATGTTGTTAATGTTGTTGGTGTTGTCGTTAATGTTGTCATTAATGTCATTAATGTTGTTGTTAATGTTGTTGTTGGTGTTGTCGTTAATATTGTTAATGTTATTGTTGTTAATGTTGTCATTAATGTCATTAATGTTGTTGTTAATGTTGTTTTTGTTAATGTTGTTAATGTTGTTTTTGTTAATGTTGTTGTTGTTAATGTTGTCATTACTGTTGTTAATGTTGTTTTTGTTAATGTTGTTGTTAATGTTGTTTTTGTTAATGTTGTTTTTGTTAATGTTGTTGTTAATGTTGTTGTTAATGTTGTTGTTGTTAATGTTGTTGTTAATGTTGTTGTTAATGTTGTTTTTGTTAATGTTGTTGTTGTTAATGTTGTTGTTAATGTTGTTTTTGTTAATGTTGTTGTTGTTTTTGTTAATGTTGTTGTTGTTGTTTTCTGCACTGGGCCTTTAATAACTGCAGTATTTGCAATAATCAATATGACGCTAATGAAACACATGGCAGTAACATCATGGTCCTTCACAGAAATGTAAATGTAAAGTAAAAACGTTAAAACAAACTTTATTCATGATTTTCTCCTTGTTTCCTAGGTTACAGGAGAGAAGGCGGAGCTCCGTGGTGGTCAGTTTACCGGGATTGGACGTTTCACCGGGAGATCTGTTTGTATCAAACGGAGCAGCACATTTACTCAACGGTTCAACACTTTCAGGTGAAACGTCACTGATTAAAAAAAGAACTGTTTCGTATCTGTTTTACTGGACCAACAAACACGTCATTAGAATTCAAATAGACTTTATGGCAGGAGCCTCCAGCTTTTTTCCTCCAGTGAACAAGCTTTGCAAAATAAAAATACTAATTTTAGCTGCTGCAAGGAATTGTGTAAATGTAAGAGCCATGACAAACTTTGGATGAGGTTTAGTCAGACGCCTCTAAAAAACATTATCCATTTGGATGTGAAAATGTTGTCATGGTTTTCAGTTACATAATTTATTATTCATTTATTTAGCACATATATAACATACAACAATAAAAAAGTCACACTAGATAAAAAGTAGACGCAGAAAGAGGCAAAAACCCCAAAAGAACTCATATTAAAGCCTCCACCTTATGAACACATTCGAATGGAACATACAGTTGCTGCGCATGATTTTTGAAAATTACAGTTACACACTTTAGGTTAAATACATTCAAACATGGATTAAATACGATGAAACATCCCCCGATTTAATGATTCTTGCGTTGTGTGTTTGCACCTCACAATTTAATGTTCTAAAAGTCTGTTCGATGCACTATGATACCATTCGGACAATAGAATATTTAGTTTTAATTGCGATGGCAGCGGTTCTAATTTTTCATCTTTCTGAAACGTGTAGAGACATTTACCTCGATGTGATTCACGACTCCAGGTTTTCCACGGGAACAGACTCAAATTGTTTTAATCCAAATAATGAAACATATTTCTGTTTTCTCCCAGATTCAAAGAAGTCAAAGTGGCCCTTCTCACGACGGAGCACGGTGAGTGTATGTGTGCGTTATGTGTGTATATGTGTGTACGTTATATGTCTCTGTGTGTGTATGTGTGTGCGCACGTTATTCGTGTGTGTGTGCGTTAGGTGTGTGTGTGTTAGGGCTGGGCAGTATACCGGTTCATACCGAATACCAGTGTTTTTTTTTTTTTTAATGATATGAATTTTTTATTTACCGCGATACTGGTGAGTGTGTGCATACAAAACGTCGGGAACACAGAGCGGCGGAACGTTGCGCTGGAACATGATGCCGGGAAACTGTTTTGCAGTGGCACGAGCGCGGTGGAAGCGTAAGCTGTGTCCCAATTCGAGGGCTGCAGTCTCCGCTGCTTTTTTGGCCACTTTTTCGGCGGCTCCGAAGGCTGCAAAAATCCATGGAGCCGCTCGCAGCGCCCAGACACCCTGCTAACGCTAATGCTAACAACATGCACCACGCAAATTACGCACACGGATCAATAACCCTCGAATTGGGACCCGGCTACAGTGTGTGTTGAGTGGTGAACAACATGGACGTTGTTGTTAGAAACAGAGGAACTTATACTGAAAAGAGTGAGTGAGCTACCGTACCCAAAACAATTTCCCTTGTGGATCAATAAAGTTTGTCTAAGTCTAAGTCAAAGGCTACGTTCACACTGCAGGGCTTAATGCTCAATTCCGATTTTTTTGCGAGGCCATTCACATTTCCAGTTAAATGCGAATTGTATGTGATCTCTTACCTGGCCAGCCAAATGATATCTCTCTGTATTTGCTATACAGCGAGATACCATTTGGACACCCTCGCTCCACCCTCGCTCCCCCGGTTAACAACGGACTCCGCGATTCTGATTCGTTCAAAGATGGTGACGTCAGTGCACCCGCCTTTGCCCGCAACGTCCCTTCCATTCAGCTGTAAAATTGGTCTTAAATGACCTAAAACACATCGATTCCTTAAAACCACAGCAGCTGACAGCTCTAGAGGCCTTTCTTTTCAAAAAAGATGTTTTTGCATTGCTTCCTACCGGCTTGGTTCACGTCGCTGTCCGTTAACTGTTCTCTGATTGGTTCACTTAGCTGTCTGTCTAAGCGCAACGGCAGCGCATTCTGGACCAAGCGTTACCAGACTCACCGCTGGTACAGCGATGAGACATGGATTCTTCCAGGCAATCTGATCTCCAGTGTGAACGCTAAACTCCCCAAAAGTGTCCCGCATGCGCCTTGGAGGACACGACGACGTCACGCGCAGCGAACACGCTCAATGTTTACGGAAGTAGCCTAAAGTTGCTTTCGTACCGGAGCCAAAACATGTACAGCTTATTTGCTTTAAGGAGGAGACGGAGAAGGACGAGGTTTTTGGCCACGGCGTTTTGTGGGGCAGTGGCAGCAACGTGTGTAGAAAGGAACATGTGGGTGCGGAGTCACAGGCAGGAGGGGTGGGATTGCTACGTGCTTCGCCGCTTCACTGATACGAGTTTATATACTATTTTCGCATGACGAGAAGAACGTTTGTGCACATTTGTGAACGCCTACTTGTACCACTCTCGCTGGAGGAAACACTCAGGTTGGATGAACGTGACCTGGCTGTTCAGACTGAAATCGCATGTCAAAAGATCGGATATGTATCGGATTTAGGACCACATATCCAAGTGGCCTGGATCGCATTTGAAAAAATCGGATCTGTGTCGTTCACACTGTCATTAGAAGATCAGATACAGGTTGCATAGAGGCAAAAAAATCGGATTTGGGTCGTTTCAGGCTGCAGTGTGAACGTAACCTAAGTCTAAGAGGAGCCGTGTCAGGTGTGTGGAAGACCTTTGGCTTAAAAAAATCTGACGCTGATCAAACAAACATAAATGTCGTCGGGCTAAAGTTGTAGTGACTCAGACGTCACTCAAAAGACGCGTTTGCTAAGGGGACCGCCTACGACAAGAAAAGCAAACGGTGGAACGATAATAACAACGGTATTACTGTCCACTTCAACAAAGACATGGAACCACTTAGTACAGTTGAGAAAGGAGCTTCAGGGAGATGATTAAAGCTCTGGACCCAGAGATGTTTTACCAAGTCCAATTTACTGCAGGATTTATTCTCTAAATTATTAGGAAATGGGGTTAACACCGAGTCATGCATGAAAAAACCAAAAAAAAACAAACCTCAAATAGTAACACTGATATAATTTAGAAAAATGCCGTGATATCAATTTTTGGTCATACCGCCCAGCTCTAGTGTGTGTGTGTGTGTGTGTGTGTGTTTGCTTGTTTTTGTGCTGTTTTTTGTTGTTTGTGGTCATGGGTCTGGACTTTGTTCTGAGCCACTTCCCAAATCAGATCAGGTCCTTCCTCTCGCACCACTGGCCGTTTAGATTTGAGAATTAACAAAAAGCTGAACGAGAACTGCAGCTTTTAGAGGAAGTACCGTATGTGTCAAAAATGTACAACCGTCAACGCTTTTTCACGTTATAAGTTCATTTAACTGACCTGGAGAAGTATTTGGTTTCCAATTCCATTCAAATTTATGTTGTTTTTTGTTTATTTCATTCATGAAGTGTAAAAAGACATCCACAGTGTGAAAACATTATGAAAATTGAATGTAAGGAGCAGAAAGAAGAGGAATTTTCTGTTTTCTCTTCTCCCCTCTTCCCTTTTCCAGACAAAACAAGTTAAAGTTCCTCTGTTGTGTGTGTTCTTTTGTTTCATTCACACATGTTTAACACACAAACCCAGAGTTCTTCTCTCAAACTGAAAACACTCTGATGTCATGTGGTGATACAAGAAGTGCTCCACTCTGTTTTTAAACTCCACACACCTTCACTAGAATCATTTGGATCATTTCAGTCCTGGAATTCTCGACTGAGCTAAAGGTAAAAGGAGCTGTTCATTTAAAAACTACCTCTTCATGACATCACGAGGTGGATCAGAGCGTTTGGAGCTTTGGAGATGTAGACAGACGAATAATAAAGAGTTCCTCACACATGTGAATGAAACAAAAAACAACTCCAGGTCTGTTTTTGAGGAGGAAACTTTAGAACATAGTTTAAAGCTCAAGAAAGAGCAAGAAAAGTGTAATATTTTACCTGGAGTAGGATCATAGTAGTCGTCACATACATTTAGGGCCGTCAAATTGAATTAAATTATCATCTTGGTGTTTTTTATTCAATCTACATTTCAGTAAAAGCACATTGTTGGTAGTAGAGTTAAATATTTGAAGAATGTAATTATTTTGTTTGTTAAATTGTCCTGGTAAAATTTTGTCTTGTTTACGTCCATGAAATTAGAACTGAAAAGCTAAAATAATAAAAAATAATTTAACGATAACTATTTTTAATAAATGTATCTATGGATACGTCATTGCTCTGCCTGGAATGTTCCACAATGTGACTTTAAACAGCTCTACTTTACGTTTATTCAATCACAGGTGGTTTTAGAGCTCAAAAATGCCAAGAAAAACAAACATTCTGACTGTGAGCGGGGTCGCCTCTCCACAGATCTGACCTGGAACTTGGTCCGGTTTGGTCTCCATGGAGATAGAAAGGTTTAATACATTCCAGACAAAGCAATAACATCGCTACAAGAAAAGTTACACAATCTTTACAGTCGGGTTTTCCCCTTACAACGTGTTCCCTATGACCAGGATTTGAGCTTTGACCTTTGTGTTTACAGTCTAAAGGGAAGTTACAGATCGGCACGGCGTCCGATGTGGAGAAGTATCTTTCAACGGCGCAAATTCAAGACTGGAGGAACCCAGATTTACAAAAGTATAAGGTGAGAACGTGCAAAGCATTTTAATGGTCCTAAATGACACAAAACTGATTCTTGTGAAGTTTAAGTCAAGTTCTAATGATGTTGTTCCTCAAAAATAAAACCGGAGGTGTGTTTTGTTTCATTCATTGAGGAACTCTTTATTATTCGTCTGTCTACATCTCCAACGCTCTAGATCAGGGGTGCCCAACCAGTCGATCGCGATCTACCAGTCGATCGCAGGCAGAGTGTCAGTCGATCGCGTATGGATACGTTCAGACTGCAGGGCTTAATGCTCAATTCATATTTTTTTGTGAAATCCAATTTTTTTGCGAGGTCGTTCACATTTCCAATTAAATGCGACTTGTATGTGATCTCCAGTGTGAATTTTAAACGCCCCAAAAGTGTCCCGCATGCGCCTTGGAGGACACGACGAGGTCACGTGCAGCGAGCGTGCTCAATGTTTACAGAAGTCGTCTAAAGTTGCTGTCGTACCGGAGCCAGAACATGTACAGCTTATTTGTTTTAAGGAGAAGACGGAGAAGGAGAAGGAGAAGGACGAGGTTTTTGGCCACGGCGTTTTGGCGGAGCAGTGGCGGCGGAGCAGTGGCCGCAACGTCCGTAGAAATGAACGTGTTGGTGCGGAGTCGAAGCCAAGAGTGGTGGGATTGCTACGTGCTTCGCCGCTTCACTGACACAGAGTTTATATACTATTTTTGCATGACAAGAAGAACGTTTGTGTACATTTGTGAGCGCCGACTTGTACCACTCTCGCTGGAGGAAACACGGCCAGGTCGGATGAACGCGATCTGGCCGTTCAGACTGAAGTCGCATGTCAAAAGATCGGATATGTATCGGATTTAGGACCACATATCTTGGGCTACGTTCACACTGCAGCCTGAAGTGACCCAAATCCGATTTTTTCACCCCTATGCGACTCTTGGTAGATCTCGGCACAACATCAACCTCAAAAGTAGATCTCGGTTAAAAAAAGGTTGAGCACCCCTGCTGTAAAGGCTCTGTTCCACCTTGTGATGTCATAAAGTGGTAGTTTTCAAGTGAACAACTCCTTTTACATTTGATTCAGTAGAGATCGGCGGGGCTGAAATGATCCAAATGGAGTTTAAAAACACAGTGGAGCACTTCCTGTATAGTATTTAAATTATATGTCAGAATGTCCCTAAACAATTCAGCGCACAGCTATAGATTAAATTAAATCTGGATGTATATTGATTGATATTTCACAGTGACGTTGTGCAGGGGGTGTTCTGCATACATCTCTATTAGCGGAATGTTCAGTGGTTACCATGGAGACACAACGCACACATTAGCAAACACTGACAAAAATGTTTTAAGAAAGTCTGAAAATGCAAGGAAAAATAGAAAAGTGATTTAAAGAGTCTGTTACAGTGAGAGTAGGGTGACCACCGGCATGAAAGAGGAAAGGAGGACACTTGTGTCCAAAAAGGAGGACAAAGGCCCTAAAGTGAGGACACCTTGTTTTTTGTTTTTTGTTTTCCCTTGGGGAAAACAAAGAATGTGCGCTGAGAATGTGCACTGCTCGCACATTCTCAGCGCACAAGAAAACCTATGCAGCGCACTGTAAATCAGATGAAAGAGCTTTTAGCGGATCTCCGCTTTTTGCGAGCCGCGGGGGGGGTGCATTTCGGATGTTGCGCACAGGAATTCCAAATATTACTAGTCGCAATAGAATAATATTTTGTCTTTAGGGAACAAGGGGCAGACCACCCGGCTCATTGAGCTGAGGCGGGACCTGTTCCATCTCACAGATGGCCATGCGGTCCCCGGACTGCACTCAGGGCTGAGCGAGTATGTACCGCCTCGACTGCAGACTGAGACCACACTCCGAACCGTGCACTTCCTGAATTGGGAAACGGCGAACATCGCAGAGTAGCAAGTGTAAATTATGGGTGGGGATTTATGACGATTTATGCAACGAAAGGAGGACAAAACGTAAAAAAGGAGGACACGTGACAGACGGCCGGACAGACAGCTCTAAAACCGGACTGTCCGGATGAAATCCGGACGAATGGTCACCCTAAGTGAGAGTGATTAACTGAAGAAAATGTTGGCTAATGCTAGCTAGCTAGCTAGAGTCTGAAAACTCAAGAAAAATACAAAAGTGATTCAAAGAGCACATTTTCATTTTCCTGTGATCAGTCCTGTTTACGGGTTTGATTTTCAGCAAAAGGTGAAAGTGACTCCTGAAAAACTGTTGGCTAATGCTAATGCTAATGCTAGCTTGTGACTTTAATGTTATTTGAGAGGGGCTTGTTTAATTTAGTTCCAGATAAATCAGTTCTTCCTGTTCAGATTGTGTTAAAGCTCAGATTAAAGTCTAACTTGAGTAACAGACCTACAGACAGAGCAGTGCCTTTAGTTAGCATCACACCCCCCGAGAATACTGATGACATTAGCTGCAAAATGTTTAAGAAACGTGATTTAAAGAGCACATTTTCTGGAGCCTGTTACGGTGAAAGTGATTAACTTCTAATCTTTAATCACTGTAAGGCGCTTTGTGTTACATTTTTTTGTATGAAAAGCGCTTTATAAATAATGTTTAATTGATTGAATGATTGATTAACTGAAAAACTGTTGGCTAATGCTAGCTAGCTACATTTTAGATCGTCTGATAGCACTTACTGGATCACACCGTGACATCACAAGTGTTTTCTTTCTGTTTGAGAGAAGAACTCGTGCTAAATCTGTAGGTTTGTGTGTTAAACATGTGAATGAAACAAAACACAACTCCAGGTGTGTTTGTGACGAGAAAATGACTTTAGAACAGATCAGAGTCGAATATTGTTCTTTTAAATCAGTGTTAGCTCAGTCTTTGGCGCTCTGTTTGAAGAGCTAACGGCCTGAGTCCTTTCTCAAATAAAAGAGTTTGAAGAGAAGTGACTCAAATGACGAATGACAGAAACATGTTTAACCAGAACCAGAAAGTCCAGGTTTCTGCACGTATAAAAACGTCTGAGTGGTTTTCGCGATGGAGGCGTCTCTATACAAACAAGAGACGAACAAATGTTTATTTTCGCCGTTCACGTCAGAACGTTTAAAGTGATTTAAGACTAAGGAGGCACACTGAACTGTTCTCTGATTATTAATGGAACACTGTGTAACGTTAACGCTTTTCTCCATGGAGAGGTTATTGCTTTGTCTGGAATGTTCCATAGTATGGCATTAAACCTTTCTGTCTTCATGGATCCCAAACCAGACCGAGTTACAGGTCAGATCTGTGGAGAGGCGACACTGCTCACAGTCAGAATGGCTGTTTTTCTTGGTATTTTTTAGCTCTAAAACCACCTGGAATTGAATAAATGTAAAGTAGAACTGTTTAAAGTCACACTGCGGAACATTCCAGACAAAACAATGATATCGCCATGGAAACAAGCAGTTGACTGACCCCCCAAATAAAAAATTACACAGTGCGGCTTTAACTAGTGGAGGATTCTCATGCGTTACTATTGACACATTGCAGATAATGTTATCAGTAACTCAAGTTAGACTTTAATCTGAACTTTAACACAATCTGATCAGAATGAACTGATTTATCTGGAACTAAATTAAACAAGCCCCTCCCAAATAACATTAAAGTCACAAGCTAGCATTAGCATTAGCATCAGCATTAGCCAACAGTTTTTCAGTGAGTCGCTCTTACATTTTTGCTGAAAATCAAACTCGTAAACAGGACCAAGAACGCTCAGACTGATCACAGGTAAATGAAAATGTGCTCTTTGAATCACTTTTGTATTTTTCTTGATTTTTCAAATGATCTAAAATGCAGCTAGCTAGCATTAGCCATCAGTTTTTCAGTGAATCACTCGCACCTGAAAATTTGCTCTTTAAATCACTTTTCTTAAACATTTTGCAGCTAATGTCATCAGTATTCTCGGGGGGTGTGATGCTAACTAAAGGCACTGCTCTGTCTGTCTGTGTATCTCTGTTTCTAAAGTTAGACTTTAATCTGAGCTTTAAAGGGATATGCCACCCCCAGGTCAAATTTGGGCATCTCCCCACAGTCCAGAGACTAAAATAAGTGGTGGAAAGCGTTTTCCTGCTCACCCAGCCATTGTCCAGGTCTGTCAGCACTGACCGCCGCGGTATCTGGTGCTCCTCCGCGTTAGACTGGAGTCTAACGTCGCCAGAGAAAGATTTCGGCCAAAAGGAATTAATTTGCTCGATGCGTTTCCCAATTACTTTCTGTGTAGTGCGCATTCATATCGAGTGCAAATAAATGTGCAAATCAACACGGAGAGCTTGCCTTGGTCATTTTGGGTGGGAACTATTTTCCAGTGCGTAAGAATACAGCCGTATCACGCACCACGTTGTGCAACAGGGGAACTCCCTTCCCGGTGCGTAACTGGGATTCCCCTGGCAGCGTGCTGCCAGGGGAAGTGCTCCACTGTGTCTTTCTCTGGCTACGTTAGACTCCAGTCTAAGGCGGAGGAGCACCAGATACCGCAGCGGTCAGTGGCGACAGACTCGGACAATGGCTGGGTGAGCAGGAAAACGCTTTCCACCACTTATTTTAGTCTCTGGACTGTGGGGAGATGCCCAAATTTGACCTGGGGGTGGCATATCCCTTTAACACAGTCTGATCAGAACTGATTTATCTGGAACTAAATTAAACAAGCCCCTCTCAAATAACATTAAAGTCACAAGCTAGCATTAGCATTAGCCAACAGTTTTTCAGGAGTCACTTTCACCTTTTTGCTGAAAATCAAACTCGTAAACAGGACCTGAATTTAATTAGATGCATATCTGAGTGATCACAGGAAAAATAAATAATGTGCTCTGAGATGCAATCATTTCAGCCACTTTGCACTAACTTCTCACAAAATGTGACTTGCACTGATGGAATCAGCTCGGGATGCATAGTCTGGACAGTAGCTGCTGACAGCCAGACTCAAGCTCACTTCTAAATGATCATCAGTCATGGTGGAACAGTACTTGGACTTAATGATCTTCATGTGGGAAAAGGCTGACTCATATGAATAAGTTTTCATAAATCTATCTCCATTTTATCTGATAAATGTTAATTTTAATCTTAAAATAAGCTAAGCAAACTGTACTGCACTTAAACACTCTGTGCCCCGTTTTTGGACCCTCACCCACAGTTTGAGAACCCCCCTTTTTTTAACCTGTTTTTTCAGCTTCCTACCTGGAGTCACATTCTCTTACTGGTTTTGCAGTGGTATTTACCAGCCTCTGTACATTTACCAAATGCGCTGTCACTCTTCCCCACGTATAGCGTACACAGGCTCCACCTGTGTGAAAAGGACGACATGAAGCGAAGGTACACGCTGTAGCGAACATGCTACGCACGCGCCGCGGCTCCAGACGAGCGCGCAGGCTGCAGTGAGAAGCTCTGGGGGGCGAGTGAGGGTTTTTTTTACGCTGAAAACGGCGCGGTGCATAACTAACTCTTCTGAGCCACCCAGACCGATTTTCTGGGCACAGAAGCGCTGTGCGCTGCGCTTGAATTGCGTAACTAAATTTCAGCGTGAGAAATACCATGTGTGGCTTGTGAGCGTGTGAACACGTTGAATTGCGTGTGTCACACTCTCAATGTGAGACTTGAGAGCCCTGTCTCCATGGTAACCACTGAACATTCCACTAATAGAGATGCATGTAGAACACCCCCTGCACAACGTCACTGTGAAATATCAATGAATATACATCCAGATTTAATTTAATTGATAGCTGTGCACTGAATTGTTTAGGGACATTCTGACATATAATTTAAATACAATACAGGAAGTGCTCCACTGTGTTTTTAAACTCCACACACCTTCACTCGAATCATTTGGATCATTTCAGCCTTGCCGATCTCTATTGAACCAAACATAAAGTTAGCTGTTCACTTGAAAATGACCACTTCATGACATCACAAGGTGGAACAGAGCATTTGGAGCTTTGGAGATGTAGACAGATTAATAATAAAGTGCTACTCAAACATGTGAATGAAACAAAACACAACTCCAGATGTTTTTGAAGACGAACATTAGAACATGACTAAAAGTTCAATTTTGTCCATTTAAAGTCTATTTTGATATAATATCGGACCTTTAATTGTGACTTGTTTTCTTTTCCTTGCTGAAATTCCGTGGTGATTCCAGGATTATTCCGTGGTGGAGTTCTTACGGGACCAGTCTCTCCAGGTGAGCCCTGCCCCCGACCCACAAACCTACAAGAGGCAGGAGGCCGTGTGGGAGCTCTTCACCAGCGAGTGCGTCTACTTCCTCGATCAGCTCATGGTCCTGAAAGAGGCAAGAATATTAACGTATTTAACACCACATCATTATTTTAAAAGCACTGGTTTCCTCAGGTGGAGGAGTTCAAGTATGTCGGGGTCTTGTTCACGAGTGAGGGGAGGATGGAGCGTGAGATTGACAGGCGGGTCGGTGCAGCGTCGGCAGTGATGCGGTCACTGTACTGGACCCTTGTGGTGAAGAGGGAGCTGAACCGAAAGGCAAAGCTCTTGATTTACCGTCGATCTCCGTTCCTCCCCTCACCTATGGTCATGAGCTCTGGGTAATGACCGAAAGGACGAGATCGCAGATACAAGCGGCCGAAATGAGTTTCCTCCACAGAGTGGCTGGACGCTTCCTTAGAGATAGGGTGAGGAGCTCAGTCACACGGGAGGAGCTCGGAGTAGAGCCGCCGCTCCTCCACGTGGAGAGGAGCAGCTGAGGTGGCTCGGGCGTTTGTTCCGGACGCCTCCTGGACGCCTCCTTCGGGAGGTGTTCCGGGCACGTCCCACCGGGAGAAGGCCCTGGGGAAGACCCAGGACACACTGGAGGGACTATGTCTCCCGGCTGGCCTGGGAACACCTTGGGGTCCCCCCGGAGGAGCTGGAGGAAGTGTCTGGTAAAGGTAAAGGAAGTCTGGGAGTCCCTGCTTAGACTGTTGCACCCACGACCCGACCCCGGATAAGAGGAAGAACATGGATGGATGTTTGGGGTCCGTCACCTGCTTGTTTCTATGGAGACGTCATTGCTCTGCCTGGAATGTTCCACAGTGTGACTTTAAACAGCTCTACTTTACATTTATTCAATCACAGGTAGATTTAGAGCTCAGGAATACACAGCAAAAACTAAAATCTAGCCAAGTTAAGATCAGTGATAAAAGGAGAAGTTCAATTTGTCAACTGGACAAAGTTTGTTTGGTTGAAAACGTTTCGCCGCTCATCCGAGAGGCTTCGTCAGTTCTTTTCTCTGGCTAAGATCTGAACCTCACTGTCCTCAAAAGAATGGCCCGTGGCTTCTAGGTGAAGATGTACGGCAGATGACGGTCCACTCTGGCACGCCCGCCTGTGAACTGGTTTGAGAGGGGGGTTAAAGAGGCTATTTTTGTCAAAAAAGAGAATCCGTCGTTAAACAAAAATGGGGGAGTTAGACATAACTTGTCTCCCATTTATAATGCGATTCTTAAATCAAGTCAAAACAGACAAAGAAACAATAGGGCAGACGAGCCAGGGCAGAGGGGTGGAGAGGGTCGTTAGACGTTGAATAGGGGGTCGAAACTAGTCGCCAGAGTAATTTGAAAAACAAAGAGACAGATTAGGGGGATCGTTTTCAGAGCTTTTTCAGTGTAGGACGCGCCTCCCGGCAGCGAGATATAAGCAGTGTCTAACCAGTACAATAACCAGAGCTGACGAAGCCTCTCGGATGAGCGGCGAAACGTTTTCAACCAAACAAACTTTGTCCAGTTGACAAATTGAACTTCTCCTTTTATCATGGATTCTACCTGGACGACTGAGGGACTTTTCACGCAAGTTAAGATCACTTGAATTAAGAAAGTTTTTATCATGATTTGAGTAAATTTTACTCTGCTTTTCATATTTTAACTTTTTGTAGTTAAAATATGAAAATACATCTTGAGACACTTAAAATTAAAGAAAAACAACAACTCTGCACTTAAAATAAGAAACAAAACCAAATGTTGCTTGAAATAAGGAAAAACACACTTATTCCATTGGAAGATAATTTGACTTCAACTCAAATAAAGTTAAATTTGTTTAATTTAAGTCATTTATTCTCCACAGATCTGACCTGTAACTTGGTCTGGTTTGGTCTCCATGAAGATAGAAAGGTTTAAAGCCATACTGTGAAACATTCCAAAGCATTAACATCTCCATGGAGAAAAGCATCTGACGGACCCTCCACCAGAAAAGTTACACAATGCAGCTTTAAATGGCCCATATTACACAATTTTCTGATTTGTGTTGTTATTAATGTCGTTTCCTCGTCACAAACAGACCTGGAGTTGTGTTTTGTTTCATTCACACATGTTTAACACACAAACCTTGTGCTCCACTGTGTTTTTAAACTCCACACACCTTCACTAGAATCAGTTGGATCAGTCACAACTCCAGGTCTGTTTGTGAGAAAGGAACAACACTAGACATTATGTAATTTTATGTAACGTTATGTAAAAAAATAGAGCTAGTAATAAAAAACAAACAGAATTATCAAACATAAACTCATAAAAGCACCCTAATTATTCACCGTGATGAGTTTATAATGGCTCTTTACAGCTGTCGGAGGTCAGAGCGGAGTTTGTCCATCACGATAATTAGAACAACACCGAGCCTGCCAACAGCGCACTGGCACAACTTCCTGGTTCACGGACAATAAAACACTTTAGAATTAATTGCGGACAGTCACGGTTCACTTATTTTGACCCCAGGAGCTGCTTTAAACGTGTCTGTACGAGAGCGAAACAAATTAAACTGTATTACATGAGGGTGAGGGTGAACTCTGTAACTTTGTGGTTGGGGCTCAGTCACCTGTTTGTTTCCATGGATACGTCATTCCTCTGCCTGGAATGTTCCACAGTGTGACTTTAAACAGCTCTACTTTACATTTATTCAATCACAGGTGGTTTTAGAGCTCAAAAATACCTCGAAAAACAGAATGACTGTGAGCGGGGTCGCCTCTCCACAGATCTGACCTGTAACCTGGTCCGGTTTGGTCTCCATGGAGATAGAAAGGTTTAAAGTCACACTGTGGAACATTCCAGGCAGAGCAATGACATATCCATGGAAGCCGAAACTTACATAATACACCTTTAAGCCGTGTTCTAACACTGTTACCTCCTCAAAAACATAGCAGAAATGTTCCACAGTATGGCTTTAAACCTTTCTATCTCCATGGAGACCAAACCAGACCGAGTTCCAGGTCAGATCTGTGGAGAGGCGACCCCGCTCACAGTCAGAATGTCTGTTTCTCTAGGTATTTCTGAGCTCTAAAACCACCTGCGATTGAATAAATGTAAAGTAGAGCTGTTTAAAGTCACACTGTGGAACATTCCAGGCAGAGCAGTGACGTATCCATGGAGACAAGCAGGTGACAGACCCCCAACCAAAAAGTTCTACCTTTAGTTGCCAAAAATTGTACTGAAGTAAGAGTAAAGTTATTTCAAACCAATTACTCAAGGAAGAAGCCGGTTTCTTCTCTACCAGGAGTTAAAGATTCACTGTGTAACTTTCCCCATTGGGCGTCTATCACTTGTGTTTCCATGGAGATGTCATTCCTCTGCCTGTAATATTCCACAGTGTGACATTAAACAGCTCTACTTGACATTTATTCAATCACAGGAGGTTTTAGAGCTGAAAAATCCCTAGAAAAACAGACATTCTGACTGAGCGGGGTCGCCGCTCCACAGATCTGACCTGGAACTCGGTCCTGGCCCCGGATAAACGGAAGAAAATGGATGGATGGATCACATCAACCATAAAGAATGACCAAAATGACCAAAAGTCATTATCAAAATATTAAATCAAACAAAATAAGGAATAATTATCTCAATAATGAAAATATTACAAAAATCACAAAACTGTTAAGTTCCAATACTGTACAATAAGAGCACAAGTACGGCGTCTTAAAACTAAGAAAACTCACTTACAGGTTTTGTTTTTATTGAAATAGTTCTTTTCTCCTGCCCTCCTCTGCACTCTCTCTTTTTCTGCTGCTCCGTTTTATTAATGAAGCCAAAAATAACTCACTGGCTATAAAAAACTTTTATAGCCAGTTCCAAAAAAAGTTGGTCTTTCATTTGTCATTTCATATAAAGCCACAGTATGTGACTTTTGAGACTAGATTAGACCTGGAACAGTCCTGTTATAGACCTGGTTTAGTCCTGGTTTAGACCTGGTTTAGTCCTGGTTTAGTCCTGGTTTAGTCCTGGTTTAGTCCTGGTTTAGTCCTGGTTTCGTCCAAGATTGGACCTGGAATAGTCTTGGTTTAGACCTGGTTTAGACCTGGCTTAGTCTAAGATTAGACCTGGAATAATCCTGTTATAGACCTGGTTTAGACCTGGTTTAGACCCGGTTTAGTCCATGAGTAGACCTGAAATAGTCATGGTTTAGACCTGGTTTAGAGCTGGTTTAGTCCAAGATTAGACCTGGAATAATACGGTTGTAGACCTGGTTTAAAACTGGTTTAGACCTTGTTTAAAACTGGTTTAGACCTGGTTTAAAACTGGTTTAGACCTGGTTTAGACCTGGTTTAGTCCTGGTTTAGTCCGAGATTAGACCTGGAACAGTCCTGTTATAGACCTGGTTTAGACCTGGTTTAGTCCTGGTTTAGTCCAAGATTGGACCTGGAATAGTCTTGGTTTAGACCTGGTTTAGACCTGGCTTAGTCTAAGATTAGACCTGGAATAATCCTGTTATAGACCTGGTTTAGACCTGGTTTAGACCCGGTTTAGTCCATGAGTAGACCTGAAATAGTCATGGTTTAGAGCTGGTTTAGTCCAAGATTAGACCTGGAATAATACGGTTATAGACCTGGTTTAAAACTGGTTTAGACCTGGTTTAAAACTGGTTTAGACCTGGTTTAGACCTGGTTTAGACCTGGTTTAGTCCTGGTTTAGTCCGAGATTAGACCTGGAACAGTCCTGTTATAGACCTGGTTTAGACCTGGTTTAGTCCTGGTTTAGTCCAAGATTGGACCTGGAATAGTCTTGGTTTAGACCTGGTTTAGACCTGGTTTAGTCCTGGTTTAGTCCTGGTTTAGTCCAAGATTGGACCTGGAATAGTCTTGGTTTAGACCTGGTTTAGACCTGGTTTAGACCTGGCTTAGTCTAAGATTAGACCTGGAATAGTCCTGTTATAGACCTGGTTTAGACCTGGTTTAGATCTGGTTTAGTTCTAGATTAGTTAGTGCTACAAAAAAAAAACTTTTATAGCCAGTTCCAAAAAAAAGTTGGTCTTTCATTTGTCATTTCATATAAAGCCACAGTATGTAACTTTTGTGGTGAAGGGTCCAGTACGGCCTCGTTTCCATGGAGAAATCCAAAACTTAAATTCCTGTTTCCATTGTTTTTTGTTTTTTTCCATATTGTGCTATTTTCTGATCTGAGCAGACCTGGAGTTGTGTTTTGTTTCATTCACATGTTTAACGCACAAACCCTGAAGATTTAGGCTGAGTTCTCAAAGATCTCAAACAGAAAACACTCTGTTCCACCTTGTGATGTCACAAAACACAACTCCAGGTCTGTTTTTAACAGCTTTAGAACCTGGTTTAAACCTCACAAGAGTCACTTTTGTGTCATGTTGGACTTTTAATGTGCAGATTGCTTCACTTTATCCTAAATCTCACTTTTTTTGTGTGTTCAGGTGTTTTTGGCCACACTGACGAATCTGCAGACGAGAAACTGTCTCACAGATGTGGATGTTTGGAGGCTCTTCGCGAACCTCAACGAGCTCTGTCTGGTGAGGAGGTCGCTCGTGTCGCTCGTGTCGTGCGGCTGGTTTTACACTGAGGCTCTGATTAAACTAGAATTCAAATCAGTGGAATTGTGAACTCAAAATGGCAAAAATCAACAATGAAGAAGACTCGAGTTTTCTGCAGAATGTGGATTCTTATTAATCCTGGTTTAGAACTGGTTCAGACCTGGTTTAGTCCTGGTTCAGACCTGGTTTAGTCCAAGATTAGATCTGGAATAATCCTGTTATAGACCTGGTTTAGACCCGGTTTAGTCCAAGATTAGACCTGGAACAGTCTTGGTTTAGACCTGGTTGAGACTTGGTTTAGACCTGGGTTGGACCTGGTTTAGTCCAAGATTAGACCTGGAATAGTCTTGGTTTAGACCTGGTTTAGACCCGGTTTAATCCAAGATTAGACCTGGAATAGTCTTGGTTTAGACCTGGTTTAGACCTGGTTTAGTCCAAGATTAGACCTGGAATAGTCTTGGTTTAGGCCTTGTTTAGACTTGGTTTAGATCTGGGTTGGACCTGGTTTAGTCCAAGATTAGACCTGGAATAATCTTGGTTTAGACCTGGTTTAGACTCGGTTTAGTCCAAGATTAGACCTGGAATAGTCTTGGTTTAGACCTGGTTTAGACTCGGTTTAGTCCAAGATTAGACCTGTAATAGTCTTGGTTTAGACCTGGTTTAGACCCGGTTTAGTCCAAGATTAGACCTGGAATAGTCTTGGTTTAGGCCTTGTTTAGACTTGGTTTAGATCTGGGTTGGACCTGGTTTAATCCAAGATTAGACCTGGAATAATCTTGGTTTAGACCTGGTTTAGACTCGGTTTAGTCCAGTGCCTCTCAAATAGTGGGGCGGGCCCCCCTGGGGGGGCGTGGCGTGATGCCAGGGGGGGCGCGTATGACCCTGGGAAACATGTTTTTTTGCTGTACTGTACTAGAACTAAGTGTAATTGCACATCAACAACAGTAGTTGGCAGTGGCGTTCTCACATGCGATTTACGCACAGTCTCACCATTAACAGAACATCCTCTGTCACAGAAAAAACACGTATATTCCACTGAGTCGTGTCCTTTAGTCCGACAGAAGCTGACGCATCAGTGGCACAAGGAGAGAGCGTTTTTTTTCAGTGCTTTTAGCTTATGCAAATGAGGTGGTTTTAAGTTTCATTTCTGTAAAACGTAAACAAATGTGCGCAAAGCTGCATTAAAAATATTTGAGTCCTCAGTGCAGTCTTTGTTGTAAGTTTTTCTTTTTTTTGTTTATAATGTTAATAAAAGGATACAATGGTGTTCTAATAACAATTTTCTAGACAAATAATACTATTTATAGTCGCGCGCAGGAAGGGGGGCGTGAAATATTTTCTTCTTCCTAGGGGGGGCGTCACAGAAAATAATTGAGAAGCACTGGTTTAGTCCAAGATTAGACCTGGAACAGTCCTAGTTCCAAAAAATAGTTGTTCTTTCATTTGTCGTTTCATATAAAGCCACAGTATGTAACTTTTGTGGTGAAGGGTTCAGGTCCTGCTCGTTTCCATGGAGATGAGAATGTCACAGTTTGAACCTGATCTGAATGTTTAAAGTGACACGAGAGTTTGTTGCTCAAAATACCTTGAAAAATTTGCATCTCAGACTTAGTGGAAATTCCTCTTTAGACGAATTATCTCCGTGACACAAACGCCTCACTCTGTTCTTCTCTTCTCCCTGCTCTTTCTCTCTCTCTCTGTTACTCTCTCTGCTCTTTCTCTCTCTGTCGCTCTTTCTCTCTGTCTTTTCTTGCTGCCTCTTTCTTTTTTGTCTCTCTCTCTCTGTCTTTGTCTTTTCTCTCTGTCTCTTTTTTGTCTCTCTCTCTGTGTTTATTTTCTCTCTCTCTCTCTCTGTCTCTCCTCTGTCTTTTCTTCTCTGTCCCTGTCTCTTTTTCTGTCTCTGTTTCTCTCTCTCTCTCTCTCTTTTCTGTCGCTCTGTTCCTCTGTCTTTCTCTTTGTCTCTTTCTGTCTCTCTCTCTCTCTGTCTTGTCTTGCTGCCTCTTTCTTTTTTGTCTGTTTATTTTCTCTCTCTCTGTCTCTCTCTCTCTGTCTCTTTTCCTCTCTTTTTTCTCTCTTTTTTGTCTCTCTCTCTCTGTATTTTCTCTTTTTTCTCTCTTTTTTGTCTCTCTCTGTTTATTTTCTCACTCTCTCTCTGTCTTTTCTCTTTTTTTCTCCATCTGTTTATTTTGTCATTCTCTGTCTCTCTCTCTTTTCTTGCTGTCTCTTTCTTTTTTCTCTCTTCTCTTTCTGTTTCTGTGTTTCTTTCTGTTTCTCTCTCTCTCTCTCTCTCTCTGTCTGCTCTCTCTCTCTGTCTCTCCCTCCTTCTGTGTATGTCTCTCTCTCTTCTCTGTCTTTTCCTCTCTGTCTCTCTGTTCGTCTCTCTGTATGTTTCTCTCTTCTCTCTATCTTTTTCTGTCTCTCTATCTTCCTCTCTCTGTTCTCTCTCTTCTTTCTGCAGGTGAGCTTTGGTTTCCTGAACTCTCTCTTTCGTGTCATCAAGGAAACGCTGGCGATAAGCGAAGGGGGCGGGGCCTCGCTCCTGCAGCTGCTCAGCAAAGTGAGTCTGACACAACACGCTTAATTTTACAACCTGACCTGGCAACACAACTCCTCTACACAACCTGACCTGGCAACACAACTCCTCTACACAACCTGACCTGGCAACACAACTCCAGAAACTCTACACAACCTGACCTGGCAACACAACTCCAAAAACTCTACACAACCTGACCTGGCAACACAACTCCAGAAACTCTACACAACCTGACCTGGCAACACAACCCAAACCCTCTACACAACCTGACCTGGCAACACAACTCCTCTACACAACCTGACCTGGCAACACGACCCCAAAAACTCGACACAACCTGACCTGGCAACACAAACCCAAAAACTCGACACAACCTGACCTGGCAACACAAACCCAAAAACTCGACACAACCTGACCTGGCAACACAACCCCAAAAACTCGACACAACCTGACCTGGCAACACAACTCCTCTACACAACCTGACCTGGCATCACAACCCCAAAAACTCGACACAACCTGACCTGGCAACACAACCCCAAAAACTCTACACAACCTGACCTGGCAACACAACCCCAAAACCTCTACACAACCTGACCTGGCAACACAACCCCAAAACCTCTACACAACCTGACCTGGCAACACAACCCCAAAACCTCTACACAACCTGACCTGGCAACACAACCCCAAAACCTCTACACAACCTGACCTGGCATCACAACCCCAAAACCTCTACACAACCTGACCTGGCAACACAACTCCAGAACTTGTGCGTCTCTGTGTGTGAATAACCCGTGTGTGTGTGTGTGTGTGTGTGTGTGTGTGTATAACCCGTGTGTGTGTGTGTGTGCAGGTGTGTGTATAACCTGTGTGTGTGTATAACCTGTGTGTGTGTATAACCTGTGTGTGTGCGTCTGTTTTCAGGTGTTCTCGGAGAGCGTCTGTCACTGTCTCCAGAAATATTGTCTGAATTATTCCACAGCTCTGCTCTACCTGGACGGCCTCAAACACCGAGACGACTTCGGCTCCTACGTCAAGGTACGGAGAAGTGTGAACGCTACAGAGTGTGATCGCCACAGAGTGTGAACGCCACAGAGTGTGAACGCCACAGAGTGTGATCGCCACAGAGTGTGAACGCCACAGAGTGTGAACGCCACAGAGTGTGAACGCCACAGAGTGTGAACGCCACAGAGTGTGAACGCCACAGAGTGTGAACGCCACAGAGTGTGAACGCTACAGAGTGTGAACGCCACAGAGTGTGATCGCCACAGAGTGTGAACGCCACAGAGTGTGATCGCCACAGAGTGTGAACGCTACAGAGTGTGAACGCTACAGAGTGTGATCGCCACAGAGTGTGAACGCCAC
Organism: Paratrypauchen microcephalus; assembly: GCA_036785185.1. Classification (NCBI taxonomy): domain Eukaryota; kingdom Metazoa; phylum Chordata; class Actinopteri; order Gobiiformes; family Gobiidae; genus Paratrypauchen; species Paratrypauchen microcephalus. The sequence continues at coordinate 4,146,180 of JAVJIX010000082.1, forward strand.
AGAGTGTGATCGCTACAGAGTGTGATCGCTACAGAGTGTGAACGCTACAGAGTGTGAACGCTACAGAGTGTGAACGCCACAGAGTGTGAACGCCACGGAGTGTGAACGCCACAGAGTGTGATCGCTACAGAGTGTGATCGCTACAGAGTGTGAACGCTACAGAGTGTGAACGCCACGGAGTGTGAACGCCACAGAGTGTGATCGCTACAGAGTGTGAACGCTACAGAGTGTGATCGCTACAGAGTGTGATCGCTACAGAGTGTGATCGCTACAGAGTGTGAACGCTACAGAGTGTGAACGCCACAGAGTGTGAACGCTACGGAGTGTGAACGCCACAGAGTGTGATCGCTACAGAGTGTGATCGCTACAGAGTGTGAACGCTACAGAGTGTGAACGCTACGGAGTGTGAACGCCACGGAGTGTGACGACGGAGGGAGTGTGACGAATGGAGCGTGGCGACTAACTAAAACTCTCAGAGCCGCTCTAAAAACAAATTAAAACTGAATTAGAGGGAGAAAAAATTCAAAACGAACTAAAACTTTGGAAAAATCCAAAACTATTATAATTAGTGCTGTCAGGCGATTAAAAAAATAATATAATTAATTACAGGATTTGTAATGAATTAATCTAATTAATCGCATTTTAAGAATGTGAGAGATTGAGAAAAAGAGGGAGATTGTGAGTGAGCGATCGAGCGAATGAACCCACTTTGTGATTGAGTTTGTCAGTTTTTCTGTAGTTGTTTGCTCATTTGTTTCCCAAATTCTGTGAAGGTGGTTTGTTAGTTTGTTGGTTTGTTGGATTGTTGGTTTGGTGGTTTGTTGATTTGGTGGTTTGTTGATTTGGTGGTTTGTTGATTTGGTGGTTTGCTGGTTTGCTGGTTTGGTGAAGTGCGCTCACGCTCGTTCTCTCACCGGTAACGATGGAACTTATCTGGACGTCTTTATCGTTCAAATGATTCGTCAGGCTGGAGGAAAATTATTTTTGACAAAAGTTCCAAATCATGGCGTTCTTGTTGATCGTCCGTCTTCGTTCTTTTTATAAATAAACTTGCCGTTCAAAGGCCCTGGCAGCGATTTGTTCGCCGCACGCCAAATTTAAAATGAGCACATTGAATTGACACTCATAATTGTGTAAATTTTTATAACGCGTTAATTTGCAGCGTAATTAATTAATCTAATTAACCCGTTAAACTGACAGCCCTAATAATGACCTTGTTCACCACAGGGACTCTCCACCAAACCAGGTCAGATATAAAAAAAAAAAACATGAAAACCTCTCATGTCATAAGTTCAAATTCAAAGTCGACTTTATTGTCAGTTCTGTCACATGTTCGACAGTGAATCGAAATTCCGTTTCTCTCTGGCCAAGTTGTGCAAAAAGAAAGTACAAAATACAATATGAAGACAAAACAAAATCTTCTAAGACAAAATCTAAAAAGTAGTGCAAAGAATAAATACCTATTTACAGATTTAGTCAAATGTGCAATAGAACGTGCAGATAGATCTATGATTGTTTCAAAGATTTACTGTTTTTCAAAGAAATCTCCAAACTTGATCCACAAACTTATGATTTTTTGTTTTGTTTTTGAATTTGTGAACACGTGTTTCATTCACACGTGTTTGAGTCAAGGTTTTAATAGTTTTGGATTTTTCATTATAGTTTAGTTTTAGTTAGTTTAGACTTTTTTTTCTTTAGTTTTTAGTTTTAATTAGTTTTTCGAGCGGCTCTGATAGTTTTTGTTTTTTTCTAACTGCTCAGATTTACTTTAGTTTTTATTAGTTTTAGTTTTTGAGGATAAGAATCTATAAAACTGTTTCAAAGATTTACTGTTTTTGAAAGAAATCTCCAAAGTTGATCCACAAACGTATGATTTTTTTAAAATTAAAGATTAGCTCCATAAACTTAAAGGAAAAGTAATGTTTTTTTTTACAATTTGAGCCTTATTTTGGTAATAAAACAAGTTGTTTTACTCACCCATGGCACTTTGGTGTCATATGGAGCACTTCCAGAGATGTTTTAGATTAGCGTTAGCCTAGCGCGACTTCTAGCCATAGCTCGGGCCATATAATATATTCCCCGAGCATGTAATATGCCCCGTGCGGTCTCCAAATAACACAAACTTTAGCACTTTTCAAATCATAGAAGCCCAATGTCTTAGTCTATGATTTCATTTGAGTCAAAAGTGGCCTGTAATCCGAGATTTATCCATAGTTTACAGCTTTGCGTTTCATGTTTGGGTCCCGGGAGCTGAGAGCACAGTCCGCACATGCGCACTGGCCTCCTCATCTACTCGAAACTATGGATAAATCTCGGATTACAGGCCACTTTTGCTTCAAACGAAATCGTAGATTAAGACATCGGGCTTCTATGATTTGAAAAGTGCTAAAGTTGGTGTTATTTGGAGACCGCAAACATGTGCCCCGAGAACTCAAGTTAACGGATACGCTACAACATAACTTCTACGAAACTGCTTAAATTGACACCAAACTGCTATGGGTGAGTAAAACTACTTGTTTTATTGCCGAAAGAAGGCTCAGATTGTAAAAAAAACGTTACTTTTCCTCTAAATATTACATTAATCTCATGGTTTAAAGTCCTTCCAGCGGAAACTCTCACGTCTTTGGGGTTGACGTCTCCACTTTCTGAAACGACAGTGAAAGAAACGTTTGTTTGTTTATGGCAAAGTTCAAAACTGAATTTTTTTATGACAGAATTTTGAGATTTTCTTTTGCTTTACCCGGAGAACTGAGGGATCACCGAGTTTATCTTATTTCTACTGTGTTGTGAGAAACACTGAACTTCGAGCCAGTTTTTAGTTCACGTGAATAGTCGTGGTAATTCCAGAGATTTGAACCATAAACCAGGTCAACACATCCGATACCCGACGGTTACACGGCAAATTCCCCCGTTTAAACCGGCGTATCACATGAACCCAGGCCTTTGTTTCACTGGAGGATCATTTCTGTCATAGACTTCAACGCCCAACCCTTTAGCTCTTTAACGATCACCATGACGACCTGCTCCACCTCTCGACCTCCGACAGAAGATCACTCTGTTTAACTTAAACACTTATTTGTTTACTGTTGTTTTTCAAAGGCCAATATGACTCTGTGATGAGGAAACATTAGAACAAGGTGGTCAGTTTAACAAATGAACGTGTTATAAAAATTAACGCAATTAATTATGAGCAGCAATTCAATGCGCATTTTAAATTTGGCGTGCGGCGAGCGAATCGCTGCCAGGGCCTTTGAACGGCGAGTTTATTTATAAAAAGAACGAAGACGATCGACAAGAACGCCGTGATTTGGAGCTTTTGTCAAAAAGAATTTTCCGATCACCGAAGCTGCTCCAGCCTGACGGATCAATTGAACGATAAACAAGTTCCATCGTTACCGGTGATGGAGCGAGCGCGAGCGCACTTCACCAAACCACCAAACGACACTTGCAAAATTTGGGAAACGAATGAGCAAAATGACCGCAGAAAAACTGACAATAACTCAATTGCAAAGTGGGTTCGCTCACTCACAATCTCTCTCAGTCTTTCCCTTCCTCAATCTCTCTCTCACACATTCTTAAATTGCGATTAATTAGATTAATTACAAAATCCTGTAATTACTTAGATTAATTTTTTAATCGCCTGACAGCACTCATTAGAACAGATCAGAAAACAAACAGAGCTGGAGTTTGTTTTGTTTCATACAGAAGCCGACAGAGGCCATGTTTATAATGATTATTTTCCACCTTAATAACGAGAAAATTAACTCGAGATCTTGAGAAAATGACACAATTAATTCGTGATCTCGAGAAAACGCTGTATCTCCGTCGGTAAAGACGAAGCCGGGCCAGTCTTCTGCGGAGGTGCCGCGGACTAATCTTGAAATCGGATCATTTGAACGATAAACACGTCCGGACAAGTTCCATCGTTACCGGTGATAGAGCGAGCGTGAGCGCACTTCACCAAACCAACAAACCAACAAACCAACAAACCACCAATCCACACTCGCAGAATTTTGGAAACGAAGCAAAGCGACCGCAGAAAAACTGACAAACTCAATCGCAAAGTGGGTTCGCTCTTTCTCTCACGCTCTTAAAATGCGATTAAATAGATTAATTAATTACAAATCCTGTAATTAATTAGATTATTTTTTTAATCGCCTGACAGCACTAATTATTATTATTATTATTTTGTTTCGGCTTTGGCTTTGACTTGTTTTGTGATTTGAATGCACTTTGGTTCAGTTGTTCTACAGAAGTCTCATGTGTCGGGTCTTTGTCTTCCAGTGGTGCGAGAGGAACGAGCAGTGCCGGCGGCTGCAGCTGCGTGACCTGCTGGTGGCGCCGTTACAGAGGCTCACCCGATACCCGCTTTTGTTGAGGAATATCGCAAAGAGGCTGCAGAGCGAAGAAGAGATCCGAGGCCTCCAGTGTGTGGCGGAGCAGGTGGACACGGCGATCTGTAAGCACCACCTCCGGGTCGATATGAGCGGGTTTATGAGGCAGTGGGCGGAGCTGACGGAGCAGCCGGGCGTGGCGCTGTTATCAGACTCTTCCTCACTGAAAATGAGCTGCGTTTGGACCACAGATTGTATAAAGAAGCCCCCATCTCCAGTCAAATGAAGCTGACAGAGGCTAGCAGTTATAGGAGCGAATTTGGAGCCAGTTCCATATTCAGACCCCCCAGGATTTCGCGGGCATTTTTTGTGATTGTTGCGGCTAAAATGCCTGAATTTGAACTTTTCCAAAAAGTTGCGATGAAAGTTGCGGTGCTTTTAAGGTTTTTGTTGCGATTTTGTTGCAGGAGGAAGTGAAAGTTGCGATAAATAGTTGTGATTTTCGCTTTTTGTAATTAAAATTGAGTAATATTTTGAATACTGAGTTATTACTGACAAAGAATAATACAAAGACACAGAGATCACAGATATGGTCCTAAAACAACCTTACCAACATCGAAAATAAATTACTACTAGGAGGGGAACTGTTTCGGTCTTTTGCTGTTATTTTTGTGGCCAAATGGCGCTGCAGACATGTTTGTTTGCCATTAGAAGCCGTGTCCCAATTCCCAGAGCGCGCGGCTCGGAGCGTGGCCCGAAGGGCATGTGCGTCACACATTTCGACTGCTGTCCCATTTCTTTTTTGTCCCATACGCAGTTAACACGCGGTCCGAAAACCGCAGTCGTTAAGCGGTCCGCGGACTGCAGTCGGGGCTGAGCAAGTGTGCACCTCCTTGACTGCAGTCTGAGCCCCCTTCGGGCCGCGCTCCGAGCTGTGCGCTCTGGGAACTGGGACACGGCCGCAGTTTCGTTTTGTCACACGGAAGTAAGGCAGTAGGAAGTTGGTCGGCGTTCAATACGTCGCCGATGATTGGTCAAAATTAGTAAAAATTGCGGAAAAGTTGCGGTGATTGGTCAAAATTGCAACACCGCCCTGAATTCACAGGGATTGGCTGAAGTTGCGTTGAAGTTGCAAATCGCAACATCGCGAATTCCTGGAGGGTCTGACTATTAGGAAAAGGAATTTATTTACCAACAAAATAGTGAAATAAAAAAAAATTAGGGCACTATTCAGGACTCACACCATTTTTAGGGGTGTCCGAATGTCAATATAGACCACAATGCCCTGGGAGAGTTGGGAAAATAACGGCTACAGCGAGAAGCGTTTAACTGGATGCAACCCAACTGAAAGAAGTCAATAAAAGTCCTGGTTTATGGAGCTGATCCTGATTCAGAATAAAACACGACTAAATAATCCGTTCTGGTGTTAGTGGCGCTAGCGTTCGCGTTCTCTAGCGCCGCTAGAGTTGGCAAAGCTAGGGAGAACAGCCACAGGACACCTCGATAACTTTGTTGCTAGCAGAGAAGTGAGATTGGTCCCACCTTTTGATGAGCTGGAAGTAGACAAGTACTTTCAACTTTTTGAAAAGGTGGCAGGGAGTTTAAAGTGGCCCAAGGAGTATTGGCCTTTGATGCTGCAGAGTGTCTTGAGAGGAAAGGCACAGCAGGCTTATTCAGCTTTGGCTGTCATGGTGAATTGTCAGATACGTTTCTTGGCACATTGTTTGAACAGGATCTTGGTAGTTCACCCGTAGAAGTGGGTGAAGATCCTCACGTGTCTGACGGTTTGTCCTGGTCAAGAAAACAGCTAATCGAAGAGCAAAATAGTGATCCAGAAATTGCTGGTTTGAGGGAGAAGGCTCTCTCTGATGACGAAATTGTGAAGGTGCCAGTGGGTGATGACCTCAAAGATGGGGTTTGGCTACGTAAGGATGTGGGTAACTTTTGCAGGACATCTCATAGTTGTCAGATGGTTGGCAAGCATCAGCTAGACCCTCCAGCTTTTAAAAGAACGGTTACACGCCACTATTCCGACGTGCCGCTATTTAGACATTGGTGTCTAATTGTCTGAGCGGCGGCATACACGTTATTTTTCAAATGTCCCACTACTTTGACTTTTTTCTTTTCTAATTAATTCTTATCTAATTTTCTTATTCTAATTAACACGTTAATCTGACACACAGAAATCTGCGACGTCATTTCACCGAGTCAAAACTCAAACTCAACAAATCTGTGATTATATTTAGACCATTCTATCTATATTTAGATAGATAGAATGAACGTTACAGATATCTCCAATTTCAGATATCTCTAATCAAAATTAATTTCAGGATATCTATAACTTGATAATCGATATCTACAATTACATTATGACTATCCCGAACTCTAGTTTAAGATTCTAGAACGTCATTTTGCTGAGTCAAAACTTAATTTACGACATCTGAAAAGGAACACGTCGATATTTTGAACTGAGGTGAATTAAAGATTTCTTGAACTGGAGTTATGACGAGTCAAAATCAAATTGTAGAAACTCAAACTGGAATTACAGATATCTATAATTCAGTTGTGGATATCTGTAATTCCCATAGTGGATATCTGCAAGTGAATTGGGGGGGTGATGGGGGGTGTGGCCAAATACGCCGCTGTTTCCTGGTTTAGCGGTGCGATGTGCGATGTGCGATGTGCGATGTCACCCATTTACGCGTTTTAAGCGCAGGGGAAGATAGGAGACACAGAAAATAAAATTAAACCACTGCTGTTTCAGAGGTTCGGAGGCTCGGATAAAGGACATCCGAGCCTGGAAACACTCTCACGTGTCTCCAGGCAAATAAAAAAACGCATCTCGCATTGCGTAGCTCGTTTGCGGTCCAAACTCTCTGGGCGTGATTTCCAGAGATGGTGGGTAGACATCCAGACGGGGGGTGGAAACCTTTTCGCGAGTGTGACGTCAGAATCTTCCCTTGTTCAGAATCGCCCGTTTGGGCTGTCTTTTTTTCAAACGCGGAAAAGGATCGCAAATGCTCAGTTTGCACATTTCACAACTTTTTGCCATGGGGGGGCCCTGAGCTCACATTAACGTTCAAAAGCCTCAGAAAGTGAAAATTTCATGCCATGGGACCTTTAAAACGGCTCGCCATAAGACCTCAGGCTACGGGCAGAGGTGTAGAAGTCGAAGAGCACCTAGAGACGCCCATGGACCTCTTTGGAACCTACCTGGACCACCGAGGAGGACACATGAGACTAGAAAAGGTCTCTCTTGAAAATGAGATTTTGAATCTCAATGGGACTTCCTGGTTAAATAAAGGTAAAAAGAAAAAAAAAAAAAAAAGAAAAAGAAAGTTCTACTGTTTAATGTGGAAAATAACAGGATATTGTCTAAAGAAAGAGGTTTTTTCATCATCATCGTATCAAAACTGGAGGTTGAACTGTTTGTACCGTGACGGCTCTCGTCCACAGTTTGATTGATCTCAGTGTTTGTCGGTGTTTTATTCACAGATTAAACCCGGTAAATCTCCTGAAGTGTTTTTAGGAAGTGGAGTTATCTGAGGACAAAGAGAAGAGACGAGTTTAAACGGTGCCGTCTCACGCTCGGGTGCAGAGTCGTGTTTGTTTTCCTTTTTGTCTCTGGACCTGTTCTGGCAGGTCACTCGAACCAGACGGACAGGTGCGGGTGAAATCACTTTGTTATCATTAAACGCTCCCTGATCGGGTTTCCACGGCGCTCTTTACCCTTTACAGCGTTTGTTCCGGCGTGGGCAGGCGTGTGGGGTTTTATCACTTTATGGGGGGAAAATGACGTCCCCGTGATCCATAAATTAGTTTAAAGTTCAGATTTGGGATGCACCGATACATGACGGGTTTAGGTTTGATTAGGTGAGAAGTGACGACCGGGAATGTCGGGATCAGTGTCCAGGAAACAAACGCCTGAGGGAGTCCCTGTTCAGAACGGACTGGAAAAACTGTGCGTGTGTGTGTCTGTCTTTGTGTGTTTTGTTTGTGTGTGTGTTTTGTTTGTGTGTGTCTGTGTGTTTTAGTGTGTTTTGTGTGTGTGTTTTGTGTGTGTCTGTGTGTTTTAGTGTGTTTAGTGTGTTTTGTTTGTGTGTCTAATCTCACACACAGATTAGACTTAGACAAACTTTATTGATCCACACAGGGAATTACTTTAGATCCACAAAACACACACACACTCTCACACACACACACACACACACACACACACACACACACACACACACACTCTCTCACACACACACACACACACACACACACACACTCTGCCACGCCTGTGTTTAGCTCCTCCCCCGGTCGTCGGTCTCTCAGGTGACGTGTTGTGGATCCTCTGAGCTTTGAACCTACGAGTTTATCAAATCCAGGGATGAAAGAATTCTGTTTTTTAGTGGATCTCGGCTTTTTTTTCAGCTGCGGGGTATTTTATTTTATTTTTATTTTTTTTTACATCTGTGCAAATTCGTTGAGAAAGATTTTGGGTGTATATAGTATATGTATAGTTGTGTTTAAGGTCGCCAACCGTCCCTTGAAAAACAGAATCGTCCTGTATTCAGAACAAAAGTACATGTCTCGTATTAAACTTCATATTATAAACTGCGGGCCACGCAAGCCCGTGTCTGGAGCCGCGGACTGAGCGAGCGCAGCTCTTTCGCAACAGCCTGTACCATTGCGTGTACACAGGTTAAACTTTCTAAAACATCCTATACCTCATCCTACCTGCCCGTGCCTCACTTAACGCGTCGCTCCTCGCTTTTTCACCTGCGCCTTTTAGCGCATAAGCTCCTCCTCAATGCGCTCTGATTAGGACGAACTGCAAAGCAAAAACAAATCCAATATATACTACTAGTACCTGTTAATAAAATGTGTGTTTTTTTGTGCTTTTATGTACAGTTTTACTTTATTGCTAACATATAGCATATAGAAATCCAAATTTCAGAAATTTAAAATTTTCCAGCGGGGGGGCGTGACTTTCCGCTTTTTTCATGATTGGCCACTTTCATCCCTGCAAATCAAAATAACGATGACGAATAATAATAATAATAATAATAATAATCATCATCATCATCATCACATGAATCTCACTGCGGCAAAACAAAACGAGAGTGTGAGAGCTGAAGCTCAAATAATCACATCTGTTTTCTGTTATTTCTATTCTCTGTTTTTCTATTATTTACACGTTGAACATTCATTAAGAGAACTGTGCTCCAGGGACAGGAACTTCAACACCAGGACTTAGAAGGACAAAGAACTGCTCCAAAATCAACAGTGTAAAAAATAAATATGTGGGAAAACTACAACTCGAGTAAGAGTTTATTTTGAGACGCAGCTGATTTATAATTTAAAATTTCTGTAATTAAAGGTCCCATGACATGGTACTTCTTGATGCTTTTATATGGTGCCTTAATGGTTCCCTAATACTGTAAATGAATCCTTCTTCAAAATCAACACTCAGTGCATGAGAAAGACACATGTACAGAGTCAGAGTCAAAAAATAACTCTCTGAACGACTCATTCTGGGCCTTGTTGCTTGAATGCAAATGAGAAGGACACAGATTGGTTAGAGGAGTGGGGGGGGGGGGGGGGGGCGCAAATGCGCCGCTGGTTCCTTGTTTTAGCGGTGCGCTGTGCCTGGCCCCACTTCCGCGTGTGTAAGCGCGAAGGAGGAAAGGAGAGGCTTTTCAATGAAAAAAAAAACACATTTTCACAGAAAATAACATTAAACCACTGCTGTTTCAGAGGGTCGGGTAAAGGACTTCCGAGTCTAGAAACACTCGCACGTGCCTCCAGGCAAATAAAAAAACACATTTCGCATTGCGTAGCTCCTCCGCAGTCCAAACTCTCTGGGCGTGATTTACAGAGACAGGGGGTGGAGATCCAGACGATGGTGGAACTGAATTTGCATTTCCTTTTTCGATCTGACGTCAATAAGGTGCCTTGTCCAGAATCGCCCATTTGAGCTGTGTTTTTTTCAAACGCAGAAAAGGATCGCAAATGCTCAGTTTAGACATTTCGCAACTTTTAACCATGGGGGGCCCTAAACAGGGTAGGGGAGCTCACATTAACGTTCAAAAACCTCAGAAAGTGAAAATTTCATGCCATGGGACCTTTAAAACTACAAAACATGAAATAAGTCACAAAATCTGGTGTTTTCAAAAGAGAGACCGAAAAATGAGCCTGATCAGTGACGGACTGGGCGGTCTGGCATTTGGGGCCGCGGCCGTGCGTCTCACCTGAAGCTGCGAGTACGAGACCAAGGCCGGCAGTGTCCGGACCGTGTTTCTTCTCGGGACCGCGAGCACGCACATCATAAACACAAACTTCGATATGAACGTAAGAACCGCATGAAAACAGGCATGATAAAAGGAGAAATTCAATTTGTCAACTGGACAAAGTTTGTTTCGCCGCTCATCCGAGAGGCTTCGTCAGTTCTGGTTCTAGTGCTGGTTAGACTAGAACCAGAACTGACCAAACAAACTTTGTCCAGTTGACAAATTGAATTTCTCCTTTTATCATGGATTCTATCTGGACGACTGAGGGACTCTTCACGCATCTTGAAAACAGGCAAAGAAACGCATGCGGCTCGAGAGCGGCCCCGCAACCGCATGGCCGCGGCCCACCCGAGAGGTATTCAGTTGTTGGCCATGGACGCGGTCCCGAGAAGAAACACGGTCCGGACACTGCCGGCCTCAGTTTCGTACTCGGGGCCCCAGGTGAGACGCACGGCCACACGCCGGTCATGCTGCTCTATCACGGATTTGACCACGATGAGCAGGTGCATGTGTCTGCGCGCACACTTCTCCGGGATGAGGTTGGATGAGCGCGGTGCGTCCTGCTCCAGGGGTCCCTCTGTGCTCACACTGTGTTTGAATGAGAATCAGTCCGAGGTGCACCAGGCTCTGGGGTCGCGCCGGGCTCCGGGGCCACCTGAGGCTCTGGAGTCGCCCACTTTCAGCCCCAGTGCGTCCTTATCTGCGAGCCCCCACCCCCCGAGCTTCACTACATATTTTTGTTGAAAATCTATGAAAGTTTGAGTGTTTAAACTAGAGAGAAATGTGAGAAAACGTTAATTCCAGCCTGAGAAAAGTGTATAATAATAATAATTCATTGGATTTATATAGCGCCTTTCATGACACCCAAAGCGCTTTACAGTTCATTGTTCATTCACTCCACACTTGGTGGTGGTAAGATACTTTCTGTAGCCACAGCTGCCCTGGGGCAGACTGACGGAAGCAAGGCTGCCAATCAGCGCCATCAGCCATCAGCCCCTCCGACCACCTCCAACACTCACGCACACGCCACTTTCATACTAGGCAAATGTGGGTAAAATGTCTTGCCGAAGGACACAGCGACAGTATTTTTTGCAACTGGCGCCCCCCTGTGGCACCGGGAATTCCCAGCGGTCTCCCATCCAAGTACTAACCAGGCCCTGCCTTGCTGAGCTTCTGAGATCTGACGGGATCAGGCTTTGACAGGCAGGTATGGCCTGTCAAATGTGTGTAATGTGTGTGGTGAGGCGTTTAAAGCCTTAAAGGTCCCATGGCATGAAATTTTCACTTTCTGAGGTTTTTGAACGTTAATGTGAGCTCCCCTACCCTGTTTAGGGCCCCCTCCCATGGTTAAAAGTTGCGAAATGTCTAAACTGAGCATTTGCGATCCTTTTCTGCGTTAGAAAAAATCGGAGCTCAAACGGGCGATTTTGAACAAGGAAACTTATTGACGTCAGCTCGAAAAAAGAAATGCAAATGCAGTTCCACCCCCGTCTGTCTGTACTCAGCGTCTCTGTAAATCACGCCCAGAGAGTTTGGACTGCGGAGGAGCTAGCTAGCTAAAAAATGTGTTTTTTTATTTGCCTGGAGGCACGTCCGAGTGTTTCTAGGCTCGGAAGTCCTTTTTCTGAGCCTCTGGACCTTTGAACAGCAGTGGTTTAATTTTACTTTCTGTGGAAATGTGTTTATTTCTTAATGGAACGCTTCAAATATCTTCTCCACGCAAAAACGCAGAAATGGATCAGAGAGCACAGCGGAGAGTGGAGAGCGGAGAGTTTGGCCACACCCCCACCCTCTACTATAGGCCATCTCTTTTCTCCTCATTTGCATTCAAGCAACAACGCCCATAATGGAGTGTTCCAGAGTGACATTTATGACTCTTTCTCATCTTATCTCTGTTTCTCCTGCACTGAGTGTTGATTTTGAAGGATTCATTTACAGTATTAGGGAACCATTAAGGAGCCATATAAAAGCATCAAGAAGTACCATGTCATGGGATCTTTAAAACATGTAGAATAATTGTATAATATAAAGTTGTCCTACTTGGCGGATTTCGCTGCTATGCTAAACTGTGCAGAAAAGAGCCGCAGAAAATTACCAATATTTTAATAGAAAATGTAAATATAATTAAAATATTTCAATAGAAAATCTGCTGAGGGCCAGATTAAAGGTTCTATATGATCCAAAACTGACTCTTGTGAGGTTTAAGTCGTGTTCTCATGATGTTCCTCCTCAAAAACAGAGCTGGATGTTTGAGTAACTCTTTATTATTCGTCTGTCACATCTCCAAAGCTCCAAACGCTCTGTTCCACCTCGTGATGTCATCAAGTGAACAGCTCCTTTTACCTTTAGTTTAGTGGAGATTTGAAGTCAAATTCCTGGGCTGAACTGATTCTACTGAAGGTGTGTGGAGTTTAAAAACACAGTGGAGCACTTCCTGTGTCACCACATGATGACATCAGCAGGTGGAGCAGAGCGTTTGTTTGTGGTTTCAGTTTGGTCGTGTGTTTCAGGCGATCTGGAGGGGAAGGTCAAATGGCTGGATAATTACCAGAAGATGAAGCAGCTCCGGGACGCTCTGGTGTGGTTACCCGTCTGGGAGCGAGACAAACGCGCCGTCATCCCGGAGGTGAGTGACCGAACTGCACTGATCACTCTGAGACTCAAACTTTATTGATCCACAAGGGAAATGATTCAGGTCCAGTCGCTCACTCATCAAATATAAAATAAAACAGAGGAACAAAAATAGAAGAATAGCAAAAAAAGAGCAAGAGACCAGTGTTAAATGAGACATAATTAAAAATAAAATAGATTTAGTCCAGGTTTGGTCCAACAAACAAATAGAATTTTAAAACATTTCTTCAGGTTTGCCCCACAACAACCAAAGCCGTCCACACGCTGCAGCCTTAAAAACAAATAAAAACACACACCAAAACTTCCACATTTACCAACTCCAAAAAAAGGACAAAACCAAGAGCGATTTATCCATTATTTCAGTCAGTTTTAGTTTTGGAAACTCACAAAATACAGTTTCAGTTATTGTTTTTTTCTTTTTTCTAGTCCTAGTTTAGTCCTGGTTTAGTCCTGATTTAGTCCTAGTTTAGTCCTGGTTTAGTCCTGATTTAGTTCTAGTTTAGTCCTATTTTAGCCCTGGTTTAGTCTTGGTTTAGTCCTGATTTAGTCCTGATTTAGTCTTGGTTTAGTTCTAATTTAGTCCTGGTTTAGTCTTGGCTTAGTTCTAGTTTAGTCCTGGTTTAGTCTTAGTTTAATCCTGGTTTAGTTCTAGTTTAGTCCTGGTTTAGTCTTAGTTTAGTCCTGATTTAGTCCTGGTTTAGTCTTGGTTTAGTCTTGGTTTAGTTCTAGTTTAGTCCTGGTTTAGTTCTAGTTTAGTCCTGGTTTAGTCTTAGTTTAGTCCTGGTTTAGTTCTAGTTTAGTCCTGGTTTAGTCTTGGTTTAGTTCATTCATAAAAGATGAATACAAAATAGTTCTAACTAGTTCTAGAACTATTTTGTATTCATCTTTTTATGAATAGTTCTAATTTAGTCCTAGTTTAGTCCTGCTTTAGTCCTGGTTTAGTCTTAGTTTAGTCCTGGTTTAGTTCTAGTTTAGTCCTGGTTTAGTTCTAGTTTAGTCCTGGTTTAGCTCTGGTTTAGTTTATCTATAATTTCAGTTTTAGTTCGTTTTGTAAACACACGATACAGTTTCAGTTATCGTTTTTTTCTTTTAATTGTCGTTTTTATTTATTTCAGTTTTTCAGTTTTCGTTTTCGTTTTTTCGTTCGTTGGCCTGAAATCACGTCTGCTGCCCGTGTCCAACCAGGAACTAAAATATTAAACTTCACCAAAATTAAAAATAAATGAAGATGTTGAGTAGAATGTTAAAGATGTTCAGTGACAGAAGCGGTCTGACCTGTTCTTCGTCTGCTCTCCGTCTGTTCTTCGTCTGTTCTCCGTCTGTTCTCCGTCTGTTCTTCGTCTGTTCTCCGTCTGTTCGTCTGTTCTTCGTCTGTTCTCCGTCTGTTCGTCTGTTCTTCGTCTCTTTTACAGAATCTCAAACATCTGCTGAAGGCCGTCACGCTGGAGAACCTCATTTCTCACCGCAGCCTCCTGTACGACGGCCGCCTGGGGCTGACAGGTGAGCTCCTGCCGGACTCGGGGTCAGGCTCTGGAGGCACTGGTCATTCAGAGGGTTAAAGTTTAGGAGAGCGTTCGGGTTAAGTTCTTCTTATGTTCTAATTTGGTGTTTTGGTTCAAGACGGTTGTCCAATCACAAAGCAGAATGAGTGTCACATGACTCTTTCATTTGGGGTGTTGGTTCTTAAATCCAGTGAGTTTAAACCTAAAGTGTCTCTGATCTGAAGGTCCCTCCCTAAAGCCCAGAGTCGGCGCTAGTGCAGCTGCTGCAGCTCAGGGAGGGAAGTCTGGAGGTTCTGAGACAAACCGGAGGCTGTTCAGAACCTGAGACTGAGAAGAACCTGGACGTGTCTCTGTGTCTCTGTTTCTGTGTCTCTGTCTCTGTCTGTCTGTGTCTCTGTCTGTCTGTGTCTCTCGGTCTGTCTCTGTCTGTCTGTGTCTCTGTCTCTGTCTCTGTGTCTCTCGGTCTGTCTGTGTCTCTCTGTGTCTCTGTCTGTCTCTGTGTCTCTCGGTCTGTCTCTGTGTCTGTGTCTCTCTCTGTGTCTCTGTGTCTCTGTGTCTCTGTGTCTCTGTCTCTGTGCCTCTGTGTCTCTCTGTGTCTCTGTCTCTCTGTGTCTCCGTCTCTCTGTGTGTCTGTGTCTGTGTCTCTGTCTCTCTCTGTGTCTCTGTCTCTCTCTGTCTCTGTGTGTCTGTCTCTGTGTCTCTGTGTCTCTGTCTCTGTCTGTCTGTGTCTCTCGGTCTGTCTGTGTCTCTCTGTGTCTCTGTGTGTCTGTCTCTGTGTCTCTGTGTCTCTGTGTCTCTGTGTGCGGGTGAAGCCTTTTAGGTTTAGGGGAGTTGTGTGACTGTAATACCTTTTTAAACCTGTAGGGGGTGCCGGCTGCAGTTCCTTGTTCCAGGTGTTTCTGATGATCAGATCTTTTTCTGTAAACACAGAGTCAGAATCAGATTATCGTTTTATCTCATGGAGAACATGGAGTTATCTGGTTTCTGAACGTCCCAACTGAAGCGTCCAGTCTCCACCTGTGTCAGGGGGGACCTGGTGTCAGGGAGGACCTGGTGTCAGGAGGGACCTGGTGTCGGGGAGGACCTGGTGTCAGGAGGGACCTGGTGTCGGGGGTGTCGGGGTTGGACCTGGTGTCAGGGGGGACCTGGTGTCAGGGAGGACCTGGTGTCAGGGGGGACCTGGTGTCGGGGGTGTCGGGGCTGGACCTGGTGTCAGGGGGGACCTGGTGTCAGGGGGGACCTGGTGTCAGGGGGGGACCTGGTGTCAGGGGGGACCTGGTGTCAGGAGGGACCTGGTGTCAGGGGGGACCTGGTGTCAGGGGGGACCTGGTGTCGGGGGTGTCGGGGCTGGACCTGGTGTCAGGGGGGACCTGGTGTCAGGAGGGACCTGGTGTCAGGGAGGACCTGGTGTCAGGGGGGACCTGGTGTCGGGGCGGACCTGGTGTCGGGGCGGACCTGGTGTCAGGGAGGGGGACCTGGTGTCAGGAGGGACCTGGTGTCAGGGGGGACCTGGTGTCAGGGGGGACCTGGTGTCAGGGAGGACCTGGTGTCGGGGGTGTCGGGGCGGACCTGGTGTCAGGTTCTTGAGCAGGAGCCTCACGCAGGGGCAGAGCAGTTTGGACTTCCCTCTAATAAATCAAATTATTGATTAGTAACGTCACTTTATGTTTGTCTTTATGAGAGATTTGGGCGGCAGTCGAAGGCGGAGCCTCGACCACCAGATCTCCGGACATGGAGGAAGTGTCCGGGGTGAAGGAAGTCTGGGAGTCCTGCTTAGACTGTTGCCCCGGCGACCCGACCCCGGATAAGAGGAAGAACATGGATGGATGGATCTTTATGAATCTGTATTGATCAAAAGTTTAAGAATGATTCAGGAGGAGAAACAGATTCGACTGATGGACAGATAGAGAGAGAGAGATAAACAGATGGATGGATAAATAGAGAAAGATAAACAGATGGATGGATAAATAGAGAGAGATAAACAGATGGATAAATAGATAGATGTAGATGGATCTTTATTGATCCCAAAGGAAATTCAAAATGATTGATTAAAGGGGTTGAGGTTTGGCATTAGGTGATATTGATGAAGCCTGAGTCCTGATACTTTTTTCTTGTAAATGTTTGACTTTTGTAACAAAACTTTGTCTGACTCCAGAAAACACGAAGCTCGTCGACGTTTTCCTGTTCCTGTTTGACGAATTTCTTCTGATCACAAAAATCAAGAGAAACAAAAAGGTATTTTCTCGACCTGCTGATTCTGTTCAGGTTTTTGGTGGTTTTCAGATTCTCGTGTGATGACGTCGTGCTCCCAGTAGTTCTCATGTTGTCGCCCGTTTGTGGATCTTCTCAGAGGTCCGTCGAGCAGAACTCTCTGAGGCTGCCCCAGAACCAGGAGCTGGAGCATCTCCTGAAGGACGGCTGGACCTTCACCGTGGTGGACCAGCCCGTGTCTCTGGACCGACTCCAGCTCAAGAACATCGACCAGCTCAACGCGTCCAGTGAGACCTTTACAATCCTCCTTTCCATAACAAAGACCAGACCCTCCAGGAATTCGCCATGTTGCGATTTGCAACTTCAACGCAACTTCAGCCAATCCCCGTGAATTCAGGGCGGTGTTGCAATTTTGACCAATCACCACAACTTTTCCGCAATTTTTACTAATTTTGACCAATCATCGGCGATGTATTGAACGCCGACCAACTTCCTTCTGCTTTACTTCCGTGTGACAAAACGAAACTGCGGCCGTGTCCCAGTTCCCAGAGCGCACAGCTCGGAGCGCGGCCCGAAGGGGGCTCAGACTGCAGTCAAGGAGGTGCACACTTGCTCAGCCCCGACTGCAGTCCGCGGACCACGTGTTAACTGCACATGGGACAAAAAAGAAGTGGGACAGCAGTCGTCGCGCCGGTGTTCTGTCTAAATGTGTGACGCACATGCCCTTCGGACCACGCTCCGAACTGTGCACTCTTGGAATTGGGACACGGCTTCTAATGGCAAAGAAACATGTCTGCGGCGCCATTTGCCCACAAAAATAACAGCAAAAGACCGAAACAGTTCCCCTCCTAGTAGTAATTTATTTTCGATGTTGGTGAGGTTGTTTTAGGACCATATCTGTGATCTCTGTGTCTTTGTATTATTCTTTGTCAGTAATAACTCAGTATTCAAAATATTACTCAATTTTAATTACAAAAAGGGAAAATCACAACTATTTATCACAACTTTCACTTCCTCCAGCAACAAAATCGCAACAAAAACCTTAAAAGCACCGCAACTTTCATCACAACTTTTTGGAAAAGTTCAAATTCAGGCATTTTAGCCGCAACAATCACAAAAAATGCCCGCGAAATCCTGGAGGGTCTGAAAGACGAAACCGGTGACGGCTTATGTTACTACACTTTAAAGCTGCACTGCGGAACATTTCTAATGGAGCCTCCGCCACCTGATGTCTCCATGGAAACGTTGCTTTGTTTAGAATGTTCCACAGTGAGAGAGACAGCACTACGCCACATTACAGGTCAGATCTGTGGAGAGGCGTCCCTCTTCACAGAAGGAATTATTGTATTTTTGAGCCACAGAAACCCCCGTAAAGAATATGTACAAGTTTAAAGTCGTACCATGGAACATTCCAGGCAGAATCATAATATCTCCATGGAGACGAGTTGGTAGGTGCAGTTTTCTGATCTCTGGATACCTGGAGTTTTGTTTTGATTCTTTTACACGTTTAACACACGAACCTGCAGATTTAGGTGAAGTTCTGACAGTTCAGAGAGAAAACGCTCTGTTCCACCTTGTGATGTCATCATGGGGTGATACAGGAAGTGCTCCACGGTGTTTTTAAACTCCACACGCCTTCGCTAGAATCATTTGGATCATTTCAGACCTTCTGAAATTGCAAAACTACTGAACTAAAGGTAAAAAAATAGGAGGTGTTTGCTTGAAAACTACAACTTGATGACATCACAAGGTGGAACAGAGCGTTTGGAGATGTTACAGACGAATAATAAAGAGTTACTCAAACATGTGAATGAAACAAACACAACTCCAGGTGTTTTTGAGGAGAAACAACATCAGAACATGACTTTAAACCAGGAGTGTCAAACTCATTCTGGTCCGGGGGCCGTATCCAACCGACTCTGATCCCAAAGGGGCCGGATCAGAAAACTCATGGCAAATATACCCCAAAAATATCAATAAGTCAAAATATTTGTGCAGAGAAACACAAATCTATTACAGACTGCTGTTTCTTCAGTCGCAGCAATAATTCGTTTATCTTCTGTCTTCTCAATTCTCCGTTCAAGTTCTTGTTTTGTTCGAAATGCCGCGTCTCGTAGTTCTTAAAGGAGAATTAACATTTTTTTTACCATCTGAACCTTATTTCTGTAATAAAACAAGTTGTTTTACTCACCCATAGCACTTTGGTGTCATATGGAGCATTTCCGGAGATATTTTAGATTAGCGATATCCGTAATGTGAGTTCTCGGGGCGCGATGTAAAAGTCACCAAAATAACACAAACTTTAGCACTTTTCAAATCACAGAAGCTCAATGTCTTAGTCTACACTTTTGTTTGAGTCAAAAGTGCCTCTAATCCGAGATTTATCCATAGTTTGGAGTAGATGAGGAGGACAGTCACATGTGCTCAGTCACAGCTGATTTGCAGATAAGAAGACGCTCAGAACTTTTCTGTTGCGAGCGACACATGGCAGAAGATTGGGACTTTGAGGCTGAAGAGGACTTATGGAGGACTGAGGACTGAAGAGGAGTATACGGATGAGGAGACAGAATGGATACGGAAAGAATGAAGCGGAGACAGTTTTAGGAGCAGCAGAGAACAGCCATCGGTTTCACATTACTTCTCAGAATCGTGCGCTGAATCCGCTGGCCTTCTTTCTTTTCCTTTGCTGGTAAAAAATGGTCCTGACTGAAGTGGGTACTGCAAACACGATGGTCCAAACGTCTTACAGCTTTGCCTTTCATGTTTGGGTCCCGAGAGCTGAGAGCGAAATCAGCTGAGACTGAGCACATGCGACTGTCCTCCTCATCTACTCCAAACTATGGATAAATCTCGGATTAGAGGCACTTTTGACTCAAACGAAAGTGTAGACTAAGACATTGAGCTTCTGTAATTTGAAAAGTGCTAAAGTTTGTGTTATTTGAAGACCACAAACATGTGCCCCGAGAACTCACGTTACGGATATCGCAAATCTAAAACATCTCTGGAAGTGCTCCATATGACACCAAAGTGCTATGGGTGAGTAAAACAACTTGTTTTATTACCGAAATAAGGCTCAGATTGTAAAAAATGTTAATTCTCCTTTAAGGGGGGAGTTGTGTGTCTAACCAGAACTGACGAAGTAGCTTGGATGAGCTGTGAAACGTTTTCGACCAAATAAACTTTGTCCAGTTGACAAATTGAATTTCTCTCTTTACCGTGTCTTGTAGTGGCGTTTAAGTTATTATTAGTCAATTTTTCTTGGAAAATCCTGCACTTGGCGTCCACTTTTCTCATTTTTGACATTTAGCTGATGAGGGCGTCACGTCAACAGTCAAAACGATGGTCCTTTAAGAGCGTTTGGAAAGAGGCGAGTCTTCATTTGTGCCGCTCTGGTGGGAGGGGCCACGCACAGAGGCGCTGGAGACGCTGCTATGCTAAACTGAGCAGAAAATTACCAATATTTTAATAGAAAATTTTAATATTTCAATAGAAAATCAGCCGAGGGCCAGATTAAAGGTCTTGGAGCCGCATGTTTGACACCCCTGATTTAAACTCACAAAGTGCTTTTTTCACGATGTCAAAGCTCGTAATATTTCCAGACTTATTAAGTTTCTTCTTTTGTTTTTGTTTTTCCAGCGTCGGGTTTGCCTCATTCTTTCATCATCATGCACCAGAACCGGTACCAGCAGTGTATCGGAGCCTTCATCCTGCAAGCTCCTTCTGAAACGGCAAAAGTAAGACGACGTTTTCAGATTTTGATGTACGACAGGCGACATCACAACATTCTGCTGGAGGTTTTCAAGTTTTCTAAAACATAAAACAAAAATGTTGAAAAGTGACACGTGGAGAACTCGTTTAGTCTGTGCAGGGTCATTTATTTTGCTGTGTAAATATTTGTGAAGTTTTTTGACCAGCGTACGGAAGAACAGACGTGCAATATCCAACATTTTTAAACAAGAATTTTAGACAAGATCCTTTATGACTCTGTCTCATATAGAGATCTGCAGAACCACATGGGCACAACACTCAAACCAGACAAATCACTTTTTAAAAAAGCTGTGAAAATATTGGACAAGAAATCATCCTCATTTCACCACTGCACAATTTTAGACAAGTACAACCTGCTTCATTTTAATCATTTTGTTGTTTTATATATAAAGTTTTGCTCCTCCTCAGCGACAGGATTTTATTAAAAGTCCCATGGCATGAAATTTTCACTTTCTGAGGTTTTTGAACGTTAATGTGAGCTCCCCTACCCTGTTTAGCCCCCCCCCCCCCCCCCATGGCTAAAAGTTGCGAAATGTCTAAACTGAGCATTTGCGATCCTTTTCTGCGTTTGAAAAAAAGACAGCCCAACGGGTGATTCTGAACAAGGGAACTTTCGGACGTCACACTCAGGGAAAGGTTTCCACCCCCGTCTGGATGTCTACCCCCCGTCTCTGGAAATCACGCCCAGAGAGTTTGGACTGCGGAGGAGCTACGCAATGTGAAATGCGTTTTTTTATTTGCCTGGAGGCAGGTGAGAGTGTTTCCAGGCTCGGATGTCCTTTATCCGAGCCTCCGAACCTCTGAAACAGCAGTGGTTTCATTTTATTTTCTGTGGAAATGTGTTTATTTTTCAATGGAACGCATCTCATATCTTCCTCCGCGCATAAACACAGAAGTGGGTGACAGCGCACATCGCACCGCTAATCCAGGAAACAGCGGCGTATTTGGCCACACCCCCACCCGCTGCACTGGCCTGTCTCTGTCCTCCTCATTTGCATTCAAGCAACAACGCCCAGAATAAAGTGTTTCAGAGACATATTTATGACTCTGACTGTCTTCATGAGGCTCTCTCATGCACTGAGGCTTGATTTTGGAGAAGGATTCATTTACAGTATTAGGGAACCATTAAGGCGCCATATAAAAGCATCAAGAAGTACCATGTCATGGGATCTTTAAAACAAAGATCCAGGGAACTGTGAGGTCCACACAGACCCCCGGGGGAACTGTGAGGTCCACACAGACCCCGGGGGAACTGTGAGGTCCACACAGACCCCCGGGGGAACTGTGAGGTCCACACAGACCCCCGGGGGAACTGTGAGGTCCACACAGACCCCCGGGGGAACTGTGAGGTCCACACAGACCCCCGGGGGAACTGTGAGGTCCACACAGACCCCCGGGGGAACTGTGAGGTCCACACAGACGCTCTACATTGGGACAAAGTGAAACAGCGGCTAAAGGAAAACCAGATCTGTGACACTTTTAATGTTTAAAAAGTGTCAATAAAAGTCAGTCTTCTAAACCTTAACCACTGTAAGGTGTTTTGTGTTACATTTTTTGTATGAAAAGCGCTTTATAAATATTGATTGATTGATTGAACTGCTGCTGTTGTCACTTGTTTTTGCTGTGGCGTCACCTGCTCAGGGACGACAGATGGAGATGAGCATTTTTGGAATAATCTGGAGTATTTACACTGAAGTGTAGATGTTTTAGATGACTTTTAACTGGAAGCAAAAAATGTGAGCACATTACTCCGATTTTAGCGTCATTGCACTGGCTCCCAGTTCGTTTTTAGAGTTGATTTTAAGATTTTATTGTTTGTTTTTAAAGCTTTAAATGGACTGGCCCCACAGTATGTCTCTACACCCCCACGCGCAAGCTGAGGTCTGAGGGCCAACTCCAGCTCGTGGGGCCTAAGTCCAGACTTAAAACCAGGGGGATCGGGCTTTCTCTGTAGCCCAAAGCTGTGGAACAATCTGCCCCTTCATGTCCCAACTGCCCCGACTATCCAGTGTTTTAAGTCTCGTCTTAAAACCCACTTTTACTCTCTGGTTTTTAACACTGCGTGAGTTTGTGTGGTCCTCTGTGTCTCTTATTTATTTTATTTTATTTTACTTATTTTATTTATTTTTAAGCTTACTTTGTCATTTTATGGTGCTGTTTTTATTTGATTTTACTTATACACACATACTATGTATTCTTTATGTTTTATCTCTGTGCAGCACTTTGGAAACGGCTACGTTTGTAAAATGTGCTATAGAAATAAAGTGGATTTGGATGTTCATTAATCTGCACTGTCCCAGTTAAAGAAAAGAATAAATAAATAAAAAAACATAATGAACCTTTAAAGTTCAGTATCGGCTCTTTAAACCTGATCTGTTTCCCGTCCGCAGAGGTCGTGGATGTCGAAGATCGAGGACGCGGTGGCGGCTCTGCTGAAGCAGGACTCTCAGCAGCCGCGACTCAAGAGCGCCCCCCTGTGGCTGGAGTCTTCACAGATCTGATCCTCCAAGCCGTTTTCTATCCACGTGCACTTCAATGTCTGGCCTCTCCGCGGACATCTCCAGTGACTGTTTTAGCACTAGTTTTGTACAGCGTCGTACGCCTCAGGGCAGCTGCGGCTCCTGATCAATAAATGTTGTTATTTAGAAACTGATGTTTTTTTTTCTTCACACGGGAAAAATGTGATAAAACAGTAAAGATCTGAGTGTTGGAGTGTGTAGGGTGAGGGTGAACTCTGTAACTTTGTGGTTGGGGCTCAGTCACCTGTTTGTTTCCATGGATACGTCATTCCTCTGCCTGGAATGTTCCACAGTGCGACTTTAAACAGCTCAACTTTACATTTATTCAATCACAGGTGGTTTTAGAGCTCAAAAATACCTCGAAAAACAGACATTCTGACTGTGAGCGGGGTCGCCTCTCCACAGATCTGACCTGGAACCTGGTCCGGTTTGGTCTCCATGGAGATAGAAAGGTTTAAAGTCACACTGTGGAACATTCCAGGCAGAGCAATGACATATCCATGGAAACGACAAGCCGAAACTTACATAATGCACCTTTAAGCCGTGTTCTAATACCGTTACCTCCTCAAAAACATAGCAGCAATGTTCCACAGTATGGCTTTAAACCTTTCTATATGGCTTTAAACCTTTCTTTCTAAGTATTTTTGAGCTCTAAAACCACCTGTGATTGAATAAACATAAAGTAGAGCTGTTTAAAGTCACACTGTGGAACATTCCAGGCAGAGGAATGACGTATCCATGGAAACAAACAGGTGAGGGACCCCCAAACAAAAAGTTACAGTGCCCCTTTAGCATTTCCATTATTATATTTTTTTTTATCTTTGCCACATTACAGTAGTTTTCCACTTTTTGTGTAATTTACCTCGTCCAAACCTGCACACGTGTGAAAAACCAGAGATAAATCAGATTACAGTACTACAGTACAAAATCTGATTATGAACTGGTTTTTGGAGTTATAACACTACTAAAATACTCAAAATTTAAATTAAAGTGCAGAAATCGAATTATAAACAGACTTTGGTGCGTGTTTAACCCAGGGAAGTAAATATATTCTAGATCTGTGGTGTAACCGTAGTCTGTTGACATGACATTTCGATAATCCGATAACTCCAGAAATCAGATTATGATCAGATTTCGTGTTCCGCTGTTGACAGACGTGACTCGTGGCATAGAAACATACATAGACTTTATTTAAGTTAGTGGCGAGATGAAGTGGAACATAAATGGGTGCTGAAGAAGTGAAAAAAAAATTACATCATTCTTTTCCTCGTCGCTTCATCATTTCATCACTTCATCCTGTTTCACACTGGCCTAAGGCACTCCTCCAAACAGAAAACAAACAAACATCACTGTGAGGTCGAGCTCTGTCTGTAGGCCTGTCACGATCAACGCTCCACTGACTTCTCCATCAATATAGTCAAGATTTAACTTTTTTTCTTATATTTTGGGTGATTTTTGGACTATTTTTGGAGCTTTTCCCATGGCTGCTCTCTCCATCTTCACATCAGAAACTCAAACTCACGAAATACACTGGTCCCTCGTTTATCGCGGGGGCTACGTTCTAAAAATAACCCGCGATAAGCGAAATCCGCGAAGTATGACAACTTTACAAACTTTACAAATGCAGAGAAGAATTTCTCCAGTGTGAGATCAATAAAGTCACTTCTTTATATTTTACAATTATTCTCCATATTTTAAGGATGTAAATATGTCTGAGCCCCTTTCCTCAGACTGGTATTAACGTTTTCTCACATTTCTCTCTCGTTTAAACACTCAATCTTTCGTAGATTTTCAACAAAATAAAAATTATTAATAGTGACGCGTGGATTTCACAGGTGCCTCTTCGTCCTGGCGCCGCTCCGCTCCGCCTCGCTACAGTCGAGTGAAGAACACGGTTATGGGGAGTTGTTGACGCTCTTTTTTCTTTTGGGCGAGAAGATTCTTATAAACAGACATGCCACCTTCGATTATGTTTGAGAACGTTTCGTCGACGTTGTGGGTTTTGTCGTGGAGAAAACATTTATATAAATTTGGCTGAACACATTCTGTTCTGTACAGGAGACACGGAGGAGAACGACGGACGAATCGGCAAAGGTCTACAGTCCCTATAAAAAATATTGGAATAAAAAAATGCGCGAAACAGCGAGGCCGCGAAAGGTGAACCGCGATATAGTGATATAGACCACTGTACCTTCAAAAAAACTTCTCAAACCTCACCTTTCCCTCAGAGCCTCCACACAGGACCGCTCCTCGTGACCCTTTTGTCTGTCCTTGTTTTAGTCTTACTTTACCGTGAAAAGCGTTATATAAAACCAACATATTATTATTATTATTATCTTATTTAATATTTGAGTTAAATCTGACTCAAGATGTACCTAAAAATTATGAAATTTCACCTTGGTTTTGTGGAGTTTTACCTCGTCTAAATCAGGCCTGGAATTAGACATCAACAAATCCTTGTGGACGACTGGTCAAGATTGTAAAGTTTGGTGTGCAGGTTCTAATTCCTGATGGGATTTTGAGAAAACTGCACAATTACAATGCTGATTAATCTTTTCGGTGCAGATTGGACCGTTCTGTAAGTGGTTTCTGTATTCATCATGGGTACTTTTGTTGTTTTTCTGCGATTCATTTCGAGCTGAAGACGGTTGATTTCGTACTTTACAGTCGCATCACACCAGGGTGTTCTACCTTTGTCTGATGGAATGTTCAGCTGTTACCACGGTGACGCAACGCACTCGAGCAAACACTGTCAAAAAAGTTGGAAGATTGGATGTTTTCTTGAAAACTCAAGAAAAAAATCCACAAAAAAGAGATTTAAAGAGCATTTTCAGGAGCAGCACAAATCAGAGTTCACCTGTTGTAGTTCCACCAAAGTCAGATCTTTACGGTCAGACTGTGGAAACAAAACTCCGATTAAAGTCTAAGGTCGTTTTCACACCTGCCTTGTTTGGTTTGTTTAAAACGAACCAGAGTTTGTTTGCTCCTTTGATTCGGACCTTTTGTTCTGGTGTGAATAAAAACCAAAAATATCGATCCGGAGCAAACAAGCGAACCGAGACCACCTAAAAAGCTCAGTCTCGGCACGGTTCCATTCGAACTCTGGTGCGGTTCGTTTGAGGTGAGAATGCAGACCGGACTCGATCCGACACAAGTTGGCTTTTTGTACTTAACGAGCTCCCGTCGTATGTCGAGCATTATGGGAAACCGAGGCTGACGAAACTAAACGAAAGTAAACAAAACTAAACTTACGACGCTTACTTACGTTTTGCGGAAGAGCAAGAGTCAGAACTTGATGCTCACATGAGTTCTGTCCTCCGTAGTCGTCTTGTCCTGTGTCTTCGTTGTTTGGAAATTGATTGTAAAATAGTGTAAACCTCACGATGCTGCTCAAACATTTGTGCGAACTGTAAAAACTGAGCAAACCATATCGCTATGACGACACTGAAAACAGCAACACCATGATTCTCCTCCTTCTGTTTGGACACGGCTCATTTCTGTCCAATGTCTGAGCGACCTCAGCACACGTGCTTTTGTTTACAGATGTTGGTCCACTTACAAAAAAAAGTGCAGTGTGAAAGCGAACCGCACCAAAATTCATTCATTCATTCATTTTCTTCCGCTTTTCCATTTTCTGGGTCGCGGGGGCAGCAGTCCAAGCAGTGTTCTGCTGCCCAGAACACAATGCACCAGCCCCCATGAATCCTTCCGCGGGTGGTGGGTCCACAGGAGGACGGCTCACGTCACAACAGGCCTTGATGTATCTTCTGCCATGGGGGCTACCAGTGTCCACAGACACTGGGGGCAAGGTGGGTTAAGTGTCTTGCCCAAGGACACAACGGCAGCGCTCATCTGTGGGAGCTGGGATCACACGCGGTCAACCTGTCAAGAGCGGGATTCAAACCGCTAACCCCTGGATCACAAGACATATGCTCTACCAACTGAGCTACTGCCGCCCAAAATAAAATTTAAAAAATAAAAAATTTGGTCCGGACCAAAGCAAGTGAACTATCGGTGTAAAGTAGAACTTTCCTGGTGTGAAAACGACCTAAGTAACCTCAGGTGACCAGATTTTCAAA
Source organism: Paratrypauchen microcephalus (assembly GCA_036785185.1). Lineage (NCBI taxonomy): Eukaryota > Metazoa > Chordata > Actinopteri > Gobiiformes > Gobiidae > Paratrypauchen > Paratrypauchen microcephalus. The sequence goes on from JAVJIX010000082.1 coordinate 4,173,502, forward strand.
ATTCAAAACTGGGACACACCCGGGTTGGGATGGTACGAATAAAACAGTGAAAAGAGCACGTGACATTGTCCATTCTCAACTCCCTTGTGGTCAGTGTGTAATCTCAGGGACTTCTTTTGGGACAACATTTTCAAGCACAATTTTCAGTATTTTGTTTAAAAAATAACAATATATGCCCCGCTTCTCTGTTAAATCAGAACAAAAACAGACGGAGAACCAGAATAACCGACAGCCATCTCTGAGAAGTCCTCCGTGTCTCAACCACAAAATTTTCCACCCCCCGAGGGAATGCCGATGATCAGCCGCAGAGCATCGATACATCACTTTTATCGTTATTGAATTTATTAAACGTTTAGAATCGTTTCGTGGAGATGTTTTAGTATTTTTGGTATAAATTAGTTTCAATATTATCGTTTATTTTGTTTAGAAAAATAGTTCTCGTGACAGGCCTCGCCGACGGCAACGGGCTCGCCAGTCGCCATAGCAACACAAAACAAAGATGTCCACACACAAGTCCACGATAGTCCATTTAAAACACACGTTACATTTAAGTTTCTCTCATTACAAACATGTACAAAGAATTATTCAAACGGCGTTAGCAACAGTGTCACGATATCCACATTTCAAACTCCATTTCCAAACTTAAGAACTCGACTCGAAACCGATTTTGAACCCAGATGATTATTTTAAAAGCTCTTTTTTTGGAAATTATTGTAATTTTCAACACAGAATAATAGTTATTTCTTACAGCATGTGGTCAAACTCAAAACGGAATTGATACTTGCTGGGTTTCGATATTAGTATTAGATTTTCAATACTTTTGACAATCATGATTAGCGATGGTTTAGTGACGTAAAGACGCTCGTAAAGAGAGTCTGTGTCCAGGCTCCAGAGTTTAAGGTGCAGGTATGACGTCCATTTCAGCGACTGGACAGTTTCACGACGATTTTGCTCATTTCCAAACTTTGACGCGACTCAGACGAGTTTTGTGTCTGTAAATGTTCGAGGAGCCGATCCGAGGTAGAAAACAAAAACCGACACAGACTCAGTGGAGCGAAGAGTCGGACATTCTTCAGTAATGAGCCCCGGAGACCGAGGGACGAGGACAAAGAGCCGACTGTGAGGCATCAAACCAGCTTCCACCGCCAAAACGAACACTCAAGACCAGCGCTCACACCAATGCTGCCCGCTCACGCCAGCGCTCATGCCGACACTGTCTGGTCACGCCAACGCAGCCCACTCACGGCAACATTCACGGCAACGTCAACCACTTACGCCAACGCTCACGTCAACGCAGCCCACTCATGCCAACACTCACGCCAACGCTCACGACCAACGCTCACACCAATGCTGCCCGCTCACGCCAACGCTCACGCCAACACTCAGGTCAACGCAGCCCACTCACCCCAACGCTCACGCCTACACTCACATCAACGCTCACATCAACGCAGCCCACTCACGCCAACACTCAGGTCAATCAATCAATCAAACATTTATAAGGCGCTTTTCATACAAAATTGTAGCACAAAGCGCCTTACAGTGGCCAAGGATTAGAAGATTGACCTTTATTGATCTCGCGCAGGAGAAGTTGTTTCTATATTTGACCCGGGGACCATCCCCATGATTTTGTTTTGTTATTTATGCTTTGGTCAGGCCCTAAGCTGGATTTTACCTATGGCGCATGTTTAGGTCAACGCTCAGGTCAACGCAGCCCGCTCACGCCAACGCTCAGGTCAACACTCATGCCAACATTCACGGCAACGTCAACCACTTACGCCAACACTCACGCCAACACTCAGGTCAACGCTCAGGTCAACGCAGCCCGCTCACGCCAACGCTCAGGTCAACACTCATGCCAACATTCACGGCAACGTCAACCACTTACGCCAACACTCACGCCAACACTCACGCCAACGCTCAGGTCAACACTCATGCCAACATTCACGGCAACGTCAACCACTTACGCCAACACTCACGCCAACGCTCAGGTCAACGCAGCCCACTCATGCCAACGCTCATGCCAACGCTCACGTCAACACTCACACCAATGCAGCCCACTCATGCCAACGCTCACTCCAACACTCACACCAATGCAGCCCACTCATGCCAACGCTCACTCCAACACTCATGCCAACGCTCACTCCAACATTCATGGCAATGCTGCCCACTGAGGCCAAAGCTCACGCCAACACTGCCTGGTTACGCCAACGCCGCCCGCTCCTGCCGACAGCGCCCGCTCCACTTTCACACTTGTGTGAAACGACATTTCGAAATGAAAGGAATGCTTTTCTCCGGCGTTCTCTGCGGGTTCACTGCAGGAAAATAAAATCTTAAATCTGAATTTGAATTAAAGCAGACCTCTGCACCGGCGACTGCGTAAAGACGAGTTCTGATGGAGCGTTCAGGCAAATGAAGCTCACCGAGGCTAGCGGTTATAGAGCCAGAATTTACCAACGTACAAAATAGTGAAATAAAAACCCCAGGATCATGTAGAGCGCGTTATAAGACCAAAATGACGAGGCTCACAGCAGCAGCTACAGATCGGGGGGACAGTTTTTCAACGTAAAGTCAGCTGGAGCCAGAGTCGATGGAGCCGGTAGCGCGCCCATGCTCACGTCCTGTTTGAAACGCGAAAAAAACCCTCCTTCAGTCCATTTCTTTACACAGTCGGTTTTCCGCGCACACTAAAAACACTTCACACTGTTAACGTTGCACATTATTGCTTCAAAGCGGCGCTCAAACACATGCACGCGATTTGTAATCTTTAGTGCGGTGAGAAGAAAATAAAACAAAACTCAGCAGCGGCAAGAAAAACAAAATTAAATTAACAAAACAAATCGATCCAACAGGCAAGAAAATACACTTGAGAAATGTGGACGAAATAACAAAACGATCTCGTAGCGGCTGGTAGGGATGTCAAAATACTCAAATTGTGAGAAGAAACGTCGCAAATTAAAATAGTTATTGAGCGTACGATCTAAAAGTGGAAGTGGACTCCTCGTTTTTCTTTCGTTCGCGTCGTCTGACTGATCGCCGTTCCTTAGTCTCGTGAAATATAACGTTACAAATACAAGAAAACGCCTTTATTTTGCAGAAATCATGTTTAAAAATGCACTGTGGAACTTTTTTTTGGGGGGGGGGTTCCGTTGCCTGCTTGTTTCTATGGATACGTCATTGCTCTGCCTGGAATGTTCCGCAGTGTGACATTAAACAGCTCTACTTTACTTTTATTCAATCACAGGTGGTTTTAGAGCTCAAAAATATCTAGAAAAACAAACATTGTGACTGTAACTTGGTCTGGTTTGGTCTCCATGACGACAGAAAAGGTTTAATGCCGTAGTGTGAAACATTCCAGACGAAGCGAGAACATCTCCCTGGAGAAAAGCGTTAGAGTTTGATGGACCCATACCAGAAAAGTTGCTTAATGCAGCTTTAAACTGTCAGAAAGTGTAAATTGAGCTGCAGTTTTGGACAGAATTGCCCCAGTGTTACAAAGGAAAAAGAAAGATTGAAAACAAAAAATAAAAATACACATTCAAATACATTCAGGTTTTAGAGCTCTAAGAATACAGTGGTCCCTCGCTATATCGCGCTTCACTTTTCGCTTTTTTTTCATTCCAATTTTTTTATAGTTTATCAACGTGCATTGTGTTCTGCGCCCTGATTGGCTAAAGGACTGTCGACCTTTCCCGATTCGTCCGTCGTTCTCCTCCGTGTCTCCTGTACAGAATGTGTTCAGTTTGCCAGATTTATATCAATGTTGGATCGCAGTGTGACTCTGAAGTGCTGTATGTTTGCAAGTTTTCTCCCCGACAAAACCCACAACATCGACGAAACGTTCTCAAATATAATCGAAGGTGGTGTGTCTGTTTATAAGAATCTTCTCATCCTAAAGAAAAAAAGAGCGTGAACATCTACCCATAACCGTGTTCTTCACTCAGAAAAAGACGCCTGCGCCGAGGCGGAGCGGCGCCAGGACGAAGAGGCCCGGTCAGAGGAACTGTGAAAAACACGCGTCACTATTAATACTTTTTTTTGTTGAAAATCTACGAAAGTTTGAGTGTTTAAACGAGAGAGAAATGTGAGAAAATGTTAATTCCAGCCTGAGAAAAGTGTAGAATGTGTGTGGTGAGACGTTTACAGCCTTAAAACATAGAGAATAATTGTAAAATATAAAGTTGTCCTACTTCGCGGATTTCACTTATCGCGGGTTATTTTTAAACGAGGGACCACTGTAATCGCAATCGAATCAAAATCGCAGTTTAAATGGACACTAGGCTGATGAGTATCGTAATGTTCTTTTCTAAATCTTGTCTTTTATTCTGTAAAAACGGCCAAATCTGCAGTTTAGATCTGAACAAAATCGATCAAAATCACCACATTTGAAGCCTTAAAAGACCTCAACAAAATACTTTTACCTTTCCCTCTTTAAGTACATGTTTAAACAGGTACTTTAATACTACTACTTTTTATTTCATGTGATACTTTTATGTTTACGCGAGGATTTTTTTGCTCCAGTGTCTGAACTTCTACTCCAGTACACTCATACCTCACCTTACGAAAGACCCAACTAACGAATAATCCAAGTTACGAAACGCGTTTACGTAAAATTTTCGTCTCTGAATACGAAAGAAAATTCAAGTTACGAAACGCGAAATCTCAAAAATTCGCGTAATTCGCGCTCGGCTTCACAGCCGCCCGAATCCCCCATTGTGACTCTTACTTACGGAAAAATCACGTTACGAAACCAACTGGAACGAATTAATTTCGTAAGGTGAGGTATGACTGTATTAGTATTTGAATTAAAGGTCCCATGGCATGAAATTTTCACTTTCTGAGGTTTTTGAACGTTAATGTGAGCTCCCCTACCCTGTTTAGCCCCCCCCCTCATGGCTAAAAGTTGCGAAATGTCTAAACTGAGCATTTGCGATCCTTTTCTGCATTAGAAAAAATCAGAGCTCAAATGGGCGATTTTGAACAAGGAAACTTATTGACGTCAGATCGAAAAAAGAAATGCAAATGCAGTTCCACCCCCGTCTGTCTGTACTCAGCGTCTCTGTAAATCACGCCCAGAGAGTTTGGACTGCGGAGGAGCTACGCAATGCGAAATGCGTTTTTTTATTTGCCTGGAGGAACTTGCGAGTGTTTCTAGGCTCGGAAGTCCTTTATCTGAGCCTCTGGACCTTTGAACAGCAGTGGTTTAATTTTATTTTCTGTGGAAATGTGTTTATTTTTCAATGGAAGGCTTCTCATCTCTCCCCCCGTGCAAAAACACGGAAGTGGGTCGCGGAGCGGAGAGCTTGGCCACACCCCCACCCCCTACTATAGGCCATCTCTGTCCTCCTTATTTGCATTCAAGCAACAACGCCCATAATGGAGTGTCCCAGAGTGACATTTATGACTCTTTCTCATCTTATCTCTGTTTCTCATGCACTGAGTGTTGATTTTGAAGAAGGATTCATTTACAGTATTAGGGAACCATTAAGGAGCCATATAAAAGCATCAAGAAGTACCATGTCATGGGACCTTTAAAGCAGCACTACGGAACATTTCTGGTGAAAGGTCCGCCTGTTTATCTCCACGGAAACGTTATCGTTTCGCCTGCAATGTTCCCTGGCGTGGCATTAAAGCGACGAGACGGGCAGGTAAAAACAGGCACCACCGGGCTCGTTTACTAGTCAGATCTGCGGAGAGGCGACCCTGACCGCACCAACACGTTTTCAAAGCACTTCTGTTAGCAACAAAAACACCTGCAATTTAATAATGCCATACTGCGGAACATTCCAGGCAAAACTAAAACTAACAAAGTCTGGAATGTCACATAGTGCAGCTTTAAACTTGAACTCATCAGTGCCGTTTGTCTGGATTTGTGGACATTTAGCCAGTAAAAATTTTCCACAGTATGGCATTAAACCTTTCTACTTTCATGGAGACCCAAGTTCCAGGTCAGATCTGTGGAGAGGCGACCCCGCTCACAGTCACAACGTCTGTTTTTTGAGGTATTTTTGAGCTCTAAAACCACCTGTGATTGAATAAATGTAAAGTAGAGCTGTTTAAAGTCACACTGCGGAACATTCCGGGCAGAGCAATGACGTATCCATAGAAACAAGAAGGTGGAAAAGTTACACAATGCAGCTTTAAGCACTTTTTCCACCACAGAGTTCACTTTTTGGGGGTGAAATGACTGAATTTGGGTTCCAAAAACGGTCACGATTATGGTGCAACTTTGAACCGAAATCAGTTACAGATTTGCGAAATAATCTTGACATCTCCACCAGCTGGTTTTAAATAAAAATAAAATAATTTAAAAACAGACAGGGAAATGAAAGGTGACGATAAAACCCATTTTCCTGTCACACATTCTTTGGTCATGAAATCGGCGAAACAAACAAACATGTTCCACAAAGGCAACGTACAATAACACGATCAATACTTTTCGGTTCACGCATAAAAACACTACTGCAAAAGAAAAAAAAACAAAACAAAACAAAACTGCGACATCAGAACGTTTAAATTGGCTTCACCAAATGATTTCGCAGCTTTTTACAGTTTAAGCCTTTTTGTCAAGAAGCTGAAAATGTAAATGAGCTCTGTGTTTTTGTGGGGTTTTTTGTGTTTCGTGCGTCTCGTTTCGCTTTCCTCGCTTCCTTCTCCTCGATTCTGCAGGAAGTGGGTGAGGAAGTCCCGCCCACAGAGGAGACACGGCGAGGAAACGGGATCTAAACTCCTCACCGAGACCGATAAAGTTTGATTCTTTTCTCCGGCGTCTGCTCCTGAAGCCTCCTCAGGTTTACTCCTTCACTCCGTGGTTTTCTTTGGGAAAACACTAAATATGACACATTTGATTGACAGCTGAAAAACGGAGGATCGAGGAGAAGGAAGCGAGGAAAGAGAAATGCGTCCTTAAAGCGCCGACGACAGGTTGGACCGCTCATTTCACGCAAACACAGTTAAAGGAGAATTAACATTTTCTACAATCTGAGCCTTATTTCGGTAATAAAACAAGTTGTTTTACTCGCCCATAGCACTTTGGTGTCATGTGGAGCATTTCCGGAGATGTTTTAGATTTGCGATCTCTGTAACGTGAGTTCTCGGGGCACATGTTTGTGGTCTTCAAATAACACAAACTTTAGCACTTTTCAAATTACAGAAGCTCAATGTCTTAGTTTACGCTTTAGTTTGAGTCAAAAGTGCCTCTAATCTGAGATTTATCCATAGTTTGGAGTAGATGAGGAGGACAGTCGCATGTGCTCAGTCACAGCTGATTTCGCTCTCAGCTCTCGGGACCCAAACATGAAAGGCAAAGCTGTAAGACGTTTGGACCATCGTGTTTGCAGAACCCACTTCAGTCAGGACCATTTTTTACCAGTAAAGGAAAAGAAAGAAGGCCAGCGGATTCAGCGCACGATTCTGAGAAGTAATGTGAAACCGATGGCTGTTCTCTGCTGCTCCTAAAACTGTCTCCGCTTCACATTACTTCTCCGTATCCATTCTGTCTCCTCATCCGTATACTCCTCTTCAGTCCTCAGTCCTCCATAAGTCCTCTTCAGCCTCAAAGTCCCAATCTTCTGCCAAGTGTTGCTCGCAACAGAAAAGTTCTGGGCGTCTTCTTATCTGCAAATCAGCTGTGACTGAGCACATGTGACTGTCCTCCTCATCTACTCCAAACTATGGATAAATCTCGGATTAGAGGCACTTTTGACTCAAACTAAAGTGTAGACTAAGACATTGAGCTTCTGTAATTTGAAAAGTGCTAAAGTTTGTGTTATTTTGGTGACTTTTACATCGTGCCCCGAGAACTCACATTATGGAGATCGCAAATCTAAAACATCTCCGGAAATGCTCCATATGACACCAAAGTGCTATGGGTGAGTAAAACAACTTGTTTTATTACAAAAATAAGGCTCAGATTGTAAAAAAAAACATTAATTCTCCTTTAAGATCATCACGGTTAAGATTTTCTCTCTTTTTTTCCAAGTTTGGCCATTTTTTTAGCTTTCAAATTTTACTTCCTGGTTGGAAATCGTGACATCACACTTTGGAATTCTCTGTTACCTAGCAACTGTGTTTTTTTTATTTATTTACACTGGGGCAAAACTCACAAAAATTATGATTTGATGAATAAAAAGAAAAAAAGAAAAAAAAGAAAACGCCTTTATTTTGTTAGTGCACTGTGTAACTTTTTGGTTCTGGGTCCGTCACCTGCTTGTTTCTATGGATACGCCACTGCTCTGCCCGGAATGTTCCACAGTGTGACTTTAAACAGCTCTACTTTACTTTTGTTCAGTTTTAGAGCTCAAAAACACCTAGAAAAACAGACGTTCTGGCTGTGAGCGGCGTCGTATCTCCACAGATCTGACCTGGAACTTGGTCCGGTTTGGTCTCCGTGACGACAGAAAGGTTTTGACAAGACCCTCCACCAGAAAAGTTCCACAATGCACCTTTAAAATGTCAGAAAAATGTGTTTCTTTTGTGTGTAAATTGTGCCGAACTTTTGGACAGGATTCTCCCAGTGTGATGTCAGTTACTTCCTGTAAATTTCAACATATTTTTCAACTTTTCTTCACAAATTGCTTCTTGTTTTGCTAAAAATCTATTTATATTTACAATTAACAAGTTTTATTCCACCAAATGAAGTTAAAATTGGAGAATCATCAAGCCAAACGTGTCACTTTAATACGCAGAAAGTTGTGATTTTTTTTTTTTAAACGTCGTTTCCAAAATATTTAGGAATTTCTATGATATATTTTTCTGTGTTTAAAAAGGCGCTAATACTCGACGAAACTGGACTTGTCGTTACCGTCTTTGCCTTTGTAGAATCGACATTTTCGCCGACAGTTATAATTTTATGCTTTCACTTTTGCGGATGTTTGACGGGAGGTGGCGTCCCGGTCACAGTACAGCAGATGATCCAAACGATTCAAAAAAACAAAACAAAACAAACAAAAACAAGACAAATGGCATTAATGTCTCAGTGTCTCCCCCTTCTGGCAGTCCGCGGGAGTAGCAAAGGCACAAAAACATACAGACAAACCCACTTTTTTTTGTTTTTTTAGAGAAGTTACAGGTGGGAGATCAGTACAGGGTCTGTCCTTTATAGTGCACATGGATTTAGACGTTACAGAGATGCTTTGCCTTTAGCCTTGGAGCTCCTCAAAGCACGTCTCACAAACTCGGACTGGTTTTTTAGAAGACGGCGTCAGGGCGTTTCTCGACGAACACTCGCCGCAGAAGATGTTCCCGCAGTGTCTGCAGTGGTGCTGCGGGAGACAAAAGGAAACGGAGATTAAAGATGTCGTGTTACGCCGTTTTCTCATCTGTTCTCGTGTCGTTTCCTCATCGCAAAAAGAATCAGAAAGACTTTTATTGCCATTGTCAAGTGAACACAATTCACAAAACTAGGAACTTGTCTCGGTGATAAGGTGCGAACATAAAACACTAAACAATAATAATAACTAAAATAAAGCTATAATATAGTAAAAAATAATAAACAATCAAAGTAACAAAAGGGTTCCGATGAGCAGCATCAGAACAGTAGAGACCTGGAGTTGTGGATGAGTTCTTCTCTCAAACAGAAAACACTCTGTTCCACCTTGTGATGTCATCATGTGGTAATACAGGAAGTGCTCCACCGTGTTTTTAAACTGCACACACCTTCACTAGAATCATTTGGATCATTTCAGTCCTGGAACTGCCAATCTCTACTAAACAAAATAGGTAAAAGGAACTGTGTGTGTTCTGTGTGGAGTTTGCATGTTCTCCCCGTGTCTGGGTGGGTTTCCTCCGGGCACTCCGGTTTGGACCCCAACAACCCAAAACATGCTCCAGGTAAAATCCTCCAGCTGAGGTCCTGAGCAACGGGGATAAATAAAGGATGCCGTCTTCTTCTTCTTCTTCTTCTTCTTTTTGTTCACTTGAAAACTACCACTTCATGACATCACAAGGTGGAACAGAGCATTTGGGCTTTGGAGATGTAGACAGACTGATAAAAGAGTTACTCAAACATGTTTTGAGTAATGTAATGACCGAAAGGACGAGATCTCGGATACAAGCGGCCAAAATGAGTTTCTTCCGCAGAGTGGCTGGACGCTCCCTTAGAGATAGGGTGAGGAGCTCAGTCACACGGGAGGAGCTCGGAGTAGAGCCGCTGCTCCTCCACGTGGCTCGGGCGTCTGTTCCGGACGCCTCCTGGACTCCTCCCTCAGGAGGTGTTCCGGGCACGTCCCACCAGGAGGAGGCCCCGGGGAAGACCCAGGACACGCTGGAGGGACTATGTCTCCCAGCTGGCCTGGGAACACCTTGGGGTCCCCCCGGAGGAGCTGGAGGAAGTGTCTGGGGTGAAGGAAGTCTGGGAGTCCCTGCTTAGACTGTTGCCCCGGCGACCCGACCCCGGATAAGAGGAAGAACATGGATGAATACTCAAACATGTGAATGAAACAAAACACAACTCCAGGTCTGTTTATGAGGAGAAAACGACATTAGAACATCAGAAAATAGAGTCATATCGTCCTTTAACTCAAGAAAACCGTGACATTTGTGTTCAAGTGCACATCACAGAGTCCACCACGAGTTGTTGAAACTCATTCTTCAGTTTTACCTTCCTAATCGTGACTGAAAACCCTTTTCCACAGGCCATACAGTTCTGCACCTCACTGTCGTCAGCCCACTTCCGGGTCAGAGACTGAGACTGTTTTATCTGAAATGGAACAGAAACGATAGAAAACATTTAAACAACCCAGAGTGTAAAACAGAACTAGAGGAAAGGAAGTATTGTGGTAGTATTTGGGTCAGGGAGCAGAGTCTGTGTGGGTGAAAACAAAAGTGAGGGAGACGTTTTCCAGACCTGGAGGGACTGGTTCTCTCGGCCCAGCTCCTGCATGGCGGCCGTGGTGTCGTCCAGTTTGCGTCGCAGCTCCAGCACTTTGGTCTGGAGCTTCTCGATCTCGCCCTCCCCTTTAACGCACCTGTCACACACACACACACACACACACTCTGTTTAATTAGGCTCAGAGGATTTCCGCTCTTCGTCTCTTCGTGTCTTCTGTGTTGGATAAAACTTTAATGACGGTTTGTGGCTGGGACTGAAGTGGAGTTGGACTTCATCAATTATTAAACGCACAAAGAACTCTCTTCATAGTCTGACAAATACATTTGACAAAAGAACTTATTTTGTGTCAAACTGAACTGGACACATGTATTTGTCATTATCCAGACCCCCCAGGATTTCGCGGGCATTTTTTGTGATTGTTGCGGCTAAAATGCCTGAATTTGCGGGAGCTTTTCCAAAAAGTTGTGATGAAAGTTGGGGTGCTTTTAAGGTTTTTGTTGCGATTTTGTTGCGGGAGGAAGTGAAAGTTGCGATAAATAGTTGTGATTTTCTCTTTTTGTAATTAAAATTGAGTAATATTTGGAGTTTGAGTTATTACTGACAAAGAATAATACAAAGACACAGAGATCACAGATATGATCCTAAAACAACCTTAACAACATTGAAAATAAATGACTACTAGGAGGGGAACTGTTTCGCTCGGTCTTTTGCTGTTATTTTTGTGGGCAAATGGCGCCGCAGACATGTTTCTTTGCCATTAGAAGCCGTGTCCCAATTCCCAGAGTGCACAGTTCGGAGCGTGGTTGGAAGGGCATGTGCGTCATTTCTTTTTTGTCCCATGCGCAGTTAACACGTGTTCGCAGACCGCAGTCGTTTCCATGGAAATTGGGGCGTGGACCAAGCGCGTGAAAAAGCACACTTTGCGCAGCATGTACCGTGCGCTGCTTCTTCTACGGGAGAAAATGGAGTCGGCGGCTGCTTCCCGTAGTTGCGAGACCTGTCGCATTTCGCAGACGGCCATGCGGTCCGCGGAGTGCACTCAGGACTGAGCAAGTGTGCATCGCCTTGACTGCAGTCTGAGCCCCTTCAAACCACGCTCCGAACTGGGGACACGGCCGCAGTTTCGTTTCGTCACACGGAAGTAAGGCAGAAGGAAATTGGTCGACGTGAGTTCAATACGTCGCCGATGATTGGTCAAAATTGGTAAAAATTGCGGGAAAGTTGCGGTGATTGGGCAAAATTGCATCACCGCCCTGAATTCACGGGGATTGGCTTAAGTTGCAAATCGCAACATCGCGAATTCCTGGAGGGTCTGATTATCCATGACTGAGTTGAGCTTCTCCTGTACGTTTGATCGAGGGACAGAGGAGCTCATTCTCCAACAGACTCTTACAGCTCCACTCAAACTTTTATATTATAATTATAATTATTTTGTATTTACTTTATTTCTAGCAAAACACAGCAGTAGTATTTCTCCTTTTACTTATACACATATACAGTGGTCCCTCACTCTATCGCGGTTCACTTTTCGTGGCCTCGCTGTTTCGTGGATTTTTTTTTTTTGTGTGTGTATCAACATTGTGTTCTGTGGGACGCCGCAGGGCGCACCGCGCTCATCCAACGCCACTGCCACGTCTTGGGACGCGCAGGTTCTGAACTGTAGTGAGAACACTTCCGTGTGCTCTCAGGACTGGTTCCGCCGCCTGGACTCCAGGTTCCACCAGTTCATTCTGCGGAAACAGTCCATGTTTGTGCTCAGGACCGCGGCCTTGGTCTCGTACTCTCAGCCCCAGGTGAGGACGCGTACACTTCTCCGGGTGGTCAATGTGGGAAGTAGCGGCACTGTTTCCGGAACCAGTCCTGAGAGCGCACGGCTGCGTTCCCACGATAATCTGCGCTCTTTACAAACACGCCTCTGACCTCTCCAGCAGGGCCCTCCTCTCGTCCTGGTTGTTCTGGACCGTGGCCTCCAGGACGGCGATCTCTCCCCTGAGCTCGTCCGTCTGTTTCTCCAGCTCGCCCACGCGTCTCTGGCTGCTCTGACACTCCCTCTTCAGCGTCGCCACGTTCTCGTTCAGCGCCGTCACCTGGATGCTGAGTTTGGCCTCCGCCTCCTCGCCGCGCCGCACCTGCTCGTCTCGCACCCGCTTCTCTGCTGCCTGTGACGTCACAAATACAACACATTAGACGTAGAACTTGCCGATACGATACTCACGACACGAATCTCAGAACAGAATGCTTTCGATTTGTTACGGTATATTTCAAATCCATTCAGTTCAGTTAAAAATAAAGGCTTTCGACCTTTTAATGCTCAACCACATTTCCATTTACTGAAGATAAATGCAAACTTAACACGGTGTATTTTAATAATTCATGTTACTATAGAACAGGTGTGTCAAACATGTGGCCCAGGGGCCAGATCCGGCCCTCCAAGACCTATAATCTGGCCCTCGGCTGATTTTCTACTAAAATATTTTAATTATATTTTAATTTTCTATTAAAATATTGGTAATTTTCTGCGCAGTTTAGCATAGCAGTCTCTCCAGCGTCTCTGTACGTGGCCCCTCCCACCAGAGCGGCACAAATGAAGACTCGCCTCTTTCCAAACGCTCTTAAAGGACCATCGTTTTGACCGTTGACGTGACGCCCTCATCAGCAAAATGTCAAAAATGAGAAAAGTGGACGCCGAGTGCAGGATTTTCCAACAAAAATGGACTAATTCCTATTTGTTGACGGAGGTGAATGGGAAACCTGTACGCTCGGTGTGTTTGCCACAAGTGGCGGTGCTCAAGGAATATAATCTTAAATCTTAAATGTGTTTCTCTGCTCAAATATTTGGACTTATTTGCCATGAGTTTTCTGATCCGGCCCCTTTGGGATCAGAGTCGGTTGGATACGGCCCCCGGACCAAAATGAGTTGCTGCTATAAAATGAGTATCCCTGCACTATCGCATTGCTTATTCGTCCATATTATACAAATTCAACCTTCACTTGTCCAAAGGAGCATGTAAAGGTTCAAAACAGACCAACGAACATGACTGTGATATTTAAAATCTTTGTTAAACCACCTGTGCAAAGTGAATATGAAACAGGGATGGGACGAGATACAATTTCCACAAAACGAACACAACGAGACACTGGACTGCTGCCCCCGCGACCCAGAAAATGGAAAATGCGGAAGAAGAAGATGAATGAATGAATGAGACGAGACACGAGACTGGAACGACGAGAACGAGACAAGATTTTCACATTCTTTATAACAAATAAATTGTGCAGTCCAGTTCCCAATTTAGTCTTGTGAGAAACTCACCCGTTTTAATCCTCCAAACAGTGAATATGTCAAATGAATTACATAAAGTATCACAACATCATTCTATAAAATATTCCAAAAAATACTATTTGCAATACAGTTTTACCTCACCTAACGAAATTAATTTGTTCGTAATGTGAATTTTTCGTAAGTTGAGTAGCTATTTCAATGGAAAAAGCCTGATTCGTTCCAAGGCCCCGATCCAAGTTTTTTTATAGTGTAACTTTTTTTATAGTGCAACATTGTGTTCGGCGTAGAGACTGTAGACCCAGGACTAAACGTGGACTATACCAGGTCTAGACCAAGGTCTAAACCAGGACTAAACCTGGACTAAACCAGGACTAGACCAGGTGGATTAAAGCACCGCGCGCGGGTCTATTTCCTGGTTTCGTTTCGAGTCACGGCTGAGGCGAGCAGCGAGGGGGACCGGACGCAGTCTGAGCGCATGAACGAGACCCGTGCTCAAACCATGCCTCCTCTAGACCTCCTCTAGATCTGGTCTAGACCAGGTCTAGACCACCGCGGCTCTTGCATGCGTTCGTTCATGCGCTCAGACTGTGTGTGGTCCCCCTCGCTGCTCGCCTCAGCCGTGACTCGAAACGAAACCAGGAAATAGACCCGCGCGCGGTGCTTTAATCCACCTGGTCTAGTCCTGGTTTAGTCCAGGTTTAGTCCTGGTTTAGTCCAGGTTTAGTCCTGGTTTAGTCCAGGTTTAGTCCTGGTCCAGTCCTGGTTTAGTCCAGGTCTAGACCTGCTGGCAGCCCCGTGCCGGGTCATGCTGCGCTATCACACGTGTCAGAGCGCAGTCTTCTCCCCCCTCCCCCTTCCCCCCACACTTCACTATTAATAATTTTGTTGAAAATCTATGAAAGTTTGAGTGTTTAAACAGAGACAAATGTGAGAAAAGTTTAAATTCAGTCTGAGAAAAGCGTATAATGTGTGTGGCTGAGCGCGCATTATTTGAATTTTTGAGATTTCGCGTTTTGTAACTTGAATTTTCTTTCGTATCTAGAGACCAAAATTTAACGTGAAGGCGTTTCGTAACTTGAAATGTTCGTTTGTTGGGTCTTTCGTAAGGTGAGGTACCACTGTATATCGATACAAAAACCCCCCGGTATCGGTTCTGTATCATCAAATTAAACAATACAATATTTGGATTTTTTTGCACATCCTTAATTATTAATGAGCTGTGGACACAATAATCAAAAATAATGAATAAAGCATAAATCATCTGTGCTGAAAGTCATAAATATCTAGAAGCAAGTCAAATTATTTATGGAAAGGAGTCATTTTCAGGCCTCCAGATGTGACGTTTGCATGTTTCTCACCAGCTGCTCCTGCAGACTCTTGTTCTGACCGAGCAGCGCCTCTTCTTTCTTGCTCTTGCCGTCTTTCGTGACCTGATGCTGTTTCTGCTCCTGCTCCAGGGCGCCCTCTGCTGCCTCCACTTTGCTCTGCAGCTCCAGTTTCTGTTGGATCAGGAGCTGTTTGGCTTCCTGCAGCTCCACCAGCTCCTGGAAGGACAAATACAAAACAAAATAATGAAATTAAATCATGTACAGGTGCATTATGCTCCACTATGTCCAACTATATGAAACTGACAAATGCAAAATTAACACTTTTAATGTCATACTGTGAAACATTCCAGGCGAAGCAACAACATCTCCATGGACACAAGCAGGTGGCACACACAGAAAAGTGTCCTTAATGTTCTCACCTTCTCCGTCTTCTCTTTGAGCGTCTTTAAATCGGCCGTCACTTTGCTGTTGCTATTTTCTAAGGCGGATTTTACTTTGTTCAGTTCTTCCACTTGGCTCCTCCCCTTCTCCAGCTCCGCCTTCATCTGAGCCTGAAAATATGAAATAATATTAAAGAAGAAACATTAAAAGAGCCTTTGTCTTAGGTCGTTTTCACACCAGGAAAGTCCGATAGTTCACTTGCTTTGGTCTGGACCAAATTTTATTTTATTTTATTTTTTTATTTTGGTGCGGTTCATTTTCACACTGCAGTTTTTTCCCAAGTGAACTAACATCTGTAAACAAAAGCACGTGTGCTGAGGTCGCTCAGACATTGGACAGAAATGAGCCGTGTCCAAACACAGAAGGAGGAGAATCATGGTGTTGCTGTTTTCAGTCGAGCCTTAGCGATTTGGTTTGCTCAGTTTTTACAGTTCGCACAAATGTTTGAGCAGCATCGTGAGGTTTACACTATTTTACAATCAATTTACAAACGACGAAGACACAGGACAAGACGACTACGGAGGACAGAACTCATGTGAGCATCAAGTTCTGACTCTTGCTCTTCACGCAAAACGCAAGTAAGCCTTGTAAGTTTAGTTTTGTTTAGTTTTGTTTCGTCAGCCTCGGTTTCCCATAATGCTCGACATACGACGGGAGCTCGTTAAGTACAAAAAGCCAACTTGTGTCGGATCGAGTCCGGTCTGCATTCTCACCTCAAACGAACCGCACCAGAGTTCGAATGGAACCGTGCCGAGACCGAGCTTTTTAGGTGGTCTCGGTTCGCTTCTTTGCTCCGGATCGAGACTTTTGGTTTTTATTCACACCAGAACAAAAGGTCCGAATCAAAGGAGCAAACGAACTCTGGTTCGTTTTAAACGAATCAAACAAGGCAGGTGTGAAAACGACCTCAGTCTGCGTCCCATTCCTCTGTCTTACCCCTTCCCCTTTATCTACGTCTTTGTCTTGCCCCTCGATACCGAGCTGAGAGGACTCAGGGTACGAATGTTCCCCTAAGAAATGGGACACCGCTCGATTACCGTTTGCGTCATCGTCCCTCGCCTCTACCTGAGCTGCTACGTCTACAGAGGCGACAATGACTGACGCAAACAAACGAAGATGCCGTCCTCTCAGGTCAGGTCGATTGCCTGGGCTCTTTTTACCTTTCGTGCTCGTCAGACGAAGACGTCACAAAAAAAGATTGTTTCTGAGACACATATGACTGTTTGTGGATTCAATCACAGCATTTATGTCATAATATTTACTGGCAGAGGCCTACCCTTCGTTTCAAGTCTGCTCGAGAGTTTACTTCGTTTCAAGGGGGATGTAGCCCGAGGTCGTAGCCCGAGCCCTTGATCAAAATTAGAATCGGGACACCCCTTGTCCTCACATGAACGAGCAAAACCAAGGGGTAAGACAAAGGAGTAAAACAGAGGAAGGGGACGCAGTTTTTTCCTATTGGGATATTGCACCATGACAGAGAATCAAGTGTCTGGCAGATTTCCCATGATTCTGCAATGATGTGCCTCAGTGTTTTCCAACCTTTTTGTCTCGTGTACCCCCTGATCCTTTTTGTCACACCTCGAGTTCCCCTCACTCATACGGGTTGATAATTCTCCAAAAGTAGAACGTGACACAATGCATTTTTAAATGAAAATCATTTTATTTCATCTCCTTAATTTGAAATTTTAATTCTCATGCATTTTCTCTCTTTTCTTTAACTCAAATTAGTCAAACATAAAAATAAAGAATGTTTCTTTGAAAATAATTTACCCAAATAAATACTAAATCAGAATCTTCCTTTGTTGTATCTAACTTGTGACACAACTGATTATTAAAAATCTTTTTATTTCGTAATTTGCCGCGTACCCCCTCCAGTGTGCCCGAGTACCCCTGGTTGGGAAACACTGATGTGCCTGACTGGACCATAAATCTATAATAAAAACTGGATAAGACATTTTAGAATTCTTAAATCGTTTTAATAATAATAATAATAATATGTGAAGAATCCCTCAGGCGTCCAGGTAGAATCCATGATAAAAGGAGAAATTCAATTTGTCAACTGGACAGTTTGTTTGGTCGAAAACGTTTCGCAGCTCATCCGAGAGGCTTCGTCAGTTCTGGTTAGAGTGCTGATGGACACTGCTTATATCTCGCTGCAGGGAGGAGCTAACGACACTGAAATTATTCTGAAACTATCCCACCTCTTTGTTTTGAGTTTCTGTCTTTTGTTTTTCCAGTTTCTCTCTGGCGTCTAGTTTAGCATACCCATTCAAACCCTCATGGCTGTTTTCACACCTCTGGACCCGACCTGTCTGCCCTATTGTTTCCTTTATCTGTTTTGACTTCGGTTTTATATATGGGAGACAAGTTATGTCTGACTCCACCATTTCTGTTTAAAGAAGGATTCTCTTTCTTGACAAAAATCGCCTCTTTAAATCCCCTCTCAAACCAGTTCTTTTCTCTGGCCAAGATCTGGACCTCACTGTCCTCAAAGGAGTGGCCCGTGGCTTTTAGGTGGAGATGTACGGCAGATTTGAAAAAGACAGAAAACTGAAAAACAAATAGGTGTGCTAGTTCCATTGCACATTTTGGACATCTGTAAATAGGTATTTATTTATTCTGTTGCACTGCTTTCACATTTTAGATCTTAGATTTTAGTTTAGATTTCTGTCTTAGATAGTTTTTGTGGTGTTTTGTCTTTATATTGTATTTTGTACACTGTCTTTTTGCACTACCTGGCCAGAGAGAAACGAAATTTCGATCCACTATTGAACACATATGGCAGAATTGACAATAAAGCTGACTTTGATCTTTTTGAGTTTCAGAATAATTTCAGTGTCGTTAGCTCCTCCCTGCAGCTAGATACTGTATAAGCCGTGTCCATCAGCACTTTAACCAGAACTGACGAAGCAACTCGTATGAGCTGCGAAATGTTTTCGACCAAATAAACTTTGTCCAGTCGACAAATTGAATTTCTCCTTTTACCAATAATAATACTACTACTTCTACTAATAATACATTTATCTGTTTCTTTGGATTCAGTCAGTATCTGCATTGGTCATGGAAAAAACACATCTTGGTCTATCCCTGATGGAAAGAGCATTTATCTTCATAATAATAAGCTAAAATCAGGCCCTTTAATATGAAATCAAAGTGTAAAGGAAGAGTGTATGTTTTGAACAGACCATTTGCTTGTTCTGCTCCTTCACGTTCTCCTCCTGCTGGTGGATCTTCTGCTCACGTTTGCTCAGCTCTTCCTCCAGAGACTTGGTTCCGGATTTTAACTCCTGAATTTGAGCCTCTAAACTGGTCTGGTGGGTCTGGTTAGCCGATAACTCCTCTTGTGCCAACTTCAGCTTGTCCTCTGACACCTGTGAAAAAATAATAAACAAAACAAAAACAAAAGATCTGAGATTTTCAGTTGAATTTTCTTTTTCTTAATAAAAACAAATAAATATGACTTTTAATCTTAAAGGTTTGGTTCTATATTACATAATAACAGACTCTTGTGAGCTTTAAATCATGTTCTAATGTTCCTCCTAGACCTGCGCGATTAATCGATTAAATCGATTAATTCGACTTTACAGTTCAGGACGATGTCTTTTTATGAAAATCGATTTTTTAAGTTATTTTTTACACGCGAGCGGAACTAACGCGCGGCCACGTTTTACACGGGTAAGTTAGCGGGGCGCACCCAGACATTGTACGAGCTAGCGCGGCTAGCGAGTGAGCTAAAGCCGGAGCTTGTACCAAACAAAGGTGTTTACATCTGTTATATGGAACTGGTTCAGTTTTCTTGTGTCGGACTTAGAACAAACGAGTGCTCGCTGTGAGGTCTGTTCAAAAGCTTTTGCAGCACAAAAAATTTATCCTAGCGCCAAAAGCTGTTGCACGCAGCGGAGTGGGAGGAGTACAGGTCCGAACGGAATGAAAATATCCACCGTCCTGTCCCTAAAACATTTTCGAACGTTTGCAGTATGATAAGCACGGCCCACGACGGAAGGCAATCACACACGCTGTTGTATGTTTTACCAAAAACATGATGTATGTCGTAAAAGACATGATGCCCATATTTACTGTGGAAAAGCCCGGATTCATTAACATGGTGAAAGTTTTGGACCCAAAGTATGCGCAACCAAGACGCAAATATTTTTCTTGTGTTGCCACAGCTGTATACAGACTGCACAAGCTACACACATGAACACAGACAGTGGCTTTTCTGCATCACTCGAGGAAAAACTAAAACAACACTCCCCACTCCAGTCCATCTTTCCCACAATCAGGGAATAATTTAGCTCCATAAAATGCTTCTTTATAAAAGAAATATATTTATATAACTATGTTATTATTGTTATATATATTTTGTTGTAATATAATTTTGAGTTGATAAGGGACAGATATCATGAGCTTATGCTTCTTTCTGTTCCCTTTTCATTCATATTTAAGTTATAATTGTATAGACGCAATTGTGTTGCATCTGTTATTTTTTGTTTTAAAGGCAAATTAACGTTTTTTTTTACAATCTGAGCCTTCTTTCGGCAATAAAACAAGTAGTTTTACTCACCCATAGCATTTTTCTGTCAATTGGAGCAGTATCGCAGAACTTATGTTGAGCCGTTCTGTTCTAGTAATGATCCCGTATCCGTTAACATGGTGCTGTATCATTTGCTCGGGGCATTACTTTGCGGTCTCCAAATAACACAAACTTTAGCACTTTTCAAATCATAGAAGCCCGATGTCTTAATGAAAAATTTCGTTTGAAGCAAAAGTGGCCTGTAATCCGAGATTTAGCCATAGTTTTGAGTAGATGAGGAGACCAGTGCGCATGCGCGGACTGCTCCCGGGATCCAAACATGAAACGCAAAGCTGAAAACTATGGATAAACCTCGGATTACAGGCCACTTTTGCTTCAAACGAAATTTTTCATTAAGACATCGGGCTTCTATGATTTGAAAAGTGCTAAAGTTTGTGTTATTTGGAGACCGCAAAGTAACGCCCCGAATACAAATGCTAACAAATGCTAACAGAAACGCTACAACATAACTTTCTTCAAACAGCTCCAAATGACACGAACGGGATATGGGTGAGTCAAACGACTTGTTTTATTACCGAAAGAAGGCTCAGATTGTAAAATAACGTTACTTTTCCTTTAATGAAATAAATAAATAAATAACTGAAAATGAAATGATATATATTTTTTAAAACAATAACAGCTTAATTCATGCTAGGTGTAATGTATTTGTTTTATAAAAGAACGTTGCATTGTTTTGAGACATTTGTCTGTCATCTGTTTTTGAGTAGGGCAGAGAAAAATCGATTAAAATCGGAAATCGGATTTTTTTTTTTTTTAAACGGAGATTTTATTTTTAGGCCATATCGCCCAGCTCTAGTTCCTCCTCAAAAACACACCTGGAGTTGTGTTTGTTTCATTCACATATTTGAGGAACTCTTTATTATTCGTCCGTCTAAGCTCCAAACGCTCTGTTCCACCTCGTGATGTCATGAAGTGGTAGTTTTCAAGTTTCAGCACCTCTTTTTACCTTTAGCTCAGTCGAGATCGGCAATTCCAGGTCTGAAATGATCCAAATGATTCTAGTGAAGGTGTGTGGAGTTTAAAAACACAGTGGAGCACTTCCTGTATCACCACATGATGACATCACAAGGTGGAACAGAGTGTTTTCGGTTTGAGAGAAGAACTCTAAATCTGCAGGTTTGTGTGTTAAACGTGTGAATGAAACGAAACGCAACTCCAGGTGTGTTTGTGATGAGGAAACACAGACAGGTAGAAGTTTAATGCTACACTGTGGAACATTCCAGGACAAACAAACCTCTCAGCGTTTTCAGAAATGACTCCGAGATACCTTCAGGTCTTGCCTCAGAGCCGACGCCTCAGACTCTTTCCCGTACAGATCAGACTGGAGCTTCTTCAGCGAGTCCTGGTGTTTCTGCAGAGACGTTTGGAGCTCCGAGGCTCTGTTCTTCTCTGAGGACAAACTCTGCTCCAGAACCTCCATCTGAGTCTGCAGCTTCTTCTCCTCCTCGCCCTGAAGGAAACACCTCACAGCTTAGAACAGAAATCACCAAATATTATGGAAAACACTGTGGTAAAACTGTTTTCTGTGAGGAAATGATTAGACTTTGACCAGTTTTAGAGGAACTTTAAAGGAAAAGTAACGTTTTTTTACAATCTGAGCCTTCTTTCGGCAATAAAACAAATAGTTTTACTCACCCATAGCAGTTTGGTGTTAATTGGAGCAGTATCGCAGAACTTATGTTGTAGCCGTTCTGTTCTACTAATGATCCCGTATCCGTTAGCGTGAGTGCTCGGGGCATTACTTTGCGGTGTCCAAATAACACAAACTTTAGCACTTTTCAAATCACAGAAGATCGCTGTGTCAGGGTAGACTTTTAGTAGATTCCAAAACGGCCTGAAACCCGATATGCAGCTATAGTTTCATTTGATGACGTCATCAGAGAGGACAGTGCGCATGCGTGAACTCAGCTGTTTTGTAAATACCGCTAGTCCGAAAGAAGCTTACACCGCTCTGAACTTTACTTTTCTGTTGCGATATCGGGTTTCAGGCCGTTTTGGAATCTACTAAAAGTCTACCCTGACACAGCGATCTTCTGTGATTTGAAAAGTGCTGAAGTTTGTGTTATTTGGAGACCGCAAAGTAATGCCCCGAGCACTCACGCTAATGGATACGGGATCATTAGTAGAACAGAACAGCTACAACATAAGTTCTGCGATACTGCTCCAATTGACACCAAACTGCTATGGGTGAGTAAAACTACTTGTTTTATTGCCGAAAGAAGGCTCAGATTGTAAAAAAAACTTTACTTTTCCTTTAACACGGGGCGGGCAGTTTTTGTTGTTTTGTTGTTGGTATTGTCCTATGGATGTTTTTGTTTTGTTTTTAGGTTTATTATTGTATTTTGTTCAATTAAAAAATTTAACTTTAACATCTTTCAATTCATTTAAATCATCTTTGTTTTCATCCCCCAAAACTCTTAGTTTTTGTTTTTAGTTTGTCTTTTTAATTTTTATTTTTCTGTTTGTTCTATTATTATTTTCCATTTGATTATATCATTGTTACATAATGTATTTTTTAATAAATCAGGTTCTGTTGCAGGATTTGGGAGGACGGCAAGACGAAGTAAGTCTGTGTGTTTTGTAATGTAAATCTGTAAGTGTTGTATTGTGTCGTGTCATATTGTGTTGTATTTATTGTACTAAACTAGAACTAAACCAGGACTAAACCAGGACTTTTGGGATCAGGGTGGCAGCGTCACATGGACCAGCCGAGGAGTCTCATAAATGTATTTTCAGCAGTTGTAATTATTGATTAACAGTTTAGCAGGTTTACAATTATGACGCTTAAGTTCTACGTTACTTTTAGTGAACTGTTGTCGCAGCGTCTGTTTAGCCGACGTTATCGTTTTCGTCGAACTTTCACGTATAAACAAGCTAGTTTTTTGTCGAGCTGAGGTACACGATAATCCTTGACATTTGTTTACGTTTGTTTGCGTCAGTCGTTGTCGCCTCTGTAGACGTAGCAGCTCAGGTAGAGGTGAGGGACGATGACGCAAACGGTAATCGAGTGGTGTCCCATTTCTTAGGGGAACATTCGTACCCCGAGCCCTCTCAGCTCGGTATCGAGGGGCAAGACAAAGACGTAGATAAAGGGGAAGGGGTAAGACAGAGGAATGGGACGCAGCCTTAATGTGTCTAAAGGCTTAAAAGAAAAATGTGATAAATATGTGACGCATCACGGACTTTGAACCCTCATGTCGGCATTACAGATTCCGAGAAAATGCAATTTTTGTAATTTTTTTTTTCAAAATTTGTGATTTTCGTTTTTTTGCAGAATGTGCTAGTTGAGATCATGAAGAAGCCTCTCCATGTTTCAGATAACAGCATTAGTGACGTTAAAAACATGCATTTTTCATTTCAAATGGGCTTGTTTTTGAGGAAAGAAACGGGCCGTGTATAAATCAACATCATTTTCCCACACTCGGTCAGATTTTCATGTGTAAGACATCACTGGAAAGCTCAGAATCTACTCTTTCAGAATCTGAATAACTCAAAACGCCTCTGGGACCATATGTGTCCTATTTGGCCGCGTTGGGTCACATATTCCAACCCCTGGTGCGACGTGGGGCTTAAAGGTACAGTGTGTAGGATTCGTGGCACATAGGTGGTGTAGGTACCATGCACTTCCTCTTTTGGCTACGGCAGACCTCGAGGGTCACCCGGGCGCGCCGTAACGTGGACAGCTCGTGTACCCGCGCGCACCCGGCGCTGTGTGAGCTTTCGCCGACAACTACGGTATAAATAAAATGCGGTCCCGTTCACTGTTTTTTTTTTTTCTTTTCGCATGAAAACACACATTCCCGATCATGTACCATGACAATCTACACATCAAATGAAACCTTACAGTCTCCTCTTTTTGACTATGCAATTCATTTCCCAGCACAACAATCACTCCCCGAGCACCTGGGGCTTTTATACGGAAAAGCACAAAACGAGGTTTGTTACTTTGCTTACCTTTGAAGGCTCTGGACAGGTCAAACTCTGTATTTCACCATAAACTTGGTCTCAATCTGTCCGTAAGGATCCAGCGAATAAAATCCAGTAAAACAATTTAGTCCAAAACACGTGTTAGATCCATTACGACGTGTGATACAGCAGCATGCTTGTCGTTGTTTACCCAAAACCACGAGCCTTGCCGAAGGCGAAGCCCAAATGTCCTTCTGCGGCTCTCGTATTCAAAATGGCTGCCTCTGCATGGGGAAGATCCCCCTTTTATGTGACTATATCTAAGTCCAAAAGAATACTTTGATTTCATGATGGAAGTGAAAAGGCTTGGAAAACAATGTATTTTTGAATGGGTATCTTCAATTTCGGTAATTAACGGGTAAAAATCTTACACACTGTCCCTTTAAATACTCGTACAGTTTTATAAAACCAGTGCAGCTGATGATGATTCTATGAAATGTTGTTCTTACCTTTTGAACATTGACTTCCTGTAACTTTGCCACCTGTGTTTTCATCTTCTTGAGCTCCTCGTCAAACGTCCCCTGAGCAGATTTAAACTGGGCCTGGAGTTTGTGGATGTCCTTCTCTTTGTCCTTTAAGCCCTCCACAGTCTTGGTGCATTGTTCCTGTAATGAACTCAACTGCTCCTTCAACTTCTTCTCGTCCTGGATTTTGGAATAAAAACATATACATTTTAAACATTTTGATCGTAAGTTTGCAGCGCTGCCGTACATCTTTACCGAACATTTTTACCTCCTTCGTCTTCTCCAGTTGCTCTTTTGTTTCCTTCAGTGTTTTGCTGAGAGCGTCTTTAGCCTTCATGAGCTCCTGTTTGGCCTTTTCACTGTTTTTGTCCTGGGGGAAAGTTGTTCATTAAATCTCTTTAGCCATACTTTTTATACAGTTTTACCATCCAAACTGTATTTTGTAACGGTCTTAAATATCGTGTTTAACTTTCATTTAAAGCTGCACTATGTAACTTTTTAATGTAATTTCTCTGTCTGTTTTTAAATTATTTTATTTTGATTTAAAACCAGCTGGTAGAGATGTCAAGATTATTGATTATTTCGCAAATCTGTAACTGATTTTGGTTAAAAGTTGCACCATAATCGTGACCGTTTTGGAACCCAAGTGCTTAAAGCTGCATTGTGTAACTTTTCCACCTTCTTGTTTCTATGGATACGTCATTGCTCTGCTCAGAATGTTCCGCAGTGTGACATTAAACAGCTCTACTTTACATTTATTCAATCACAGGTGGTTTTAGAGCTCAGAAACACCTAAAAAAACAGGGATTCAGACTGTGAGCGGGGTCGCCTCTCCACAGATCTGACCTGGAACTTGGTCCGGTTTGGTCTCCGTGAAGATAGAAAGGTTTAAAGCCATACTGTGGAACATTCCAGACAAAGCAATAATATCTCCATGGAAAAAAATATTTTACAGACCCTCCACCGGAAAAGTTTAGAAAATATTTCTGTCAAAATCTGTATTTATAAACAGGAAACAGCAAACAGGAAGTGAGCATGGGCGCGCTTTGGCTCCATCGACTCTGGCTCCAGTTAATTTACTCTTGAGGTACCTTGGCCCCTCTCTCTGTAACTGCTGTCCAAACTATGGCCTGTGGGCCAAATGTGGCCCTCAGACAAATTTTTCTTGGCCCTCAGGCTTCCAGATGAATTGGCCCAAATTACCTTGAGCAGAACTTTTGACTGCAAGTTTTTTGAAAATCTACTTTGATAAGACAATATTTAATATTTATTGTGTGGTTTTGAGGATCTTAGCACGAATAAAGGACTGAAGCTCATTCTAACGTGTTAAACATGCAGATATTTCAATTATTCACTGTCCTGAGCACCAGTCTATGGCCCTCGATCGGCCCTCTGCTTCGTCTGCGTTTAGATATGTGGCCCTTGATGAAAAAAGTTTGGACACCCCTGCTCTACATGATCCTGGGTTGTAACAATCCAATGAGGTTTATTTGGTCTTTCGATAATTTACATGATTAGGTTATTTTTTTCAGACCAAGGTTTTTTTTTGACTGTCCTGAGGAAGTCAGACTGCAGATGGCGCTGTCGTTCTGCCTCCACAGGTAGGAAGACAGCGCCAAAACCTGTTTAAATCAGCTGACCGGACCCGCCACAGCAACACCCTGTGACTCTGAGGAAGACTGCAGGGAGCAGTCCAAACCGTCAGGTCTGAAAACAAACCCGTGGTCTGAAAAAAGAACCTCACAACACAAATCCATCCATCCATTTTCTTCCTCTTATCTGGGGCCGGGTCGCCAGGGCAACAGTCTAAGCAGGGACTCCCAGACTTCCTTCACACTTCCTCCAGCTCCTCCGGGGGGACCCCAAGGCGTTCCCAGGCCAGCCAGGAGACATAATCCCTCCAGCGTGTCCTGGGTCTTCCCCGGGGCCTCCTCCAAATGATCCTGGGTTTTTATTTCACTATTTGTCCCTAAATCAAGATATGAACATTACAAACAGACCAATCAGACACCTTCTTTCCCTGAGGTTCCTCCTGCTAGCGTTAGCAACAGGTTTGATTGACACCGTTCCCAAGTGCCCGTCCCCTGCTAAACCAGCTGTGCGGACGGGGAGGGGCGTTATCCTCACCAGCCCCGCTCCTGATTGGCTCTTTGGTTGCTATGATACTCGCGGTCGTAATTCCAAATATGGAACTCGGCTCTAAATTCGCTCCTATAACTGCTAGCCTCAGTGAGCTTCATTTGACTGGAGCTGAACACTGTGGGTGACGTCACACTCCGTCAGGAACACGTGTTCATACAGTCTGTTGCACTAAATCATCAAAAAAATTCCTAGTTTGTTGATTTTGTTCACGGATGATGTCAATAAAACTAAACGTGATTCTGACAAAGTGTTCCGTTCAGTTCGATTTTCAGATGTTAAACGTACCTTCTCGTCCATGGAGGCTTTATGGTTCTTTCTCTCCGTCTCCAGCTGACCCTGGACCTCCTTGAGCGCCTTGTTGGCCTTCCCGAGGTTTTCCTGTAGAGACAGTAGCTCCTTCTTGCCGGCGTCCCTCTCCTGTTGGGTTTTGAGCAGGTCAGAGGTCAGAGCCTGCTCCTTCTTCTCCTGCTCGGCGCGTTGACCTTTGACCTCCTCGGTCACTCGGTCCAGGTTCTTCTGCAGAGCTCCTCTCTCTTTCTCCGAGCGCTCAAACTGTTTCTGCGTCTCAGTGAGGGACGCCGTCTTCTTCTGTAACTCCTCTGTGAGCGCCAAAGCCCTTTAAAGACAAACACCAAAATATGAGCGTTACTGGCTAGAGCAGCCCCATCAGTATTTGATTTTATTTATTTATTTTTATTTTTTAAATGTAATTTATTTATTTATTCTATTTTGTTTAATTTATTTTATTTATATTTTATTATTTTAATTTAATTTTATGTTTTATTTATTTTTATTTGATTATTTTAATTTAATTTAATTTATTTATATTTCAAACATGGACAGTGCACAGAAAACATTCAGAGGGAATGTAACTGACAAAAGAAATTCTTTGTCGGCACCAATCCAGTTTTTGAGTTCTGATACTATAGAATTAAAGGTGTACTGTGTAACATTTTGGTTGAGGGTCTGTCACCTGCTTCTATGGATACGTCATTTCTCTGTTTGGATCAGACAAAACTGATCCAAACATGTTAAAGCTGGTCTTTATCTCTAGAGTCACTGCAGGACAGATGAGTGAGCTACTGTACCCAAATAATATTATTAATATTATTAATATTGGATCAATAAAGTCCACAAGTCTAAGTGTCACTCTAAAACAGACCTGGAGTTGTGTTTGTTTCATTCACATGTTTAAGGAACTCTTTATTATTCGTCTTTTATATTTCCAAAGCTCCAAACGCTCCAGGGCTGAGATCATCTAATCAGGGGTAGGCGATTATTTTTCCCCAGGGGCCAAATGAGAAGCAGAAAATATTGTGGAGGCCAAAAGTCTGAAGTCGACTCTGGTTATTAATTTTATTTCTACGATGAAATCAGTAAATGACATTGTTTACAGAAGCTGTAAGTTCTGTGTTATTATTAAGTCATGAGAGTGAGGTTTGACAAAAACTGAATTTATTCAGTAAAATAATTCAAAACAATGGTAAACGTGAAACATTTGGAACTCTTTTTCAGTCACATTAACCCCACAATGTTTTCTGAGTTTAACTTTAACTTTGTATTAAGACACCACAATGTCATTGTTTGACAAATAATAGAATACAAGAACTAAAACTGGACTGAACCAGGACTAAAACCAGACTGAACCAGGACTAAAACTGGACTGAACAAGGACTAAAACAGGACTAAGACAGGACTAAACCAGGACTAAAACTGGACCGAACCAGGACTAAAACAGGACTAAGACAGGACTGAACCAGGACTAAAACAGGACTAAAACTGGACTGAACCAGGACTAAAACAGGACTAAAACAGGACTAAGACAGGACTAAAACCAGACTGAACCAGGACTAAAACAGGACGGAACCAGGACTAAAACTGGACCGAACCAGGACTGAACCAGGACTAAGACAGGACTGAACCAGGACTAAAACAGGACTAAAACAGGACTGAACCAGGACTAAAACAGGACTAAGACAGGACTAAGACAGGACTGAACCAGGACTAAAACAGGACTAAAACTGGACTGAACCAGGACTAAAACAGGACTGAACCAGGACAAAATAAACACGCCAAATAATATAATACAAGAAATGTCACAACATTTTTGTCCAACTGCCAAACTGTATAGAAAAAAAGTCAAAATTAACATGTTTTAGTGTTTTTTTTTCTTGATCAGTGAGAGAAATGTCGCCTCTGTTGAGCTTTAACAAGTGCATCAAAGTCAGGTTCATGTTTGAGGTGGAGATGTGAAGTCCCACAGATGATCATCAGTACAAATGCATCAGTACAAATGCATTATGTACAATTTTGAAAGTAGGTTTTATTTTCTTAAAGGTCCCATGGCATGAAATTTTCACTTTCTGAGGTTTTTGAACGTTAATGTGAGCTCCCCTACCCTGTTTAGGCCCCCCCCCCCATGGCTAAAAGTTGCAAAATGTCTAAACTGAGCATTTGCGATCCTTTTCTGCGTTTGAAAAAAAACACAGCTCAAACGGGCGATTCTGAACAAGGAAACTTTCTGACGTTACATCGAAAAATGCAGCTCCACCCCCCGTCTGGATGTCTACCCACCGTCTCTGTAAATCACACCAAGAGAGTTTGGACCGCGAAAGAGCTACGCAATGCGAAATGCGTTTTTTTATTCACCTGGAGGCACGCGAGAGTGTTTCTAGGCTCGGAAGTACTTTACCCGACCCTCTGGACCTCTGAAACAGCAGTGGTTTAATTTTATTTTCTGTGAAAATGTGTTTTTTTCATTGAAACGCCTCTCCTTTCTTCCTCCGCGCTTAAAACGCGGAAGTGGGCGACAGCGCACCGCTAAAACAAGGAACCAGCGGCACATTTGCCCCCCCACCCGCTCCTCTAACCTATCTCTGTCCTTCTCATTTGCATTCAAGCAACAAGGCCCTGAATGAGGTGTTCAGAGAGAGATTTTCTGACTCTGACTGTGTACATGTGTCTTTCTCATGCACTGAGTGTTGATTTTGAAGAAGGATTCATTTACAGTATTAGGGAACCATTAAGGCGCCATATAAAAGCATCAAGAAGTACCATGTCATGGGATCTTTAATTCCAAGCAACCTTTCACGGGCCGGTCAGAGTCGGCTCACGGGCCGTATTTGGCCCCCGGGCCTGATGTAAATGATTCTAGTAAACACGTATGAATTTTAAAAACACAGTGAAGCACCATCTATTTTTTTGTTTAAGAGAAAAACTCTAAATTTGCCTAAATTTGCAGGGTTTGTGCTTTAAACAAAACACAACTCCAGGTGTTTGTGATGAGGAAACGACATTAGAACAGATCAGAAAATAATGTCATAAGTAGCATAATAAGTGTAATATTGAATTAAAACAAACCTATGTCCAGGACTAAGCAAATACTTTTAAATCCAGTTAGGAGAAAGTTAAAGTTGTCAAGAGTAGGTCTTTACCCGGCCTGTTCCTTCTGCAGCAGCTGTTGTAGCTCTTTGGTTTTCTTCTTCACGTCGGAGCCTTCCTTCTGAAGCTTCTGCACTTCCTGTTGAGCTTTGTCTCGAGCGGCCTCCACCTCCCCCAGCCGAGACTCCAGTTTCTGTCACAGATTCATCACAGTTAGTTTAGGATATACAGTGGTACCTCACCTTACGAAAGCCCCAACAAACGAAAATTTCAAGTTACGAAACGCCTTCACGTTAAATTTTGGTCTCTAGATACGAAAGAAAATTCAAGTTACAAAACACGAAATCTCAAAAATTCAATTAATGCGCGCTCAGATGCGCGCTCAGATGCACGCCCTGAAACGTAAATAGGCCTACACTTTATCAACACACGGGGTTAGGTTCCAGAGGTGGCCCGCGGTGGGAGAGGTCCACGAGGTAGGACAACTTTGTATTTTGCAATTGTTCTACATGTTTTAGGGCTGTAAATGCCTCACCACACACATACGCTTTTCTCAGACTGGAGTTGGGCTTTTCTCGCATTTCTCTCTCGTTTAAACACTCGAACTTTCATAGATTTTCAACAAAATGTATTAATAGTGAAGCGTGGGGGGAGACGACTCCGGAAGCAGTGCGGAGACAGGAGCACCACCCGCGAGGAGAACCATGCACGACGCACGAGGTGCACCGAGGTGCACCGAGGAGCACCGCGCGCACCGAGGAGCACCGCGCGCACCGAGGAGCACCTGGCGCGAGGAGCACCGCGCGCACCGAGGAGCACCTGGCGCGAGGAGCACCTGGCGCGAGGAGCACCGCGCGCACCGAGGAGCACCGCGCGCACCGAGGAGCACCTGGCGCGAGGAGCACCTGGCGCGAGGAGCACCTGGCGCGAGGAGCACCTGGCGCGAGGAGCACCTGGCGCGAGGAGCACCTGGCGCGAGGAGCACCTGGCGCGAGGAGCACCGCGCGCACCGAGGAGCACCGCGCGCACCGAGGAACACCGTGCGCACCGAGGAGCACCGCGCACGAGGAGCACCGCACGCACCGAGGAGCACCGCGCACGAGGAGCACGCACCCCTAGTCCTAGTCTGCACGACCGACACAGGGTCTGCGAGCAAGAGAGAACCGCGGCGCCCGGAACGCATCCTCTGGAGCCCGAGCCACAAACCAGCCGCACGGCCCTGGTCCAGTCCTGGTTTAGTCCAGGTCTAGACCTGGTTTAGTTCTGGTTTAGACCTGGTTTATTCCACGTTTAGTCATGGCTCTACAGTCTCTTAGCCAATCAGGAAGCAGAACACAATGTTACACTATTAAAAAAAATGTTACACTATAAAAAAAAACCTTGGAACGGATCAGGCCTTTTCCATTGAAATAGCTACTCAACTTACGAAAAATTCACGTCACGAAACCACTTCTGGAACGAATTAATTTTTTAAGGTGAGGTATGACTGTATTTGCTTTGTGAAAGGATCGAAAATCAAATACCAATTAATACTAAATCTAATATCGAAACTAAATACTAATAATAACATTGCAAGAAAATCACTTTAACAGGACAAAATTTGGGCTTTCCTGAACAGTTATGTGTGATTTTGAAATTTATCAGAACAAGTATAAGACCTCATGGTAAAATAAAGAAAGTACTAATATTTTGTATGTGAAAATTACATTCTGTTCTAATTCTGATCACTTTAAAAGCTCGTTTAGGTCATTCCAGAAGTTTTAACCCCTGTAGTCTGCCTGAGCCTTAGATCCTCAGGCAGGTTCCTGTGGCTGTTCCAAAGTCCAGACGCCGGACGAAGCTGATGGAGTCTTTGGAACGACCTGCCTGAGGAAATATGGCTGCACCATCATCTTTAAAATCACTTTTTATCGGTTGGCCTTCCTTTAGCTGGTTTTAGATAGATTTTACTCCTTATTTATTTTTATTCTATTTATTAATTATTATGAATTTAATATTTTGCATTGTCTGTTGTTGTGCTTTCTGGATGCAGTTTTTATTGTTCTTTGCGGCTTTTTCAGCGCTTTGTAAACCTTGTTTTAAAAAGTGCTTTATAAGGGTCATTCCAGAACCCATTTTATGTCCCACCCATCAAATATTAAATAATCCACATACAAAATACCAAAAACATACAGTTTCTGAGTGAATTTACTTGTCCTGAGACCAAATCAAAAAAAAAAAACTAAGAGAAAGAATGTCTGAAAATAGTTTTTAAAATACCAAATGCAACATATTTTCTGTTGTCTGCTGTATCTTTATGTCTGGGACTGCGGATGGAAATTAGCGCTGTGCTAAATCCGGCATATTTACGTCGGTTTGTGTGATCTTATACAAATTGTGCGTTCATTAATATGCATTGTCCCTTCCAAATAAATGAATAAATAAATAAAGTAAATCTGGAGTAACCCCCAAAGTGCCATTTTCCTCCTGTCCCACCCCTTTAATGCCCAAACTGTCAAATAAAACAGTTAAAATTCAATTTAAATTTATTTTTTTTTGGTATTATTTGTTTCATTGCCATCTCTTGTAGCTGTGGGAACTGTGGAACCCGGGAGGGCTCAGGGAAAATCTTTTTTGAGGGGTGGCAAGAAAGCGAGCGCTCACTTTGCAAAGCGTGTCCTCCTTTTATTAAGTCGTGCGTTCGTGTAAGTAGAGCGCGCTCTCAGTTTACTAAATCGTGCGCTCGTTTAAATATAACGTGCGCTTGTTTACTAAATTGTGTGCTCGCTGTATGAAGTCGTGCCCTCGTCTATCTAAAACGTGCTCTTGTTTAAATTTGCTCAAAAAGTGTACAACAGATGTATAAAATGTGTGCTCGTTTTGAAATCGTGGCCACGCTTTAGTAAATTGTGCTCACGACTCAATTTTAGCGAGTGCACAGTTTTAGTAAGACGACTCCACGATTTAGGTAAACGAGCGCACGCTCTATTTACACGGGCGCGCGACTTAATAAAACGAGGACGCGATTTGCAAAGTGAGCGCACACTTTATTGACACCCCCCAAAAAAGATTTTCTGTGAGACTTTACAGACTCCATAGGGAACATTTGTTTTAAAAGAAATAATATTTGAAATAATAATTATTATTCATGGATCATGTGTCCCACAACCTGCACCAACCCTGTTACCAGAACATTTTTAGCCTGGTAGAAGAAGGAGAAAGCAGAACCACATGATCAATCAATCAATCAGCAGTGAACCACATGATCCCCTGGACTTGACGTCATCAAACAGTTTTCCAAAAGAATGGGCAGAACAAAGGTTTGTCTTCTCTTCTATTTTTCATATTTTTATAACATCGTTAGTCTTGACTGAATGTCTCACTCTGCCTCATGCAACCAAGACTGAGACAAGAGACTGAGACAAGGGACACAAGACTGAGACAAGAGACTGAGACAAGGGACACAAGACTGAGACAAGAGACACAAGACTGAGACAAGAGACACAAGACTGAGACAAGAGACACAAGACTGAGACAAGAGACTGAGACAAGGGACACAAGACTGAGACACAAGACTGAGACAAGAGACTGAGGCAAGGGACACAAGACTGAGACACAAGACTGAGACAAGAGACTGAGGCAAGGGACACAAGACTGAGACAAGAGACTGAGACAAGAGACACAAGACTGAGACAAGAGACACAAGACTGAGACAAGAGACTGAGACAAGAGACACAAGACTGAGACAAGAGACTGAGACAAGAGACACAAGACTGAGACAAGAGACTGAGACAAGAGACACAAGACTGAGACAAGAGACTGAGACAAGGGACACAAGACTGAGACACAAGACTGAGACAAGAGACTGAGGCAAGAGACTGAGGCAAGGGACACAAGACTGAGACAAGAGACTGAGACAAGAGACACAAGACTGAGACAAGAGACACAAGACTGAGACACAAGACTGAGACACAAGACTGAGACAAGAGACTGAGGCAAGGGACACAAGACTGAGACAAGAGACTGAGACAAGGGACACAAGACTGAGACACAAGACTGAGACAAGAGACTGAGGCAAGGGACACAAGACTGAGACAAGAGACTGAGACAAGAGACACAAGACTGAGACAAGAGACACAAGACTGAGACAAGAAACTGAGACAAGAGACACAAGACTGAGACAAGAGACTAAGACAAGAGACACAAGACTGAGACAAGGGACACAAGACTGAGACAAGAGACTGAGACAAGAGACTGAGACACAAGACTGAGACACAAGACTGAGACAAGAGACTGAGACAAGAGACTGAGACAAGAGACTGAGACAAGGGACACAAGACTGAGACAAGAGACTGAGACAAGAGACACAAGCCTGAGACAAGAGACACAAGACTGAGACAAGAGACTGAGACAAGAGACAAGTATAATAATAATAGAATACATATTCCTTATCTTCATTGTGGTATCGCAATCAGTTTCAAGTAGGGATGCACGATATATCGGCATTAACATCGGTATCGGCCGATATTGCTAAATTTCGGGTATCGGCCCGATGTGTAAAAGTGGGCCGATATTAACGACCGATATTTGTCAGTACAGTAATCACTGGAATTAACATTTTCTCACATTTCTCTCTTCTTTAAACACTCAAACTTTCGTAGATTTTCAACAAAATGTATTAACAGTGAAGCGGGGGGGGGGGGGGGGGGCTCCCGGAGAAGTGTGTACCCGCTCATCGTGGTCAAATCCATGACAGAGCAGCATGACTGGCACGAGGCTGTGCGTCTCACCTGGGGCTGTGAGTACGAGACCGAGGCCGGCAGTGTCCGGACCGTGTTTCTTCTCGGGACCGTGTCAACGGCCAACGATGCAGTCCGAGCCACGAAGAGAACACGCACATCATAAACAAAAAACCTCGACTTGAACGCAAGAGCCGCACGAAACCAGACAAAGAGCCGCATGCAGTGGTTTAATCCTGGTTTAGACTTGGTCTAGTCCTGGTTTAGTCCAGGTTTAGACCTGGTCTAGTCCTGGTTTAGTCCAGGTTTAGACCTGGTCTAGTCCTGGTCTAGTCCAGGTTTAGTCCTGGTCTAGTCCAGGTTTAGACCTGGTCTAGTCCTGGTTTAGTCCAGGTTTAGACCTGGTCTAGTCCTGGTCTAGTCCTGGTCTAGTCCTGGTCTAGTCCAGGTTTAGACCTGGTTTAGACGACGTTTAGTTCAGGTTTAGTCCTGGTCTAGTCCAGGTTTAGACCTGGTTTAGTCCTGGTCTAGTCCAGGTTTAGACCTGGTCTAGTCCTGGTTTAGTCCAGGTTTAGACCTGGTTTAGACCTGGTCTAGTCCTGGTTTAGTCCAGGTTTAGTCCTGGTCTAGTCCAGGTTTAGACCTGGTTTAGTCCACGTTTAGGCCTGGTCTAGTCCCGGTCTAGTCCTGGTCTGGTCCCGGTCTGGTCCCGGTCTGGTCCTCATGTCTTAAGGTCGTTTTCACACCTGCCTTGTTTGGTTCGTTTAAAACGAACCAGAGTTCGTTTGCTCCTTTGATTCGGACCTTTTGGGCTGGTGTGAATAAAAACCAAAAGTCTCGATCCGGAGCAAACAAGCGGACCGAGACCACCTAAAAAGGTCGGTCTCGGTCCGGTTCCATACGAACTCTGGTGCGGTTCGTTTGAGGTGAGAATGCAGACCGGACTCGATCCGACACAAGTTGGCTTTTTGTACTTAACGAGCTCCCGTCGTATGTCGAGCATTATGGGAAACTGAGGCTTATGAAACTAAACGAAACGAAACAAAACGAAACTTACGAGGCTTACTTACGTTTTGCGTGAAGAGCAAGAGTCAGAACTTGATGCGCGCACGAGCGCTGTCCTCCGTAGTCGTCTTGTCCTGTGACTTCGTCATTTGTAAATTGATTGTAAAATAGTGTAAACCTCACGATGCTGCTCAAACATTTGTGCGAACTGTATAAACTGAGTAAACCATATCACTAAGGCTAGATTGAAAACAGCACGTAACACCGTTATTCTCCTCCTTCCGGGTTTGGACACCGACAGGGCTCATTCTGTCCAATGGCTGAGCGACCTCAGCACATGTGCTTTTGTTTATAGATGTTGGTCCGCTTGGGGAAAAACTGCAGTGTGAAAGCGAACCGCACCAAAATAAAAAAATAAAAAAAATGTTTGGTCCGGACCAAAGCAAGTGAACTATCGGACTTTCCTGGTGTGAAAACGACCAGTCCCGGTCTGGTCCCGGTCTGGTCCTCATGTCTTAGTCCCGGTCTGGTCCCGGTCTGGTCCTGGTCTAGTTCCAGTCTGGTCCCGGTCTGGTCCCAGTCTGGTCCTCACGTCTTAGTCCCGGTCTAGTCCCGGTCTGGTCCCGGTCTGGTCCTCATGTCTTAGTCCCGGTCTGGTCCCGGTCTGGTCCCGGTCTGGTCCCGGTCTGGTCCTCATGTCTTAGTCCCGGTCTAGTCCCGGTCTGGTCCCAGTCTGGTCCTCATGTCTTAGTCCCGGTCTGGTCCCGGTCTGGTCCTGGTCTAGTTCCAGTCTGGTCCCGGTCTGGTCCCAGTCTGGTCCTCATGTCTTAGTCGAAGTATAAAAAAAATGTAAATAAAAAAAATAAAATCCGCGAAATAGCGAGGCCGTTAAAAGTGAACGGCGACAGAGCGAGGGACCAGTGTGTTTCACATGAAGCGTGTCACCTTCTTGTGCCCCTCCAGCTGCTCCACGCTCTGCTCTGAGGACAGCAGTTTGTCTTTGAGCTCCTTCACCGTGTTCTCCAGCTGAACGCACTGCTCCCTTCTTTCCTTCAGTTTCTCAACTTGCTCCTCAGCTTTTTTCTGGAGTTTGTTCAGTTCCTGCACAGCGCAAAATCAGTATATAGAGTCATTAGAAAAAGGAATCCTTTTTCTGAATTTTCTGACCTGTTGCTTGTCCTGCAGCGCGTGCTGGGCCGTCTCAAGGCTGTTTTCCAGATTTGCTTTTTGTGAAGATTTTGCAGCTTCCGTGGACAACAGCAGCTCCGTCTTTGCCTTGAGCTGAGGGAAAAGCAACGATTCACCAAATAATAAGTTGTGTTCATTAGAATTTAAACCGATAAAACTATGAGAGGTTTGATTAGGGGGAAAAAACAACAAAAAAACAACAATTTATGATCCACAGATGTTGATCCTTTTCACTATTTGTTAAAGATTCGCTTCACAAACTTCTTAATCTTATGCCTTAAAGGGACAGTGTGTAAGA
Source organism: Paratrypauchen microcephalus (assembly GCA_036785185.1). Classification (NCBI taxonomy): domain Eukaryota; kingdom Metazoa; phylum Chordata; class Actinopteri; order Gobiiformes; family Gobiidae; genus Paratrypauchen; species Paratrypauchen microcephalus. The sequence goes on from JAVJIX010000082.1 coordinate 4,211,135, forward strand.
TTTTTACCTGTTAATTACTGAAATTGAAGATACCCATTCAAAAATACATTGTTTTCCAAGCCTTTTCACTTCCATCATGAAATCAAAGTATTCTTTTGGACTTAGATATAGTCACATAAAAGGGGGATCTTCCCCATATAGAGGCAGCCATTTTGAATACGAGAGCCGCAGAAGGACATTTGGGCTCATCCTTTGCCTCGGCTCCGGCTAACAGCTGCTTAGCCGCGCTGCAGATGGCCCCCCCTTCCCCCCTCCCCTTCCCCTTCTCTCCTTCGTTCCTCTGCTCCCATATGCAGCCAGGAGCGAAGGAGAGAAAGGGGAAGGAGAGGAGGAGCATGCTGCCGGATCACACATCGTAATGGATATAACACGTATTTTGGACTAAATTGTTTTACTGGATTTTATTCGCTGGATCCTTATGGACAGATTGAGACCAAGTTTATGATGAAATACAGAGTTTGACCTGTGCAAAGCCTTCAAAGGTAAGCTAAGTAAGCTAAGTTTTGTGCTTTTCTGTATAAAAGCCCCATGTGCTCGGGGAGTGATTGTTTTGCAGGGAAATGAATTGCATAGTCAAAAAGAGGAGACTGTAAGGTTTCATTTGATGTGTAGATTGTCATGAATCATGATCGGGATTGTGTGTTTTCATGCGAAAAGAAAAAAAAAAAGTGAACGGGGGACCGTTTTATGTATACAGCGGTGCGCGGTTCGTGCGCGGGCACGCGCGATGTCGGCGGTACGTCGCGTCCGGGTGACCCACGAGGTCTGCCGTAGCCAAAAGAGGAAGTGGAATAGCTAGTAACCACCTATGCGCCACGAATCCTACACACTGTCCCTTTAAAGGTGCACAAACCCTGCACATTTAAGCTCTTCAGTTTTTCTCTTAAATAGAAAACGCTCTGTTCCACCTTGTGATGTCATGTCATAATACAGGAAGTGATCCACTGTGTGTTTTTTTACTCCAAAGACCTTCGTCTTAAAATAATTGATGATTTCACGTTATGGAAATCCCAGTCTCAACTGAACTAAAGGTAAAAGCAGCTGTTCACTTGAAAACTACCACTTAATGACATCACAAGGTGGACCAGAGCGTTTTGAGCTTTGGAGATGTGGACAGACGAATAATAAAGGTGTGAATGAAATAAAAAAAAAACATCTCCAGGAGGTAACAACATTATAACACGGCTTAAAGCAGGGGTGCTCAACCTTTTTTTAACCGAGATCTACTTTTGAGGTTGATGTTGTGCCGAGATCTACCAAGAGTCGCATAGGGGCGAAAAAAATCGGATTTGGGTCACTTCAGGCTGCAGTGTGAACGTAGCCCAAGATATGTGGTCCTAAATCCGATACATATCTGATCTTTTGACATGCGACTTCAGTCTGAACGGCCAGGTCGCGTTCATCCGACCTGGGCGTGTTTCCTCCAGCGAGAGTGGTACAAGTAGGCGCTCACAAATGTACACAAACGTTCTTCTCGTCATGCGAAAATAGTATATGAACTCCGTGTCAGTGAAGCGGCGAAGGACGTAGTAATCCCACTAGTCTCAGCACCAACACGTTCATTTCTACGGACGTTGCTGCCACTGCCCCGCAAAACGCAGTGGCCAAAAACCTCGTCCTTCTCCTTCTCTGTCTCCTCCTTAAAACAAATAAGCTGTAAATGTTTTGGCTCCGGTACGACAGCAACTTTAGGCGACTTCCGTAAACACTGAGCACGCTCGCTGCACGTGACGTCGTCGTGTCCTCCAAGGCGCATGCGGGACACTTTTGGGGCGTTTAAAGTTCACACTGGAGATCACATACAAGTCGTATTTAATTGCAAATGTGAAAGATCTCGCAAAAAAATTGGATTTCACCCAAAAAAAAAATCGGAATTGAGCATTAAGCCCTGCAGTGTGAACGTATCCATAGACACACATTTCTGGCGATCAACTGACACTCTGCCTGCGATCGACTGGTTGGGCACCCCTGACTTATAGATTGTATGGAGGATTTTCTTTTGTTTCAATTTGTCAATAAAAGTTCAAAATAGCGTTATGGAGGCGCAGCAGCCTTGGAATAAAAAATAAAAAAAATAATGAAAATTCATCACCTGTGGACATGGTGGGGCCAGATAAACATCAGCCAATAGATAACAAGGCTACCTCGTTATCTATTGGCTGTTTGGTCGTCAATCAAACTCCCTGTGTTTCTAGTGTAAATGACTCTCCGACGCGCTGGGATTACGTGGTTTACGTTCGCCTCTCGCACATTCCACAGACGCAAGATGCCGTTTACTCGACCAACGCAGAGGTTCTGAGCGGCTTTTTCCAACTGTAGCTTGCTCGCAGTTTGCACAAAGTTTGTCGCGATGGCGGACGAGAATCCACAACAAGTTAGACGCAAAAGAAAGTCCGTTTATGAGGTCGCTGAAAGAAGAAGAGAAGGGGAAAGGGAGCGAAGCCACACTAAGGTGGTTTTCAGAGATTCCTTCCAGCGATGGCGCGCGCTGAAGCAGACGAAGGGTCTGAAGACTGACGCGTTGAGTCGATAAATTACTTCTGGACAGGAAACTTCTGCTGATCATTTGAAAATATACAGTACATTTACAGGAGCAACAGCGATTCTGAACGAGCACCGGCTGTAAACAAACAGCGAGGAGGAGGCGAGAGGAGTCAGGAGGAGGCGTTTCTACTTATGTGGAGGAGGGGGGTGGTGTCACGCATGTGCAATTTTTCAAAAAGGAAAAACAGTCGCTGTGTTTCACTTTTTGGAAATCCTCTATACAGCCTTTAAAGCATGTGGAAAAACCCTGAAATGTGACGTGTACCTGTGAGTCCAGCTGGGTCACTTTCTCTGTGGTGTCTGCGAGCTGAGCGGTCAGTTCGGTCACGGAGGATTCTAGCGTGTGGGCGTGGTCCTGTGCGGTGCTGATCTGGGTCTTCTGCTCTTGGATCTGTTTGTGGAGGTTCTCCTGGGCCTGTTTGTGGCTCTCAGACTGGTTCTTCAGCTTCTCTGTCAGCTGCGTCACCTGAGAGAAAGAAAAAGAATATTTAACTCAAATTATTAACACAAAAACAGCTTCATTTATTGGAAAAGGTTTCTTCATGTCGACATATTATTATTCTTTCTCAGTTTTATATTATAGAGCAGTAAAACAGACACCAGTGCATTACGAGGGTCAGTTCCAGGGGTCAGTACCTGCTCCTGGAGGGCGTGGTTCTTCTCCTGGAGCTGGTGGAGCACGGCGGTCTCTCCCTCTCCGGCCTGGATCTTGGCGCACAGATCTTCTCGCTCAGACTCCAGCTGACTCACGATGTCTTTGCTCTTCTGCAGCAGAGCCTCCAGGTTCTGGATCTTCTGGTCTTTGTCTCCAATCTGACGCAGAACCTGCTCCAGGTCGTTCTAAGGAGCAGAAGAACCAGGTCTGAACCAGGTCTAAACCAGGTCTAAACAAGGACTGAACCAGGACTAAACCAGGACTAAACCAGGACTAAACCAGGACTAAACCAGGACTAAACCAGGACTGAACCAGGACTGAACCAGGACTAAACCAGGACTGAACCAGGACTGAACCAGGACTCAACCAGGACTCAACCAGGACTCAACCAGGACTCAACCAGGACTCAACCAGGCCTAAACCAGGACTAAACCAGGACTAAACCAGGACTAAACCAGGACTAAACCAGGACTAAACCAGGACTAAACCAGGACTGAACCAGGTCTAAACCAGGTCTAAACCAGGACTAAACCAGGACTGAACCAGGACTAAACCAGGACTAAACCAGGACTAAACCAGGACTAAACCAGGACTGAACCAGGACTGAACCAGGACTGAACCAGGTCTAAACCAGGTCTAAACCAGGACTAAACCAGGACTAAACCAGGTCTAAACCAGGTCTAAACCAGGTCTAAACCAGGACTGAACCAGGCACTCAATGCTTGTGTCCATGTTTAGGCGACTTCTGTAAACGGTGAGCACGCTCGCTGCACGTGACCTCGTCGTGTCCTCCAAGGCGCATGCGGGACACTTTTGGGGAGTTTAAAGTTCACACTGGAGATCACATACAAGTCACATTTAACTGGAAATGTGAACGGCCTCGCAAAAAAAAATCAGATTTCACAAAAAAATCCACATTGAGTTTTAGGTCGTTTTCACACCAGGAAAGTTCACTTGCTTTGGGTTGGTCCGGACCAAATTTTTTATTTTTATTTTTATATCCAAATTTTATTTTATTTTTTTTATTTTGGTGCGGTTCACTTTCACACTGCACTTTTTCTCCAAGTGGACCAACATCTGTAAATAAAAGCACGTGTGCTGAGGTCGCTCAGACATTGGACAGAAATGAGCCGTGTCCAAACACAGAAGGAGGAGAATCATGGTGTTGCTGTTTTCAGTCGAGCCTTAGCGATATGGTTTGTTCAGTTTTTACAGTTCGCACAAAAGTTTGAGCAGCATCGTGAGGTTTACACTATTTTACAATCAATTTCCAAACAACGAAGACACAGGACAAGACGACTACGGAGGACAGAACTCATGTGAGCATCAAGTTCTGACTCTTGCTCTTCACACAAAACGTAAGTAAACCTCGTAAGTTTAGTTTAGTTTCGTCAGCCTCGGTTTCCCATAATGCTCGACATACGACGGGAGCTCGTTAAGTACAAAAAGCCAACTTATGTCGGATCGAGTCCGGTCTGCATTCTCACCTCAAACGAACCGCACCAGAGTTCGAATGGAACCGTGCCGAGACTGAGCTTTTTAGGTGGTCTCGGTTCGCTTGTTGCTTCGGATCGAAATTTTTGGTTTTTATTCACACCAGAACAAAAGGTCCGAATCAAAGGAACAAACGAACCAAACAAGGCAGGTGTGAAAATGACCTTAAAGGGATATGCCACCCCCAGGTTAAATTTGGGCATCTCCCCACAGTCCAGAGACTAAAACAAGTGATGAAAAGCATTTTCCTGCTCACCCAGCCATTGTCCAGGTCTGTCAGCACTGACCGCCGCGGTATCTGCAGCTACTCCGCGTTAGACTGGAGGCAACGGCGCCAGAGAAAGATTTCGGCCAAAGACATTGGCCGAAATGCGCATTCATGCGCATTCATATCGAGTGCAAATAAATGTGCAAATCAACACGGAGAGCTTGCCTTGGTCATTTTGGGTGGGAACTATTTTTCAGTGCGGAAAAAGACAGACGAAGCACACACTACGCTGCGTAACAGGGGAATCCCTGTTACCCACCAGGAAGGGAGCTCCCCTGTTACCCAGCATGGTGTGTGCTTCGTCTGTCTTTTTCCGCACTGAAAAATAGTTCCCACCTAAAATGACCAAGGCAAGTTCTCCGTGTTGATTTGCACATTTATTTGCACTCGATATGAATGCGCACTACACACAAAGTAATTGGGAAACGCATCGAGCAAATTAATTCCTTTTGGCCGAAATCTTTCTCTGGCGCCGTTGCCTCCAGTCTAACGCGGAGGAGCAGCAGCTGCGCACAGCGGTCAGTGCTAACAGACTCAGACAATGGCTGGGTGACCAGGAAAACACTTTTCATCACTTGTTTTAGTCTCTGGACTGTGGGGAGATGCCCAAATTTGACCTGGGGGTGGCATATCCCTTAAAGCCCTGCAGTCTGAACGTCGCCCAAGTCCACTTCTTTATAAAGTGTATGTATATAAAGTAGTGTTTGTACCTGAGCCTCTCTGAGTTTTCCGTTGGTGTTCTGCTGAAGAGCCTGGAGCTCCTGGTGCTGCTGTTTGGCCTTCTCCAGCTGGTGCTGCAGATCTGTGCTTTTGCTCACACTTTCCTTTAACTGCAGAAAAAACACATCCACATTTGTTATTTTTCTTTTATCGTTCCATATTCCTGGAGCCGTCCTCATGTTCTCAGAGCCTCACCTGTTCCTCTGCCCGGGAGAGCTTCAGCTGTAGATCTGCTGCCTGCTGCTCTCGATCTTTGAGCTTTTCTCCGGACAGCTGTCTCTGCTCCTTCAGGCGTCCCTGCACTTCGCCCAACTGTCTCTCCGTCTCCAGAAGTTTGGCGTGAAGCTACAACAGAAGCACACGTCAGCCATACGCACGTACCTCCTGAGGTTTACATCTTTGAGTTTCAGAAGCACGCGAGATTAGTCCAGTCGTCTGAAGGTAACTCAATCTCAAACATCACTAGCAGACGGCCATTGTGTCCTTAGGCAAGACACTTCACTCACAGTATGAATGTGGTCCAGTATGTGTGAGCGTTGGTGGTCAGAAGATCCAGGGACGCCGTCGTTTTTACAAATCTGTCTAATAAAGTTCTACACCTTATTTGACACACAGCTTTGCATATTTCGCTGCTTTAATTATTTACAGTTTATTTGTTTGCTCTTTGTTTTTAAGACCTAAACCAGGGGTGTCAAACATGCGGCCCGGGGGCCAGATCCGGCCCCCAAAACCTTTAATCTGGCCCTCGGCTGATTTTCAATTAAAATATTTTCATTATATTTTAATTTTCTATTAAAATATTGATACGTTTCTGCGCAGTTTAGCATAGCAGCATCTCCAGCGCCTCTGTGCGTGGCCCCTCCCACCAGAGCAGCACAAATGAAGACTCGCCTCTTTCCAAACGCTCTTAAAGGACCATCGTTTTGACTGTTGACCGTGACTCCCTCATCAGCAAAATGTCAAAAATGAGAAAAGTGGACGCCGAGTGCAGGATTTTCCAAGAAAAATGGACTAATTCCTAAGCCAAAAAATGCCAGGGCCGTTTTTTTTGTCTGAGTCAGGTGCGTTATGGTCCTCACCTGGCTGATCTCCGTCTGCTGCTGGGCGCCCTGGCTCTCCTTCTCCTCTCGCTGCTGTTCTAACTGTTTCCTCTCCGTCCTCACCTCGGCGTGTTTCACTTCCAGCTCTGTGAGGGCGCTCTTTAACCTGCCCAGCTCCCCCTCCTTGTCCCGGAGCTCTGCCTGGGTCTTCTGTAGCGAGGCCTCTGCCCCCGTGACCTTCGTCTGGAGATCGTGCACCTCGGTCTCTCGCTCTCTCAGTCGCTCCTCCAGGCTTTTCTTTGACGCTTTTTCAGACGACAGCAGCTTCTCCACTTCCTGGTGCTCGCTTTCCTTACGGGTTAACTTTTCTGACAAAAGCTGTAAAAAAAATTTAAGTTAATAAACTGAAATAATCATAGAGGCAGACAGAGGATCTTTGTGTTGAAGCATTTCATTTTAGTCCTAGAATGCAAAGTGGTAAGTACACAACAGAGAAATTAGAATTTTTCTTCAAAATCTGACTTTTACACTGGCTCAATAACAGATTTAAAGTGCCATTTAAAGTGCTACAGAAAACACAACATTGTCCAAGTCAGATTTTAAGCGACGTCTGTGACTAAAGCCCTCAGAGCGCCTCGCGCTTTGTGGTGCTCTGATGTAAAACCGACAGATTGAGGCTACGTTTATACGGCGACGATCAAAACAGAAGACGCAAAAGTGGCGTCTCGTCTTCAATTTTTTATCCGCGTTTAGACGAGCGTTCTCAACAGGAAATGTTTGTTTATACGAAGACACAAAAGTGGGCGAATTCGATTGAATATGCATGCCAGGCCGCTAGGTGGCACTGTGATAGAGCAGCGGCATGTCGGCGAGCATGCGCAAAATTGTCATTTTCTAATACAGTGGTACCTCACCTTACGAAATTAATTCGTTCCAGAAGTGGTTTCGTAACGTGAATTTTTCGTAAGTTGAGTAGCTATTTCAATGGAAAAAGCCTGATTCGTTCCAAGGCCCCGATCCAAGTTTTTTTTTTTTTATAGTGTAACTTTTTTTATAGTGTAACATTGTGTTCTGCGTAGAGACTGTAGACCCAGGACTAAACGTGGACTATACCAGGTCTAGACCAAGGTCTAAACCTGGACTAAACCTGGACTAAACCTGGACTAAACCAGGACTAGACCAGGACTAGACCAGGTGGATTAAAGCGCCGCGCGCGGGTCTATTTCCTGGTTTCGTTTCGAGTCACGGCTGAGGCGAGCAGCGAGGGGGACCGCACGCAGTCTGAGCGCATGAACGAGACCCGTGCTCAGACCGTGCCTCCTCTAGACCTCCTCTAGACCGGGTCTATACCACCGCGGCTCTTGCATGCGTTCGTTCATGCGCTCAGACTGCGTGCGGTCCCCCTCGCTGCTCGCCTCAGCCGTGACTCGAAACGAAACCAGGAAATAGACCCGCACGCGGCACTTTAATCCACCTGGTCTAGTCCTGGTCTAGTCCTGGTCTAGTCCTGATCTAGTCCTGGTCTAGTCCTGGTCTAGTCCTGGTTTAGTCCTGTTTAGTCCTGGTTTAGTCCTGGTTTAGTCCTGGTTTAGTCCAGGTCTAGACCTGCTGGCAGCCCCGCGCCGGGTCATGCTGCGCTATCACACGTGTCCGCGCGCACACTTCTCCACCCCCCCTTCCCCCCACACTTCACTATTAATAATTTTGTTGAAAATCTATGAAAATTTGAGTGTTTAAACGAGAGACAAATGTGAGAAAAGTTTAAATCCAGTCTGAGAAAAGCGTATAATGTGTGTGGCTGAGCGCGCATTATTTGAATTTTTTAGATTTCGCGTTTCGTAACTTGAATTTTCTTTCGTACCTAGAGACTAAAATTTAACGTGAAGACGTTTCGTAAGTTGAAATTTTCGTTTGTTGGGTCTTTCGTAAGGTGAGGTACCACTGTAGTTTATTTTACCCGTCTCTGTTCACCTATGGTGTCCGTATACATTTTATACAATTGTTGAAATGACTCTTGTATGTTGACTAGAGCTGCTAGCGCAACTTGAACATCCGTGGTATCAAGGTAGTCAGACATGTTTGTTATTGTTTTTACCGGCTTGGCGCATCAGGCGTATGCGACGTGAACATGTTTTGCGCTTCTTGCCGTTTAGACGGAGACGCGACCCGGGCCGTCTTCAGAACTCCACACGCTGGAAGGAGTCTTCAGATTTTTGCGGTTTCAGAGCCCGACGGCGCCGCTGCCGTGTAAACGAAAGACACTTCCGATAGAATATTTTTTCGTTTCTCGTCTGTGAAGGAGGCCAAAGACTGTAGGAATAAAAAAGATTTAAGGGGCCTTAAAGGGATATGCCACCCCCAGGTCAAACTTGGGCATCTCCCCACAGTCCAGAGACTAAAATAAGTGGTGGAAAGCGTTTTCCTGGTGACCCAGCCATTGTCCGAGTCTGTCAGCACTGACCGCCGCGGTATCTGCAGCTACTCCGCGTTAGACTGGAGTCTAACATCGCCAGAGAAAGATTTCAGCCAAAAGGAATTAATTTGCTCGATGCTTTTCCCAATTACTTTCTGTGTAGTGCGCATTCATATCAAGTGCAAATAAATGTGCAAATCAACACGGAGAGCTTGACTTGGTCATTTTGGGTGGGAACTATTTTTCAGTGTGGAAAAACACAGCCGAAACACACACCACGCTGACAGGGGAATCCCTGTTACGCACCAGGAAGGCAGTTCCCATGTTACGCAGCGTGGTGGAGTAGCTGCAGATACCGCGGCGGTCAGTGCTGACAGACCTGGACAATGGCTGGGTCACCAGAAAAACGCTTTCCAGCACTTATTTTAGTCTCTGGACTGTGGGGAGATGCCCAAGTTTGACCTGGGGGTGGCATATCCCTTTAAATCTTTTTTTTTCCTACAGTCTCCTTCACAACTCTTAGGGACTGGTCACTGCTTCACCTTTACCTGCACTTTACCTGTTTAACTGTATAACTGTATAATGTTGTATTTTATATATTTCTCGTGTGAAGTTCTTATGTGAATGTTTTTAAGATGCACCAGGATTCCCCCTCGAGGATCAAATTCAGAAATCTAATCTAAATAAGACAATTCTACACTAGAGCGATTAAACCGCTACAGACAATAATATCACTTAAATAACTTGTCATGGAAAGTATACAAGAGTGACAAGCCAAGTATGATGTATAAATTAAGCGTTTCACTTCATGTCCGTCCTTGTCCTGTCCTATAAAACACTATAGAAAGATCAGTGACGTCAAAAGAGCTCTGAAGACCGCGGCGAACTATGGAACTATGGCATTCCCACAGCAGCTCCACCGAACGGACCTCTGAGGTATGTGAAGAGAGAATCTGCCCGTAAACCGAGTCGTAAAACAGACACGAGCTATGACGAACAAATGGTGTCAACAGCAGAGTCGGATACTAACCAGGGACCATGACAGGGCATCTGGCTTACTGTCAAACACAGCAGCTGGACAACAAGTGTTTGGAGTAAACTTGTTCCAATTCTATTATTTAAATAAAACTAAGGCTACTCTAATCATCGGGATACAGACCTAAAAACCCCCCAGTGACCGCTCATCTGTCTCGTCTCATGTTGTATCCTTATCGCACAAGTGCTTTTGTCCACTGTGCGGTCATCGGATAAGTTTAGGCGTGGGTCAGTTTTCGGTCTGAGGTGAGTCAAGGGCACGGTCCACGGTCCAAACGCGACTCCCAAGTCTCACTCGAAGAAGTTAAAGCTCCGATATCACACAAAAGTGACTCTTGTGAGGTTTAAGTCGTGTTCTAATATTTCCTCCTCGAAAACAGAGCTGGAGTTGGGTTTAGTTTCATTCACATGTTTGAGTAACACTTTATTATTCGTCTGTCTGCATCTCCAAAGCTCTAAATGCTCTGTTCCACCTTGTGATGTCATGAAGTAGTAGTTTTCAAGTTAAAGGGATAGTGCGTTTTTTTTTTACGTTAATCTGTATGGGTTCCCCTCCAACAGTGTCATGCATTAAAGGAGAATTAATGTTTTTTACAATCTGAGCCTTATTTCAGTAATAAAACAAGTTGTTTTACTCACCCATAGCACTTTGGTGTCATATGGAGCACTTCCAGAGACGTTTTAGATTAGCGTTAGCCTAGCGCAACTTCTAGCCATAGCTCGGAGCATATAATATATTCCCCGAACATGTAATATGCCCCGAGCGGTCTCCAAATAACACAAACTTTAGCACTTTTCAAATCATAGAAGCTCGATGTCTTAGTCTACGATTTCGTTTGAGTCAAAAGTGGCCTGTAATCCGACATTTAGCCATAGTTTACAGCTTTGCGTTTCATGTTTGGGTCCCGGGAGCTGAGAGCACAGTCCGCACATGCGCACTGGCGTCCTCATCTACTCGAAACTATGGCTAAATCTCGGATTACAGGCCACTTTTGACCAAACGAAATCGTAGACTAAGATATCGAGCTTCTATGATTTGAAAAGTGCTAAAGTTTGTGTTATTTGGAGACCGCAAACATGTGCCCCGAGAACTCACATTATGGATATCGCAAATCTAAAACATCTCCGGAAGTGCTCCATATGACACCATATGGAGCACTTCCGGAGATGTTTTAGATTAGCGAGATCCATAATGTGAGTAACACAAACTTTAGCACTTTTCAAATCATAGAAGCTCAATGTCTTAGTCTACGATTTCGTCAAAAGTGGCCTGTAATCCAAGATTTATCCATAATTTCAAGTAGATGAGGAGGACAGTGCACATGTGCTCAGTCACAGCTGATTTCGCTCTCAGCTCTCGGGACCCAAACATGAAATGCAAAACTGTAAATTATGGCTAAATCTCGGATTAGAGGCACTTTTGACTCAAACAAAAGTGTAGACTAAGACATTGAGCTTCTATGATTTGAAAAGTGCTAAAGTTTGTGTTATTTGGAGACCGCAAACATGTGCCCTGAACACTCACATTATGGAGATCTCTAAACTAAAACATCTCCGGAAATGCTCCAAATGACACCAAAGTGCTATGGGTGAGTAAAACAACTTGTTTTATTACCGAAATAAGGCTCAGATTGTAAAAAAAACATTAATTCTCCTTTAAATCTGATTTGTACATATATATTTTATTATCATTATTTTTATGTATAGAATTATGTCTCATCTGACACATGTCTACTGCTCTTTGGTTGCTTTTCCATCTGTTGTTTTTTCTTTTTACCATCTGCTATATATTATATATTATATTTGATGAGTGAGCTACTGTACCCAAAACAATTTGGAGCCTTGTGGATCAATAAAGTTTGTCTATGATTGTGTCGTATTGTGTGTTTCTATCATGTTTGTCCTGTGAGTTTGTCGTGTGAAGTTGTTGCTCGGGACGACAAGTGTAAAGAACCTTCGGGATAATTCTGGAGGATTTACAAGTTTATGTTCATGAATATGCACTGTCCATTTAAATAAAAAGAACATTAAAAAAAAAAAAAGCACAAGTTTTGTGATAGAGGTTCCACAGTGTGAGATTAAACTGATCTAACTCCATGGAGGCAGGCAGGCTGGAGGTAGGCCTGCTCACAACACGTTTTTCAAGTATTTTTAGCAAAAAAACACCTGTAATCGAATAAATGCTGAATAGATGCTTAATGCCACACTGTGGAACATCCAAAGCTATTATCGCCAAGACAAGCGGCAGCAGCTCCGACATCAGAAAAGTTACACACTGCACCTTTAAGAGCTGCAGTACTTTTTTACTTTCAGTTCAGTGGAGATCGGCATCCCAGGGTTGAATTTATCCAAATGATTCTAGTGAAGGTGTGTGGAGTTTAAAAACACAGTGGAGCACTTCCTGTATGACATCACAAGTAGTGCTGTCAAGCGATTTGAAAAAAAAAAAAAATCTAATTAATTTGTAATCAATTAATCTAATTAATCACCTTTTAATCTCATGTGAGAGAAAAAAAACGACAGAAAGAGAGGAGAGAGAGACAGAGAGAGAGAGACAGAGACGAAAGAGAGACAGAGAGAGGAGAGAGATAGATAAGAGAGAGAAAAAAGAGAGAGATAGAAAGAGAGAGAAAAGAGAGACAAGAGAGAGAGAGAGAAGAGAGTAGAGGGAGATGAGAAAGAGAGAAGAGAGAGAGAAAGAGAGACGAGAGACAGAGACAAGAGAGAGAAGAGAAAGAGAGACGAGAGGGAGTAGAAGGAGATGAGAGAGAACAAGAGAGACAGAGTGAGAAAGAGAGAGAGAAAGAGAGAGAGAGAAGAGAGAGATAGAGACAAAAGAGAGAGACAGACGAGAGAGAAGAGAGTGAGAAAGAGACGAGAGAGAGAGACAGAGAGAGAAAGAGAGAAGAAAGATGTGAGAGAGTAGAGGGAGATGAGAAAGAGAGAAGAGGAAGAGAAAGAGAGACGAGAGGGAGTAGAGGGAGATGAGAGAGAACTAGAGACAGAGTGAGAAAGAGAGACGAGAGAGAGAAGAGAAAGAGAAACGAGAGGGAGTAGAAGGAGGTGAGAGAGAACAAGAGAGAGACAGAGTGAGAAAGAGAGACGAGAGAGAGAGAGACGAGAGAGAGAAGAGAGAGACGAGAAACAGAGAAAAGAGAAAAAGAGACGAGAGAGAGTATAGTGAGATGAGAAAGAGAGAAGAGATAGAGAAAGAGAGACGAGAGGGAGTAGAGGGAGATGAGAGAGAACTAGAGAGACGAGAGAGAGAAGAGAGACAGAGACGAGAGAGAGAAGAGAGAGAGACGAGGGAGACAGAGAGAGAAGACCTCAGTCTAAATCTGCAGGTTTGTGTTAAACACGTGAATGAAACAAACATCTCCAGTTGTGTTTGTGATGAGGAAACATCAGAACAGAGCGGGGCCTTGGTTTAAACCACTGCAGGAACCCCAGACGGACATGCTGCTGTTGGTCGTGTTCCCGCTGTGATTGTGGCGCAGTTACCCGAGTCCAGAGCCTCACGTCCTCCCTGCTGCTGCTGGGAGCTGCGTGGGATTCCGTCCGTTACTAAAGGAGGCCGATGACAGAGGAGCGTTAGAAGATATAACGGCGAAGGCCAAAGGGACGGGCTGGTGAACATTACTGCGAGAGGGCGTTCAAGATGGCGCATGTGTTATTTAAAGGAGCTCTGTGTGACTTCTCTGGTGGAGCGTCAGACACCTGCTCGTTTCCAGGAGACGCTAATACTTCGCCTGGAATGTCCAAATCCAAAATCCACTTTATTTCTACAGCACATTTGTGTCCCACCACGGCAAATTAGTCCACAACTCGCGATTAGAGAATCCCAGATAAATTAGTTTTTAGTGGTTTTTTTTTTCAAAATTTGTGATTTTAGTTTTTTTGCAGAATGTGCTAGTTGAGATCATGAAGAAGCCACTCCATGTTTCAGATAATAATAATTAGTGATGTTAAAAACATACATTTTTAATTTCAAATTGGCTTGTTTTTGCGGAAAGAAACGGGGTGTGTATAAATCAACATATTTTCCCACGCTCGTGCGCTCACCAATCCCATTGTGAGAAGCACTGAAGGGGTTTCCCCTGTTCGCCAATCAGCTGTGAGGAGCTACTGAATATGTACGCAGCACTGCGAGACAAAAAGGACATGAAAATGGACTTTTAACTTCTACTTGGACACATGACACGTTTGGGAAACCTTCGGGACAGGTTCGGGACACGTTCCTTTCTCAGGAGCTCGTGTACAGAGTGTGATTTAGCTCTGAAAGACCGTGGATATACACGATACATGAACACACATCAGACAACACGGCGACACGGGGTGAGTTATATTATTATCATATTATTTCTGCATCAAATGGAGGTTTTAGGTGAAAACAGCAGCTTGTGTCAACATTAGGAATTCAGTGGTATTTAAAATAAAAAATCTGATAAAATTATCATCTTCTACTGCAGCTGTACAAATAAACATGGATCACACAACATGAAGCTCCTCACAAAAACTGTTCATTTTAACTTAGTGAATTTTAGACAAACAAGATCCTTTATGACTCTGTATGCGGCACAAATGTTTTTACACTCCATGACTCTGTCGCATATAGAGATCTGCAGAACCACATGGGGACAACACTCAAATCAGCTGAATCACTTTTTAAAAAAGCTGTGAAAATATTGGAAAAGAAATCATCCTCAGTTCACCACTGCACAATTTTAGACAAGTACAACCTGCTTTATTTTAATAATTTTGTTCATTTTAAATACGGTTGTTTTAGATATAAAGTTTTGCTCCTCCTCCATTACAGGATTTTATTAAAACAAAGACCCGGGGGAACTGTGAGGTCCACACAGACGCTCTACATTGGGACAAAGTGTCTCTCAGTCAGAGGCTCTAAGTTCTGGAACTTTCTCCCATCATTAATAAGAGAGACTCCGACACTGGACACTTTAAATCACACTTGAAACAGCGGCTAAAGGAAAACCAGACCTGTGACACTTTTAATGTTTAACTGCTGCTGTTGTCACTTGTTTTTGTTGGTTTTGCTGTGGTGTCGCCTGCCCAGGGACGACAGATGGAAATGAGCATTTTTGGTATAATCTGGAGTATTTACACTGAAGTGTTGTAGATGTTCTTTAATATGCACGGTCCCTATTAAAGGAAAAGTAAAGTTTTTTACAATTTGAGCCTTATTTCGGTAATAAAACAAGTGGTTTTACTCACCCATAGCACTTTGGTGTCATATGGAGCACTTCCAGAGATGTTTTAGTTTTGTGATCTCCATAATGTGAGTTCTCGGGGCACATGTTTGCGGTCTCCAAATAACACAAACTTTAGCGCTTTTCAAATCATAGAAGCTCGATGTCTTAGGCTACGATTTCGTTTGGTCAAAAGTGGTCTATAATCCAAGATTTATCCATAGTTTCGAGTAGATGAGGACGCCAGTGCGCATGTGCGGACTGTGCTCTCAGCTCCCGGGACCCAAACATGAAACGCAAAGCTGAAAACTATGGATAAATCTCGGATTACAGGCCACTTTTGACTCAAACGAAATCGTAGAGTAAGACATCGAGCTTCTATGATTTGAAAAGCGCTAAAGTTTGTGTTATTTGGAGCCCGCACGGGGCATATTACATGCTCGGGGAATATATTATATGCCCCGAGCTATGGCTAGAAGTCGCGCTAGGCTAACGCTAATCTAAAACATCTCTGGAAGTGCTCCATATGACACCAAAGTGCTATGGGGGAGTAAAACAACTTGTTTTATTACCGAAATAAGGCTCAAATTGTAAAAAACGTTACTTTTCCTTTAAATAAAAGAATAAATAACTGTACCTGGTTTTGCTGCTGTAGATTATTCAGGTTGCTCTGGAGCTCGTGGATCTGCTGCGTGTACACGGCCGCTTCCTGAGGCCCTTTCTCCAGCTCGGCCTTCAGCTGTGAGATGGTCATCTGCAACGTCAAGGAAAAGTACAGTTCAGGTCCTGTTACAGCCACAATAAGAACGCATAAAAACTGCAAAATTGAGTGAAAAAAAAACATTAAAACACCATACGGAAAACAAAACGATACGCACCATAACACACACGAGGGCTGCACTATTTACCAATAAAAAATCACAAAAACTGTAATTTTATAAGCAACTTCATTTTTCTTTAACCTGAACCCTGTAGTTTAGACCTTTACAAATGTTCTGAAATGTGATTTTTGTATTTGTTTAGCAGAAAATATTTCAAATGTCAGTGCTTTTTGGTCCTACTACTGAAATCAGAATCAGAAATCTAACCGTAATACTTTTTTAGCTTTGATTTGTTTTGTACAAAATGGTGCAGCCCGTCCATAAAGTGAAATAAACTTGTGAAATGAATCCAACAGAAGCTTTGGAAACGTGTTTTACCTCCAGTTTACGGATCTTGGGAAGGTTTACAGAACGTGAAAACATGAGGAGAGGGTGAGGAGAGAGACACACACAGGTCAGTTACAAAAGGTTCTTTTTTTCATTCACACATTTTTGAGTAACAATTCATTATTAGTCGGTCTACATCTTCAAACCTCAAAAAGCTCGGTTCCACCTCGTGATGTCATGTAGTTACAGCCAACAGCTCCTTTGACCTTTAGTGTAGTAGAGATTAGGGCTGCGTATCATTAAAGATGGTACTTCTTGATGCCTTAGTGGTTCCCTAATACTGTATATCAGGGGTGTCAAACATGCGGCCCGGGGGCCAAATCCGGCCCTCCAAGACCTTTAATCTGGCCCTCGGCTGATTTTTTTATTGAAATGTTATAATTATATTTTAATTTTCTATTAAATTTTGGTAATTTTCTGTGCGTCTTTTCTGTGCAGCTTAGCATAGCAGCGTCTCCAGCGTCTCTCCCACCCGTGCGCAACGTATCGCGGACAGCTCGGCGTACCCAGAGGTGGGTTCACCGGCAGCCGGCGGAGGTCGGTCTGAACCCGGGGTGCGGGCCCGCGCTGCGACAAAGCCCCAGCCGCGGTAGGTACTATGTCCTTCTTCTTTTCCTCTTAGATGAAGGTGCTTGCTCCTGCGATGTATGTGCGGAGTAAGTGTGATCCGGCAACATGCTTGTCGTTTTTTATCCAAACGTGTACTATCTCGTTGTGTGAAATCACGAGCCCTTTGACAACTACTGTATAATGAAAAGGCGAAGGCGGAGCCCAAATGTCCTTCTGCGGCTCTCGTATTCAAAATGGCTGCCTCTGCATGGGGAAGATCCCCCTTTTATGTGACTATATCTAAGTCCAACAGAATACTTTGATTTCATGATGGAAGTGAAAAGGCTTGGAAAACACTGTATTTTTGAATGGGTATCTTCAACTTCGGTAATTAACGGGTAAAAATCTTACACACTGTCCCTTTAAAGGACCATCGTTTTGACTGTTGACCGTGACGCCCTCATCAGCAAAATGTCAAAAATGAGAAAAGTGGACGCCAAGTGCAGGATTTTCCAACAAAAATGGACTAATTCCTATTTGTTCACGGAGGTGAATGGGAAACCTGTACGCTCGGTGTGTTTGCAACAAGTGGCGGTGCTCAAGGAATATAATCTTAAACGCCACTATGAGACACGGCATTTCAAAAAATACAATAACTTGAACGGAGAATTGAGAAGACAGAAGATAAACAAATTATTGCTGGGACTGAAGAAACAGCAGTCTGTAATAGATAAAAGAAGAAATTCAAGTTGTCAACTGGACACAGTTTGTTTGGTCGAAAATGTTTCGCCGCTCATCCGAGAGGCTTCGTCAGTTCTGGTTAGAGTGCCGGTAAGACACTTGCTTATATCTCGCTGCAGGGAAGAGCTAACTATACTGCAGTTTTTCCAAAACTATCTCACCTATTGGTTTCTGTCTTTTGTTTCTCTGACGTCTAGATTAGCATACCTATTCATCCCTACAAGACTGTTTTTCACACCTCTGGCCCTGACCTGGCTAGCCCTATTGTTTCTTTTGTTTGTTTGATCTAGGTTTAAGAATGGAATTATAGATGGGAGACAAATTATGTCTGACTCCACCATTTCTGTTTAAAGGATTCTCTTTGTTGACAAAAATAGCCTCTTTAACTCCCCTCTCAAACCAGTTCTTTTCCCTGGCCAAGATCTGAACCTCACTGTCCTCAAAAGAATGGCCCGTGGCTTCTAGGTGAAGATGTACGGCAGATGACGTTCCACTCTGGCACGCCCGTCTGTGTTGGTACATCCTCTTGTGAAGTGGCTGCTTGGTTTCTCCAATGTAGCGCTCACTGCAGTCTTCACTACACTGAATGGAGTCTGTAATAGATTTGCGTGGACAAAATGGACAAATATTTGGACTTGTTGGTATTTTTGGGGTATATTTACCATGAGCTTTCTGATCCGGCGCCTTTGGGATCAAAGTAGGTTGGATACGGCCCCCGGACCAAAATGAGTTCGACACCCCTGCTGTAAATGAATCCTTCTTCAAAATCAAGCCTCGGTGCATGATAGAGCCTCTTGGAGGGAGCCCTATTCAGATTTGTGGTTCTGTACACTTTATTCTGGGCGCGTCGCTTGAATGCAAATGAGGACAGAGACAGGCCAGTGCAGGTGGGTGGGTGTAGCCAAATACGCCGGTGTTTCCTGGTTTAAGATAAGATAATCCTTTATTTGTCCCACAATGGGGAAATTGCAGTGTCACAACGCAAGTTTCAGAAACAATAGGAAAATATGAGCATGCATCAAAATTAAGATAAATAATAATAATAAGTATCTACAATCAACTAAAAAACACAACACTGTAAGGTTAGATCTAATCTTATAGAGCCCTTTACAGTTAGTAAACAGACGTGCGCGCATTGTTGACCCAGAATCAACCATGGCGGACCATAGCGGAGTATCTGAACGATAGGGAGAGCTACATTCAAAAGCTCATGTTGAGCAACGGGGTTCGACTTCCAGATCCTTATACGATCACAGAGTGGCAGTACGACCGCAGAAAGTGGCCAGATTTACAGTGGCCAGATATCCACTGTTATTTAGGTCGAGAAGCCCAGCGTGTATACAAGAGAGAAAGTGCGCGCATACAAATCCATGGATGCCTACCAGTTTGCCGTGTGTGGCCATGTACAGGAGGTAAAATACTCCTAATAATAATCGATAATCGATGAGGAGTTTTGCGTGTTGGCATCTGATGTTCTTCTCAGTCAAAGACAAGGCCACAAGACGACCATGTACAATGCTTGGGCTATCATCAACAAGCGCGAGAACTACGTTCTGACCGCCAACTGCACTTGCGTTGCGGGGTAAGTAACATACTACGATTTAATGCACGAGTCACAGATGTGATCTCAGTCATGTCAAATGCCATTTATGATGGTCATGCAAAAACTTATCATGCATTTTAACAAAGTTAGTCGTGTTTGTTTACATGTGTCTGTCGTAGAGGTTACCCGGTTAATATGTCTGTGAGCTTTGCGGTGTCCTGTGCTTGCTCGTTAATCAGCATGATTAAACATGATTGAACACCTGGGCAAATTACCCTAAACAAGCAGCAGGTGTTCACTTGTGTGTATGTCAGTTGAATGATATGAACTATCATTTATTCCATCTGTTTCTCTTTATTGGAGTTCTTCTCTTCTATATCTTCGCTGGGGGTTTTATGGCGGCAGTGGCTTTGAGTCAGCACTGCGCACATTCAGTGATGACGTAGCTTTGAAACTGGTCTATAGAATAGATCTAATCTTATAGATGGGCCTATTAGATCTTAATCAGATCTAACAGGCCCACCTAACTAACACAAACTGTAAACATGTAGCCTAGGTGTGGTAGTCTCAGTCATTTCATTGTAGTTAGCGCCCCCTTCAGGCAGATATAGGCAGTGTCCACCAGCGTCTGACCAGAACTGAAGAAGCAGCTTGGATGAGCTGAGAAACGGATTCCACCAAATAAACTTTTGTCCAGTTGACAAATTGAATTTCTCCTTTTGCCGTAGTAGAGATCGGCAATTCCAGGTCTAAAAATTCTGAAATTCTAGTGAAGGTGTGTGAACATGACATCACAAGGTGGAACAATGTGCTTTCAGTTTGAGAGAAGAACTCAGTCTAAATCTGCAGGTTTGTGTGTTAAACATGTGAATGAAACAAAACAAAACTCCAGGTCTGTTCGTGACGAGCAAACGACTTTAGAACGTAGATCAGACAGTTGCATAATATGGGCCCTTTAAATAAAGTCTTGGTCTCATTAGTTCCACAGAGACGATTAACCCGGAGCTTTCACACTTTTATTTATTTGATTTTTTTTAGAAAGTCTACGGGAATAGTTAATGAGAAAATGACTTCAGGAACCAGGGGGCGGGTCACTGTAGAGCTCCATGGGAATGAGCGATTACTAAAGATACTAATGAAGGATTTTTCTTTAAAAAACTATTAAAAACGTTTCTAAAGAATCCAGCCCTGAGCTCCTTAATGAGTCCAGTATAAATGCACACGGTCTGGGGTGAAAGAGGACGACTGTTTCATCATTCACACAGTAATTATCAGGCACGTCCCCAATAATTAAACCGTACCTGATTGATTAAAGTGATTTAAGCACAAAGACTAAATTTAAATCCCATAGAAAATTAAACTTTAAAAACATTAAAGGCACATTGTATAACTTTTTAATCTTCTCGTCCCCATGGATAAAATTGACCCTTGTGAGGTTTTATGTTCCCTCCTCAAAAACAAACTGGATTTCAGGCTGGGCGGTAAACCGGTTCATACCGAATACCGTTTTTTCTTTTTTATGATATGGATTTTTCATTTATCCCAATCCCGGTGAGTATGTGCGTACAAAACGTCGGGAACACAGAGCGGTGGAACGTGGCCCCGCAGGACATCGTTTGAGAGGGGGACTGTTTTGGCATGAGAGTGGTGGAAGCTCAGTGTGTGTCGAGCGGCGAACAACATGGACGGAGAAAATGTTACAGACACAGAAGAACTTATACCCAACACAGTCCTGGTTTAGTTCTAGTTTAGTCTTGGTTTAGTCCTGGTTTAGTCTTGGTTTAGTCTTGGTTTAGTCTTGGTTTTAATCCTGGTTTAATCCCAGTTTAGTCTTGGTTTAGTCCTGGTTTTGTCTTGGTTTAGTCTTGGTTTTAATCCTGGTTTAATCCCAGTTTAATCCCAGTTTAGTCTTGGTTTAGTCTTGGTTTAGTCTTGGTTTAGTCTTGGTTTAGTCTTGGTTTTAATCCCGGTTTTAATCCTGGTTTAATCCCAGTTTAGTCTTGGTTTAGTCCCGGTTTAAACCCGGTTTAGTCTCAGTTTAGTCCCGGTTTAGTGCTGGTTTAATCCCAGTTTAGTCCCGATTTAGTCCTGGTATAGTCCTAGATCGTTTTCACACCAGGAAAGTCCGATAGTCCACTTGCTTTGGTCCGGACCAATATATATATTTTTTTCCTTATTTTGGTGCGGTTCACTTTCACACTGCAGTTGCTCCAGATCGAGATTTTTGGTTTTTATTCACACCAGAACAAAAGGTCCGAATCAAAGGAGCAAACAAACTTTAATTCATTTAAATGAACCAAACAAGACAGGTGTGAAAACGACCCTACTTTAGTCCTGGTTTAGGCTTAGTTTAGGCTTAGTTTAGTCTTAGTTTAGTCCTAGTATAGTCCTAGTATAGTCCTAGTATAGTCCTAGTATAGTCCTGGTTTAGTCCTGGTTTAGTCTTGGTTTAGTCTTGGTTTTAATCCTGGTTTAATCCCAGTTTAGTCTTGGTTAAATCCTGGTTTAGTCCTGGTTTAGTCTTAGTTTAGTCCTGGTTTAGTCCTGGTTTAGTCCTGGTTTAGTCCTGGTTTAGTCCTGGTTTAGTCCTGGTTTAGAAAAAGAAAAGAGGAGCCGTGTCAGTCATGTGGAAGAACTTCGGCTTTAAAAAATCTGACGCCGATCAAACAACCGTATTCTGTAAATGTCGTCGGGCTAAAGTCGTAGCCGTGGGAGGCGACACGAGCGATCTGCTTCACCACCTCCGACACAAACACGTCCTGGAATGTGAAGAACGCACCAAACTAAGATCTGCATCCTCTTCCGCGTCTGCAGGGAATGTTCAAGTCGGCACCGCGACACAAAACGCCACTCAGACGTCACTCAAAGACGCGTTTGCTAAGGGGACCGCCTACGACAAGAAAAGCAAACGGTGGAATGATATTACCAACGCTGTTACTGTCCACTTCACCAAAGACGTGGTATCACTTAGTATATGAAAAAACAATATCGTCAAATACCGTGACACTGATATCATTTTGAAAAATATTGTGATATAAATTTTTCATCAAATTTCGGTCCATTTTTTGTCCATTTTCTATAAATTTTTGGTCATTTTTTTGGTCAATTTTTTGTCAGTTTTGGGCAATTTTTTGGTCAATTTTTGGTCAATTTCCTGTCAATTTTCAGTACACGTTTGGTAAATTTTGCTACATTTTGTTCAATTTTCTGTCAATTTCCATCCTCTTCCACGTCTGCAGGGAACGTTCAAGTCGGCGCCGCGACACAAAACGCCACTCAGACGTCACTCAGAGATGCGTTTGCTAAGGGGACCGCCTACGACAAGAAAAGCAAACGGTGGAACGATATTACCAACGCTGTTACTGTCCACTTCCCCAAAGACATGGTACCAATTTACTGCAGGAATTATTCTCTAAATTATTAGGAAATGGGGTTAACACAGAGTCATGCATGAAAAAAAAAAAAAAAACGTCAAATACCATGACATTGATATAATTTTGAAAAATACCGTGATATCAATTTTTGGTCATACCTCCCAGCTCTACCTGGAGTTCATTCACATGTCTGAGTAACTTTATTATTCGTCTGTCTGCATCTCCAAAGATCAAAATGCTCTGTTCCACCTTGTGATGTCATGAAGCTGCAGTTTTCAAGTTAATTCCAGGGCTGAACTGATCTAAACGATTCTAGTGAGGGCGTCGTCATGAGGTGGAACAGAGCGTTTTCAACCTAAATCTGCAGTGTGTGTGTGTGTGTTAAACATGTGAATGAAACAAAACACAACTCCAGGTGTGTTTGTGATGAGGAAACATTAAAACATAGATCAGAAAACGGTGTAATTTTTCTTCAGGAACCCTAAATTCCTTGTTCCGCTGCGTTTCTTGTACCTCGGAGGTGGTGTAGTTGGCCTGCAGCTGCTCGTAGTGAGTTTTGAGACGTTCAGACTCCTCTTCTCTCGCTCTCGTCATTTGGTCCATCAGCGTCTGAACCTGCACCAGCTCCTTCTGCAGCACCTCCACATCCTCCACGCCGGGACGCTGCAGCTGTGGGGCCAGCAGGGGGCGCAATGTTAAAAGTGCATTCAGTAGCTTTTCTGGTGGAGGGTCCGTCAAACTCAAACACGTTTCTCCATGGAGATGTTGTTGCTTTGTCTGGAATGTTTCACAGTATGGCATTAAACCAGGGGTGTCAAACATGCGGCCCAGGGGCCAGATCCGGCCCTCCAAGACCTTTAATCTGGCCCTCGGCTGATTTTCTATTAAAATATTTTAATTATATTTACATTTTCTATTAAAATATTGTTAATTTTCCGCCTCTGTGCGTGGCCCCTCCCACCAGAGCAGCACAAATGAAGACTCGCCTCTTTCCAAACGCTCTTGAAGGATCATCGTTTCATCAGCAAAATGCCAAAAATGAGAAAAGTGGACGCCAAGTGCAGGATTTTCCAAGGAAATTTGACTAATTCCTATTCCTAAAACCTGTACGCTTGAAATTGCATTTTTCTTAAAGTTTCAGGTCGTTCGTAATATTATAATATTTTGTAAAAGAAAGAGTTCATCAAATACAAAACACTTCTGTAACAGATTTGTGTTTCTCTGCACAAACATTTGGACTTATTGCTGTTTTTGGGGTATATTTGCCATGAATTTTCTGATCCGGCCCCTTTGCGATCAAAGTAGGTTGGATACGGCCCCCGGACCAAAAGGAGTTTGACACCCCTGCTTTAAACCTTTCTATCTTTACGAAGACCAACCCAGACCAAGTTCCAGGTCAGATCTGTGGAGAGGCGACCCCGCTCACAGTCAGAATGTCTGGTTCTCCAGGGATTTTTGAGCTCTAAAACCACCTGTGATTGAATAAATGTAAAGTACACTACAAATTTCTCTGGCCAAATTTTTAAAACATATCAGGCCCCGTTTAGACGTACACTGGTATTTTAAGACATTTCCCTTCGTTTGTACCCATCTTTTACACACAAACTGCGAATTTGCCTCTGAAAACTCCGGCTAGAGGGGAGATTCTGGAAAACTACAGTTTGGCGTTTGCGTATGAAGTGAGATAAACGGAGTTTCAGGCAGCTGACGCACCAAAAGTGTGATTCTGATTGGCTTGCAGAGCGTTCTCCTTCGTTTTCAGAGGCGAAATCGCCATTTGCGTGTAAAAGATGGGTACAAACGAAGAAAAATGTCAATTTAAAAATACCAGTGTACGTGTAAACGGGGCCTTATTTTGGAAAACGGAGGAGAGAAATATTCGTTTCTCAACATACCTGGGTATGTGTAAACGCAGCCTCAGGTTATTCATCTTGTTTTTGGATTTATTATCGACTTACGAGTTCTGAGACGGCTTCACTCTAGTCTCGGGGTAGTTTATTTGAAGAGAATTTGTCAGTAAAATGATCTTGCTGCATGGACAGATCATTTCACTACTTTTAAGTCATTTTCTGATTGATTTAAGTGTTTATATCTTAAATTTTGGCCAAGCATTTTACACTGTTTAATGTCACACTGTGGAACATTCCAGACAGAGCAATGACGTATCCATAGAAACAAGCAGGTGACGGACCCTCCACCAGAAAAGTTACATAATACACTTTTAACAGAGACAAAATGCTACCGATAGACTGAATAAAGAAGTGGAATAAGTGAGTGTGACTTCACCCACAGCGTTCAGACTCAGTCAAATGAAGCTCACCGAGGCCAGCATGTAACAGAAGTGAATTTGGCGCCGAGTTTCGTATTAGGAACAGGAATTAGCAACATTAACAACAGACAAATCAGGCGGCATCATTCCCCGAGGACGTCAACGTTAACAACAGGTTTGATTGACAGCGGTGCGGGGGGGGAAGGGGCGTTACCTTCATAAACCTCGTTCCCGATTGGCTCTAGTCGGCAAGGTTATTATAGTTAACAAATTAACAAAAATGAAGAAAAAAAAAACTAAAACTAAAATTGAAAAAATATTTTCGTTAACGGAAATAAATAAAAGCAAAAATCAAAAGAAAAAAACGATAACTGAAACTGTACTGTAAAACTAAAACTAACTGATTACAGATAAATCGCTCTTGGTTTTGTCCTTTTTTGGAGTTGGTAAATGTGGAAGTTTTGGTGTGTGTTTTTATTTGTTTTTGCACTTAAGGCTGCAGCCTGTGGACGGCTTTGGTTGTTGTGGGGGTAAAACCTGAAGAAATGTTTTAAATTGTATTTGTTTGTTGTAAGTTTGAGAAGACAAAACTTTCTTTTTGAATCCTGCACTTGACAAATAACCCAAAGTATAACCCAAAAACTAAGACTAAAACTATTAAAAACTAAACTAAAACTTATACTAAACTAAAAAAGCTAATAAAAAACTAAAACTAAACTAAAACTAAACTAAAAAAAAGCTAATAAAAACTAAAATTAAGCTAAAACTAATACTAAACTAAAAAACTAAACTAACACTAAACTAAAAAAGCTAATAAAAAACTAAAACTAAACTAAAACTAATACTAAATTTAAAAAGTTAATAAAAAACTAAACTAAAACTAAACTAAAAAAATCTAATAAAAACTAAAATTAAGCTAAAACTAAACTAAAAAAGCTAATAAAAAACTAAAACTAAACTAAAACTAATAAAAACTAAACTAAAACTGAGCAGTTAGAAAAAAAACTAAAACTATCAGAGCCGCTCTAAAAACTAATTAAAACTAACTGAATTAGAGGGAAAAAAAGCCAAAACTATCTAAAACTAAACTATAATAAAAAAATCCAAAACTATTATATCCTTGGTAGTCGGAATTCCAAATATAGAATTAACTCCAAATTCGTTCATGTAACTGCTGGCCTGCGTGAGCTTCATTTGACTGGAGCCGAAGGTTAAAATTCTAAAGTGAACTTGTAAAAGCGCTTTAAAAAAACGAATGACGGTTGTTGTATTAGCGTTAATGTTTCGTGTCAAACGTATAAACATATAAAATGACCCTGAGGAGGAAGAACAAACAAACGCGTGACATGTTTGTGTAGTGACTAAATCTTCTGAATTAAAAATAACCGCACCAGCTCAGTCTGCAGCCTCTCGTTCTCCCCCGACTCCTTCTGCAGCTGTTGGGAGAGTTTGGCGAGTCTCTGGTCCGCCGCCAGTCTCAGGCTCTTCTCCTCGTCGTACCGCGATTTCAAGTCTGTGGGATTGAACCAAAACTACTAAAAGGCAAAAACAGTAATACAAGAAATCACCAACATATTCAAAATTATTAAGAGAAAAACTATTATTGCTGTGGTATTGTTATAATTTCTCCATTTACTGTGATTTCAGGTCCGTGGAATTAAAGAAAAACAAATGAATAATAATGAATAAATAAAGGTAACAACAAAAACACAGGAAATCGCCAAAATTAAAAAAAATTAAACAAAAAAAAATTGAATAAATAAAGGCAACAAGAGTAATGCAGGAAATCACAAAAAAAAAGAGAAAAAAAGTAGTATTATAATTTCTCCATATACTGCGATTTCAGGTCTGTGGGATTGAACAAAAACTAATAAAAGTAGGGATGCACAATATATCGGCATCAACATCGGTATCGGCCAATATAGTAAAAAATTTTAAAGGTCCCATGGCATGAAATTTTCACTTTCTGATGTTTTTGAACGTTAATGTGAGCTCCCCTACCCTATTTAGCCCCCCCCCCCATGGCTAAAAGTTGTGAAATGTCTAAACTGAGCATTTGCGATCCTTTTCTGCGTTAGAAAAAAACACAGCTCAAACGAGCGATTCTGAACAAGGAAACTTTCTGACGTCACATCGAAAAATGCAGTTCCACCCCCCCGTCTGTGTCTCTACCCACCGTCTCTGTAAATCACGCCCAGAAAGTTTGGACCGCGAATGAGCTACGCAATGCGAAATGCGTTTTTTATTTGCCTGGAGGCACGTGCGAGTGTTTCTAGGCTCAGAAGTCCTTTACCCGACCCTCTGGACCTCTGAAACACCAGTGGTTTCATTTTATTTTCTGTGAAAATGTGTTTTTTTCATTGAAACGCCTCTCCTTTCTTCCTCCGCGCTTAAAACGCGGAAGTGGGAGACAGCGCACAGACGCAGCGCTAATCAAGGAACCAGCGGCGCATTTGCCCCCCCCCCCACCTGCTCCTCTAACCTATCTCTGTCCTTATCATTTGCATTCAAGCAACAAGGCCCAGAATGAGTCGTTCAGAGAGAGATTTTCTGACTCTGTAAATGTGTCTTTCTCATGCACTGAGTCTTGATTTTGAAGAAGGATTCATTTACAGTATTAGGGAACCATTAAGGCGCCATATAAAAGCATCAAGAAGTACCATGTCATGGGACCTTTAACATATCGGTATCGGCCCGATGTGTAAAAGTGGGCCGACATTAACGACCGATATTTGTCCGTACAGTAATCCCTCGAATTAACGTTTTCTCACATTTCTCTCTCGTTTAAACACTCAAACTTTTGTAGATTTTCAACAAAATGTATTAATAGTGAAGCGCTCATCGTGGTCAAATCCGTGATAGTGCAGCATGACCGGCGCGAGACCGCGCGTCCCCCCGGGGCTGCGAGCACGAGACCCGTGTCCAAACCGTGCCTCCTCCTGAGGACCGTGGACGCCGTCCTGAGGAGCAGTCCGAGCACATCAAACCTCGACATGAACGAACGCAAGAGCCGCACGAAACCAGGCAAAGAGCCGCACACCGTGGTTTAATCCTGGTTTAGACCTGGTCTAGTCCTGGTTTAGTCCTTGTCTAGTCCCGGTCTGGCCCTGGTTTAATCCAGGTTTAGTCCTGGTCCAGTCCAGGTCTAGACCTGGTGTAGTCTGTTTTAGCCTGTTTTAGAACACAATGTTACACTATACAAAAAAATTGAAATTGAAAAAAATAATAAAATAAAAGAAGACATTCAAAAATTAATTTTGCATGATTTTCAGTCTGTATAAAATGTTATCTCAGAATTAAAAATAAATAAATATTGGTATCGGCTAATATCGGGATCGGCCGATAACAGCAACATTAATATCGGATTGCGGTATCAGCTAAAATGTTCACATCGATGCGTCCCTAGCAATAACAGTAACAAAGGAAATTGTAAAAAAAAATAAATCTAAATTATTAAGAAAAAAATTGTTGTTGCTTTAGTCGTATTATAATTTCTCCATTTACCGTGATGTCAGGTCCGTGGAATTAAACAAAAACAAATGAATAAATAAAGGCAACAACAAAAACACAAGAAATCACCAAAAGATTAAAAAAAAAAAAAAAAAAAAAAAAAAAAGAGTTATTACTAAAGAAGTATTATAATTTCCTCATATACTCGTACTACGATTTCAAGTCTGTGGGACTAAATAAAAACAGATGAAAAAATGAACAAATAAAGAAATTAACAGTAACGCAGGAAATCACCAAAAGATTTTAAAAAAGAGAAAAAAAAGAGAAAAAAAAAAGTTATTACTTAAATCAGGGATGGGCAAACTTTTTGACTCGTGGGCCACAAAGGATTCTAAAGTTTAACAGACCGGCCAGACCAGGAGCAGCTGGATTTAGTGTTTTGATAAAAACACTAAAAATAACATGGGATATGTAGAAAACGTCAATTAAAAATGAACAAAAGCATTACAACAAAATGTCCATCTTTCAAGTTCGACAGTATTTAGCTATTTATTTAAATGACTCTTAAAACAGAGAAAATTTAATTAATAAAGTACAGATTTTTTATTACTAACAGTTACTATTTTAAAGCACTGAAAGTTCTGTTCTCCTTCAGGTTCTTTCGTTCTTTCGTTGACTGCTTGCTAGCATAGTTAGCATGTTTTGTGGCAAAGTGACGGCTGATATTATATTCTTTAAAAACCACTACAGTCTCTTGGCATATCAGACATACAGCAGCTGATAAGTATTCAGTGAAAAAATATTTACTTGTCCACTCCTTATTAAACACTCGACATTCTCTGTCCACTTTTCTTTTCTTAGCTCTGCTCATCTTTACAGAAGGCTGAGGGGTCAAAGAGTAAAGCACAAACGTCAACAAAGGTCAATGTATGTAGAGTGCCAGCTATTGGAAAACGCCAGATTTGTAGGGAAATTAAAACTTTAAAACATTATTTCTTCAAGTTCAGCGGGCCAGATTAATAAGCATATGGCCCCCGGGCCGTAGTTTGCCCATGCCTGACTTAAAGGGATATGCCACCCCCAGGTCAAACTTGGGCATCTCCCCACAGTCCAGAGACTAAAATAAGTGATGGAAAGCGTTTTTCTGGTGACGCAGCCATTGTCCAGGTCTGTCAGCACTGACCGCCGCGGTATCTGCAGCTCCTCCGCGTTAGACTGAAGTCCAACGGCACCAGAGAAAGATTTCTGCCAAAAGGAATTAATTTGCTCGATGCTTTTCCCAATTACTTCCTGTGTAGTGCGCATTCATATCAAATCCAAATAAATGTGCAAATCAACACGGAGAGCTTGACTTGGTCATTTTGGGTGGGAACTATTTTTCAGTGCGGAAAAACACAGCCGAAGCACACACCACACTGCGTAACAGGGGAACTCCCTTCCCGGTGTGTAACAGGGATTCCCCTGTCAGCGTGGTGTGTGCTTCGGCTGGACGCCAGAGAAATTTGAAATACAAAGAGACAGATTAGTTGATAGTTTCAGAGCTGTTTCAGTGTAGTGAGCGCCGCCTAGGGCTGATAGATATGCTAATACAAGACGCCAGAGGAATTCGTAAAACAAAAGAGAGTAGCGGGGATAGGTTGAGCTTTGTTCAGGGTAGGTAGCTCCTCCCTTGCAGCTAGATATAAACGGGGTCTAACCAGCATGAGGGCCAGAGCTGACGAAGCCTCTCGGATGAGCGGCGAAACATTTTCAACCAAACAAACTTTGTCCAGTTGACAAATTGAACTTCTCCTTTTATCACAAAATAAAGTAGTGTTATAATTTCCCCATTTACTGCAATTTCAGGTCTGTGAGTTTAAACAGAAATGAATGAACCAATGAAGGCAGCAACAGAACCGCAGGAAACCACCAAAAGAGTCAAAATAATAGAGAAAAAAAGAGTTATTACTAAAGTTATAATTAAAAAGTATAATTTCCCCATAGCGGCTTAATAAGGCGCTTTTAAAAGAACACTGCAAAACAAAGTCTAGCCAAGTTAAAAATATTATAAGAATATTTTTGAATTGATTTGAAGCACATTTCATAAATAAAATGCATCTTGTTGAAAAATAAAATGACACTTCAGATAAACATATCCAAGATCAGTTCCCAAACGTTTCAGGCCGGGAGCCAAAAAACCCCCAGAACAAACGTGAAACCAACTTCAAGAGTCAAAACATATTGATTTAAGTAAAGACTAAAAAAGTATAATCAAGAATTTATATCCTACAGTGTGATTTTAAAATGATATCTTTGAATCACTTTGGGAACCACTGACCGACAGGTGACCTTTGATGACCTTTGATGACCTTTGGCCCTGGAACCACCAAAGAACCGCCACAAACCAGCTGTAAATGTTTCCTCATTATAAATCTGCTTTTTGGAGGTAAACTTTGATCACAGCCACAGTCTAAACTATAGTGTAATAAAAGTCATAAAATAATAAAATAACTTGTGGGAGCTACTTTTCTGGCTGTGATTGATTATGGTGACATATTATACATGCATGCTGCATCCTCCATCTTACGTGGCATTGATTCAGTTTACCATGCATCATTACGATTTATTACAAATGCCAAGTCCCTCACTCATCATTGCATTCTCTATCATTTAGTTGGTTGGACAGCACTTACAGTTCGTAGACAACAGCACTGGTTTATCTTTATAAAGCAATACTAGATAAACTCCCACTGTACCTCGGTGACCTCCTCTCTGTGAGCTCTGGTACTTATCAGCTCCGCTCCTCAAGGTGGTTACTTTTTAATGTACCTCGAGTTTTAACTGAGTTAGGAAAAACTGCCTTCTCTTATTCAGCACCCTGGGGATGGAATAACCTACAGAAAGACCTTAAACTAGAAACTCTCATCTCCATAAATGAATTTAAAGATCCCATGACATGGTACTTCTTGATGCTTTTATATGGCTCCTTAATGGTTCCCTAATACTGTAAATGAATCCTTCTTCAAAATCAACACTCAGTGCATGAGAAAGAGAGATAAGATGAGAAAGAGTATTTTTTCTCACTCTGAACACTCCATAATAGGCGTTGTTGCTTGAATGCAAATGAGGAGAAAAGAGCTGGCCAATAGTAGAGGGTGGGGGCATGGCCAAATGCTCCGCTCTCGCTCTGAGCGCTCAGCTGATCCATTTCCTTGTTTTTGCACGGGGGGAGAGATTTGAAGCGTTCCATTGAAAAATAAACATTTCCACAGAAAATAAAATTAAACCACTGCTGTTCAAAGGTCCAGAGGCTCAGATAAATTTTGGTGCCCCCCGGGCGCCGAAAAAGATGGCTGCTCACTGCTCCTGAAAAGGATGGGTCAAATGCAGAAGTCAAATTTCTCCCGTGTGTCACTGTGTGTCATTGTGTGTGAGACCAATAAAGGCTTAAGCCTAATCTTAAAGGACTTCCGAGCCTAGAAACACTCGGACGTGCCTCCAGGCAAATAAAAAAACGCATTTCGCATTGCCTAGCGCATTCGCAGTCCAAACTCTCTGGGCGTGATTTACAGAGACGCTGAGTACAGACAGACGGGGGTGGAACTGCATTTGCATTTCTTTTTTCGATCTGACGTCAATAAGGTGCCTTGTTCAAAATCGCCCGTTTGAGCTCTGATTTTTTCTAACGCAGAAAAGGATCGCAAATGCTCAGTTTAGACATTTCGCAACTTTTAACCATGGGGGGGGGGGCCTAAACAGGGTAGGGGAGCTCACATTAACGTTCAAAAACCTCAGAAAGTGAAAATTTCATGCCATGGGATCTTTAAAACTTCCATAAGAAAAATGGTAACAATCACATGTGCTTGTTTTTCGTTTTTAACATACTGTATTTATTTATTTATAATGAAAATGTAAAGTATAGCATTAATATGTATGTAACTATTTATGTGGATTGGCTGCTAACTTGGCCAGGTCTCTCTTGGAAATGGGACTTCCTGGTTAAACAAAGGTAATAATAATAATAATAAAGTCATAACATTTTGAAAATCCTCCATTCCAAATGCCATGTCCTCTGAACTCAGATGAACTCAGATTAGGGATGTCAACAATTAATCAACTTACGATTAATTGTCGATCAAGACGTTGGTCGATTAAAATGCATTAATTGTAACTAATCGCTAGAGGAGAGGGCGCTACTCTGGAATGTGAACACGAGATGTGAACCCACTCGCGAGAAGGACCATAGCGTTACATCCGCGGCCGGATCTAGAAGCAGTGCAAAATGTTCTCCTGCGAACCCAATTTTTGCGGCTGTGTTCGCTCCGCGTCCCGCTGTCTGCGTGAACACGTGCGCGGCGCGCTGCACGTGCTCCTCCGCTCCGGGCCGTAGCAGGCTCCACGTGAAAGCGCAGTGGAAGCAGCCCGCTGTCCGGCCCGTGTGCCGGTGTGTGTGCGTGTGTGTGTGCGACTGTGCGTGTGTGAGTGAAATGTTTTCCCCGATCAATTCATTTTTTTTATCATTTCATATCACGGAGCTTTTACAAAAAACGTCCTCAATTTATTTTCAATAAAGAATGTATTTTGTTATTCAGCATCAATACATTTGTCTGCTTTTTACTAAGGAATAATTAATTGAGGAATATACAATATAATAATACTATGATATATTTATGACTCAGTGTTATGTTACTATAGCTTATATTCTTAAAGACCCTATTGAAACACTAAAATTCAGGTGAAAAACGCCGCTTATCAATTAATCCTAAGTCGATCGATAAGGTCAATCAACTATAGATTAATGAATTAATCGATAATTTGCATCCCTAACTCAGATGAATTCAGATGATCTCAGACCTCTGCTGTTGGTTTTAAAATGTGATTTTGTTTTTATGAACGTGTCAAAGGAAAATTTCTGTCACCTGCCGAGACAAACCATAAAACTCATCTGTCCATCTATCTGTCTATCCATCCATCACCTATCCATCCTTCCATCTACTAATCAACCAATTAATCCATCCATCTGTCTATCTATCCGTCTATCCATCTATCTGTCCTATATATCTATCTATCTATCTATCTATCCATCCATCACCTATCCAGCCAGCCAGCCATCTACCAATCAACCAATTAATCCATCCATCTAGCTATTCATCTATCCATCCGTCTATCCATCCATATATCACTTATCCATCTACCAGTCAACCAATTAATCAATCCATCCATCTATTCATCTATCCATCCCTCTCTATCCATCTGTCCTTCTGTCTACATCTTTCATCACCTATCCATCCATCCTTCCATCAACAACCAATTTATCCATCCATCTATTCATCTATCCATCCGTCTATCTATCCATCCATCCATCACCTATCCATCCTTCCATCTACTAATCAACCAATTAATCCATCCATCTATCCATCTGTGTCTATCCGTCTATCCATCTGTCTGTCCTATATATCTATCTATCCATCTATCTATCTATCCATCCATCACCTATCCATCCAGCCATCCATCTACCAATCAACCAATTAATCCATCCATCTATTCATCTATCTATCCATCCCTCTCTATCCATCCGTCCATCTGTCTACATCTATCATCACCTATCCATCCATCCTTCCATGAACAACCAATTAATCCATCCGTCTATCCATCCATCACCTATCCATCCTTACATCTCATTATTTATCTATTTCTCTATCTCTATCTCTCCACCTATCTGTCTATCTATCCCTCTATCCATCATCCATCCATCTCATTATTTCTCCATTTCCATCTCTTCACCTATCCATCGATCCATCCATTGATCCATGTACCGGAGCGTTCTTACCGACGATCTCGGTGGCGAGCTGCGCGGCCTTCTGCTCGAACAGGTCCTTCATCTGTTTAATGTTGAACTTCTCCGTCTCGGCTTCGTTCAGTTTCCGCTCCAGAGCTGTGGAAAAAAGGACGACGTTCGTGAGTGGAGAACGCCGCACGTCTCCTGAAACGAGTTCAATTCACGTGTCCTACCAGCGTCCTCCGGCCCGTCGCTCTGTGGGGGAGGAAAGAACCACGTTTCAGTGCATTTTTAACACTTTTACACAATAACCAAAACTTTAAAGGTGCATTGTGTAACTTTTCTGGTGGAGGTCTTTTCTGGTCTGTCATCTGATTTATTTCCATGGAGATGTTACTGCTTTGCTTTAAATAATCCACAGTAGCATTAAATGTATCTTGCATTTAATCAGTTACAGGTGTTTTTTCTCTCTCTGTCTCTCGCCGAGGTCGACGCATTTTCCTCCTGTCCCTTATCTCGATCTGCTCTGTCTGCTGTGCCTCTTTTGTCTTCGTCTCTGTTCCTCCTGTTGGAGCAGATTTTTGAAATCCTAAATTATGGAATTGATAAGCTGGTCCCTCAACACAAATTGGCACGCACGAAGAAATGTGGGTTTGGGAGAGCCGACTTTTCCGGACGGAACCTTTTACTTATTGGATTTTTGAGGGCTGGACATCTGATTGGCCTGGGGATGTTTCTGATCCATCAGAGCGAATAAGAATCCCCCAAAGCTGTAAATTTACACCACAGTGGAGCCGTCGCGGACTAGGGAAGGTCTACATCAGAAGGTGACATAGATTGAGGAACTGTACCATCTCCAATCTGTGGATACCCGAATGACGCACGGATACTATCACAAATAATGTTTGTGGAACTGTGCAAAACAAGCGGCTCAGTCCACAATCATGAGCCAGGAGGAGAGGACTGGAGAGTCTTGGTGACGTGAAGTTGGGGGCTTTGCAGAACCAGGTTTCGGACCAATTGTCCGTTCACCTGAGTTCTAAAGTTTTTGATTACGCACATCTCCCCCTTTAATTTCAACTCTCCCCCAGAAAATCTGCGATAAACAGGACTATTTTGACTATCTTCTGCTGACTGGCAGTGGCGTCACTTCCACCTGCGTCACTAATCAAACAAAAAAAGCCTGGAGGAAATTGACGGGACGATATTTTGACTTTCTTCTGCTGACACCATAATCAAAGTACATGTTTATCAATTGGCTAAGACGTATTTATAAAAAAAAAAACACTGTATTATGTCTTTGTCTGTTGTTATTGATTATATTCATTCCTTCTGTTTATGTTTTTGTATGACTTAAGAGAGAGGTGGGACATTATTGTCCCATGTCGGCTGATTTAAGGTCCATGGACTCGTCCATTTCCATGTCTTCTTGTTGTTTACAATGACAAATAAATGCTCCCATTTATTGCTTACAAAAACATGATCAGGGTCGCCTCTACACAGATCTGACCCGTCACTTTTTTGTCTCCGTGGAAATACTGTAGATACGTTTAATTCAATCCTGTTTCTGGATAAGAGCATGTTAACAGGAGGTACCAGACCCTCCACCAGAAAAGCCAGTTTAATCATGTAAAAGTCATTACTGGCTTCAGCTGTCCTTGAACTTTGTCCAGTTCCTTCTTGAGTTCTCCAGAAAACCATCTTTCCTCCTGAAAAACACCACGTCATAAACACAAAACATTTACTCCAAATTAAACAGTTCTTTTTAATTTTTTCATTTCTTTTCATTCATTTCGAGCAGATTCATGAACACAGGAAGTACACATGTATCTAGTACACTTAATGAACATTTTACACATATTTGTTTTTCTTATTGGAGCTCGAAAACATATTAAAATTGATAGTTCTTTTTTTTATGTGAATCTGTACGGCGTCCCCTTCAGCAGTGTCGTGCATTAACACTGACTTACCCCTGACAGTGTCCTAGACCTGCACGATTTATCGATTAAATCGAATTTACAGTTCAGGAAGATGTGTTTTTATGAAAATCGATTTTTCAGTTATTTTTTACACGCGAGCAGAACTAATGCGCGGCCACGTTTTACACGGGTAAGTTAGCGAGGCGTACCCAAACATTGTATAAGCTAGCGCGGCTAGCGAGTGAGCTAAAGCCGGAGCTTGTACCAAACAAAGGTGTTTACATCTGTTATATGGAACTGGTTCCGTTTTCTTGCGTCGGACTTAGAACAAACGAGTGCTCGCTGTGAGGTCTGTTCAAAAGCTTTTGCAGTACGACAAATGTATCCTAGCGCCTAAAGCAGAGGCAGCGGAGTGGGAGGAGTGCAGGTCCAAACGGAATGAAAATATCTACCGTCCAGTCTCTAAAACATTTTCGAACTGTTTGCACTATGATAAGCACGGCCCACGACGGAAGGCAATCACACACACTGTTGTATGTTTTACCAAAAATATGATGTACGTTGTAAAAGACCTGGTGTCCATATATACTGTGGAAAAGCCCGGATTCATTAACATGGTGAAGGTTTTGGACCCGAAGTATGTAAAAGTAAAAGTAAAGTGAAACACTGATACCTTCAGTGATGCGTGCAGGTCCTGAACCTCCTGCCGCAGCATCGTCAGGTCTTCTCTGGAAAAGAAAGACAAAAAATGAACATACAAATGATTTTAAAGGTATAACTTTATGGTTGGGGGTCCGTCGCCTGTTTGTTTCTATGGATACGTCACTGCTCTGCCTGGAATGTTCCACAGTGTGACATTAAACAGCTCTACTTTACATTTATTCAATCACAGGTGGTTTAGAGCTCAAAAATACCAAGAAAAATGAACATTCTGTCTGTGAGCGGGGTCGCCTCTCCACAGATCTGACCTGTAACTTGGTCTGGTTTGGGCTCCATGAAGATAGAAAGGTTTAATGCCATACTGTGGAACATTCCAGACAAAGCAATAACATCTCCGTGAGGAAAAGCCTTTGACGGAGCCTCCACCAGAAAAGTTACACAAAGCACTTTTAAATTAATATATTTTTTGGATTATTTTTTTTTATTTCTGGGGAGGAACAGTCTTACCTTGTGGGGGCCATGTGGGCAGGGAGGTCTCCAGTGTCATGGAAGAGCTCGTAGTGTTTGAAGAGCTCCTCTGCAGTGTTGTGTGATTTCATACACTGAGGACAGATGAAGCCCTGCACACAATCAAACAGAAATAAAAAAATACTGAGGCTGTCCGAGGGATTGGACCAGGTCTCAAACAAAAAACACACCGTTTATAATATTTTAAAGTCCCTGTGACGGGTTGGGAGTCCTCACTTCGCTAAAACACTGTTAAGATCGTTGTAGTTTTTAAAGTTTTGCTAAAATGTGCATTCTTTCCCAGTTTGGCCATTTTTTAAGGTTTAAAATTTTACTTCCAGGTTGGAAATTGTGACCTCACTAGGGACACTAGGGAATTCCATAACTTTTACCTAACAACCATGTTTTTTTTATTTACACTGAGCCAAAATTCCTATAATGCGTGCAGATATTATAATTTGACAAATAAAAATGTAAGAAAACTCCTATATTTAGTTGAATTAATGTATAAATTATCGTAAAAATGTGATTCTGTTGTCAAACTTTTGGACAGAATTCTCCCAGTGCGACGTCTCAGTGTGGGACTCTCAAATGGAACTCTCTACTTCCTGTTATTTTCAACGTGTTTTAAAACTTTTCTTCACAAATTAATTATCCGCTTATCCGGGGTCGGGTCGCGGGGTCAACAGTCTAAGCAGGGACTCCCAGACTTCCTTCACCCCGGACACTTCCTCCAGCTCCTCCGGGGGGACCCCAAGGCGTTCCCAGGCCAGCCGGGAGACATAGTCCCTCCAGCGTGTCCTGGGTCTTCCCCAGGGCCTCCTCCTGATGGGACGTGCCCGGAACACCGCCCGAGCCACCTCAGCTGCTCCTCTCCACGTGAAGGAGCAGTGGCTCTACTCCAAGCTCCTCCCGTGTGACTGAGCTCCTCACCCTATCTCTAAGGGAAACTCATTTCGGCCGTTTGTATCCACGATCTCGTCCTTTCGGTCATTACCCAGAGCTCATGACCATAGGTGAGGGGAGGAACGTAGATCGACGGTAAAATGAGAGCTTTGCCTTTCGGCTCAGGTCCCTCTTCACCACAACGGTCCGGTACAGCGACCGCATCACTGCCGACGCCGCACCGATCCACCTGTCAATCTCACGCTCCATCCTCCCCTCACTCGAGAACAAGACCCCGAGATACTTGAACTCCTCCACCTGAGGCAAGGACTCTCCACAACCCGGAGAGGGCAACCATTTAACACCATTATTATGATTTATTATGATTATTACATATTGTTACACTCTACTATTAAGATCATTATTAGTTTGGTGATATTTTCCACAATAAGGTGAAAGAACGGTACCTCAGAGGTCTGGTCATGGTTCTGTTCGGTGCTGGGCTGTTCTGTCTCTGCGTTCTGGGAGCCTCCTTTCCCAGGAGTCTGAAAAACAAAAGACAAAGAGGAAAAATATGTCAGTAAAACTAGAAATAGATGGAAATAGGGTGATCAGATTTTCAAAATTCAAAACTGCGACACACGTGGGCTACGATGGTTGTTATTCGTGAAAAGTCCCTCAGTCGTCCAGGTAGAATCCATGATAACAGGAGAAGTTCAATTTGTCAACTGGACCAAGTTTGTTTGGTTGAAAACGTTTCGCCGCTCATCCGAGAGGCTTCGTCAGCTCTAAGGCTGACGAAGCCTCTCGGATGAGCGGCGAAACGTTTTCAACCAAACAAACTTGGTCCAGTTGACAAATTGAACTTCTCCTGTTATGATGGTTGTTATTGTGAAAAGAGTCTGACATTTTCCATTCTCGTCTCATGTGTGGGTCAGTCAACTCAGGGACTTCTGTCGTCGTTATGGTCATTTTCAAGCTGTTTTTGTATTTTAACTAAACAAATGACAGTATATCCTCCTCTTTACTGTAGGCAAGGATCAAATAGGTCAAAACATTTCTTGTATAAAACTGGGACAAATCTGCTGGACAGGGGACACAGGGCTGGTCCCGGGTAAACTGGGACATCTGGACACCCTAGACAGGACAGGACATTGACCAGAGAGATGTTATAGCCAACGTTTACTGAATTTTACTGATCCTTATGCTGGGGGTTTCTACATGTTTCTCTATGGCGGAATGTTCAGTTACCGTGGTGACACAATGCACTATGCAACACATAGGCAAGTTTTAAAATAGTCTGAAAACTCAAGAAAAAAAAAAAAGAAAAAAATGATTTAAAATGGGACATTTTCTGATCAATACGAGTAGGGTGACAAGACGTTGCTATTTACCGGGGACAGTCCCAGTTTTGAGCCCTGTGTCTCCTGTCCCAGCAGATTTATCCAAAACCAGGGATTTGTCCCAGTTTTATACAAGAAATGTCCCAGATGTCCCTATTTTTGACTAATTTGATACAGTAAAAAGAGTCATAAATTGTCATTTGTTTAGGTAAAATACAGAAAAGTTGCTTAAAAATGACAAAAAC
Organism: Paratrypauchen microcephalus; assembly: GCA_036785185.1. Taxonomy (NCBI): domain Eukaryota; kingdom Metazoa; phylum Chordata; class Actinopteri; order Gobiiformes; family Gobiidae; genus Paratrypauchen; species Paratrypauchen microcephalus. The sequence continues at coordinate 4,250,962 of JAVJIX010000082.1, forward strand.
ACAAAGAAAATGTGCTGACAGGAAAGACTAAAAAATAAATGGTAATAATAAATTCTAAATAAGTTGCAAAAAAAGAGCAAGAGAAGGTGTCAAATTAGGCATAATTATAAAAGTGTAAATATACAAGTCAAAATAAAATAGAAAAATAAGTTTATATATCAAATATAAAATCAGATCTCTATACAAAAGACAAGAAAGACAGTGCAATAATTTGTCTGAAGAAATTATTGACCAGTTGGAGAGTTTCCCCACACACCCAGAGTGATTCCAAAGGTCAATAAAGTAACGTTAGTCTGTTCAGAGACACACGTATTTAACAGCTCACATCGGCATTGTACATTTATTAATATTAACTAGTAAATTTGTATTTTACATATTCAAAAGTTATAACCTTCTCTTCTCAAAAAAAAAGTTTTGTTGTAAATTATTATTTTTTTGTTTGTTTTTTTATTTCAAATATATACGCAAGTCGACAGCGCCCATATTCATAAGCAATATTTTTTCTTTCTTGTTATCCCGAGTAGGGATGCAAATTATCAATTAATTAATTAATTGATAGTTGAGTGACCTTATCGATCGCTTAACGATTAACTGATAAGCGGCGTTTTTCACCTGAATTTGAGTGTTTCAATAGGGTCTTTAAGAATATAAGCTATAGTAACATAACACTGAGTCATAAATATATCACAGTATTATTATATCGTATATTCCTCAATTAATTATTCCTTAGTAAAAAGCAGACAAATGTAGTGATGCTGAATAACAAAATACAGTAATCCCTCGCTCTATCATGGTTCACGGATTTTTTTTTATTTATTTTTTTTTAAATAGTGTAAAAAAATTTTATAGTGTAACATTGTGTTCTGTCCTGATTGGCTAAGAGACTAGACCAGGACTAAACGTGGACTGGACCAGGTCTAGACCAGAACTAAACCAGGTCTGGACCAGGTCTGGACCTGGACTGGACCTCGACTGGACCGGGACTCGACCGGGTCTGGACCTGGCCTGAAGCAGGTTTGGGCCGCTGCGTGCCGCTGCTGGTTTCATGCGGCTGGTTTGTGGCTCGGGGCCCGGGCCGCAGGCCACCGAGCCGCGGGCCAGCCGCGCGAAGCTCGGGGCCCGGGCCGCGGGCCGGCCGCGCGGGACCAGCAGCGGCACGTTGCGGCGCATTCCTGGGCGCCGCGGTTCGATCTCGCCTCGCGCGTACACCCGGGGCTGCTGAGCAGTGCCGTTGGCGCCTGCGGCCGGCTGTGAGTCGAGCTTGGCGCAGCGCGGTTGCTTTGTTTCGTGACCACGCGGGTCACATTAATTACAATTAATGCATTTTGTTCGACTAACGTCTTAACGTCGACTAACCGTTAATCGATTAATTGTTGACATCCCTAATCCCGAGATAACAAGATAATTAATTCGCCATCTCGAGAAAACAAAACAGTTCTTTCGAGATCTCAAGAAAACGAAACAATTATTCCGTGATCTCGAGGAAACAAGTGAAACGTCTACCGCCACGTTGTGACAGGCTGACTCAGGTTTTGTCCAGGTTTGGTCCAGGTTTGGTCCAGGTTTGGTCCAGGTTTGGTCCAGGTTTAAATCAAGGTTTGGTCCAGGTTTGGTCCAGGTTTGGTCCAGGTTTGGTCCAGGTTTAAATCAAGGTTTGGTCCAGGTTTGGTCCAGGTTTGGTCCAGGTTTAAATCAAGGTTTGGTCCAGGTTTAAATCAAGGTTTGGTCCAGGTTTGGTCCAGGTTTGGTCCAGGTTTGGTCCAGGTTTAAATCAAGGTTTGGTCCAGGTTTGGTCCAGGTTTGGTCCAGGTTTAATCCAGGTTTGGTCCAGGTTTGGTCCAGGTTTGGTCCAGGTTTTTTGTCTGGCAATCAGGCTGACTTCGGGTCTATTTCTCATTCTGAATAGACGCGTTTTTGGTCATTTGAATGTCTGGAATAATAATTGATCAGCTGATAAGGCGATATTTTGATCAGGGGTTGACACAGGGGGAGATTGCATTATGTTTTTTAATTCGGGATAATTTCAAGATTAGTCTGTGGATTAGTCTTCTGCCAGAAGACTGGCCCGGCTTCGTCTTTACTGATGTTTTCTCGAGATCACGAATTAATTGTGTCGTTTTCTCAAGATCTCGAGTTAATTTTCTCGTTATTAATGTGGAAAATAATCAGTACGAAGGTGGCCTCTGTCGGCTTCCGTAAATATACAATGTAATATACAATGGTATAAACAATAACAGTGCTCGAGGCTTAAGAATTCATATTCACAGGGCTCAGCATGTGCAATTTCTGCATTATGCATTATACAAATATAGTGAAATTATTAATACATTCACATTTTATATTTCAAATTCCATACAAAGTGCTTTTGTTTTCATGGCTTTGGGATTTCTGCAAAAATTTCGAGAGTTTATATATGAGGACAAGAGGGACTGAAATACAACAAATTTGGGTTTCTGACTCGAAAATTTACAGCAATAGATATGAAATTCTGATAGGATGAGGAGCAAGTTCAACACATTTTAATTTTATTTTTTGCAGGAATATCTCAAAGACACCAAAAAGTCAATGTTTTACATTCAATTTCCAAAATGAGCAAAATAGGCTACAAGGTGAGCCACGAAAAGTCTTTCAGAAATTGAATTCCGCTCAACCGTCTCTGAACAACACAATCTCCAGATTTATGTTAAGCGCACAGCAAAAAGTTCTCGTCACAAAATCCTGTCAATTTTTCATGCTGAGGTATTTTATAAAGAACTAGTTTCTTCAGGGCATAGTAAGATTTTGGTTAGCGAGAGGTGTCATGGTCTATACATGATCCGGCTATACTAATACGGTTGCTGCATTTGATAAACACAGATGCACGAGAGAGACATGGAGCAGGACCAATGTAGAGGAAAACTCACCAACAAGCGCAAAAAAGACAAAATTTTCAGGACGTAAGCACTGCTATATCCACATTGCGTCTGTTAAGCATGGAAAAACTCTGGATTTTACACTCACACGATGGAATACCTATAGAAACAGTCTCGATCCGCAGCCGAAAACTACAAACACTGCCTAGATGTGGATTTTAACAACATTCCCGAGGACGCTGGTTTCCATCCCACATCCCAGCTCTGTCAAAGGCAGAAACATTAAAGGTCCCATGGCATGAAATTTTCACTTTCTGAGGTTTTTGAACGTTAATGTGAGCTCCCCTACCCTGTTTAGGCCCCCCCCCCATGGTTAAAAGTTGCGAAATGTCTAAACTGAGCATTTGCGATCCTTTTCTGCGTTAGAAAAAATCAGAGCTCAAACGGGCGATTTTGAACAAGGAAACTTATTGACGTCAGATCGAAAAAAGAAATGCAAATGCAGTTCCACCCCCGTCTGTCTGAACTCAGCGTCTCTGTAAATCACGCCCAGAGAGTTTGGACTGCGAATGCGCTAGGCAATGCGAAATACGTTTTTTTATTTGCCTGGAGGCACGTCCGAGTATTTCTAGGCTCGGAAGTCCTTTATCTGAGCCTCTGGACCTTTGAACAGCAGTGGTTTAATTGTATTTTCTGTGGAAATGTGTTTATTTTTCAATGGAAGGCTTCTCATCTCTCCCCCCATGCAAAAACACTGAAGTGGGTCACAGAGCGGAGCGGAGAGCTTGGCCACGCCCCCACCCCCTACTATAGGCCACCTCTGTCCTCCTCATTTGCATTCAAGCAACAACGTGTTGTGTCTGGAGTGTTCCAGAGTGACATTTATGACTCTTTCTCATCTTATCTCTCTTTCTCATGCACTGTGTTGATTTTGAAGAAGGATTCATTTACAGTATTAGGGAACCATTAAGGAGCCATATAAAAGCATCATGAAGTACCATGTCATGGGATCTTTAACAGCAGGTAAGCAAAAATGCATCCCATCCCCCACAACACACACACCTAATGTAAGTGGCGATGTTTACAAGTGAACAGGCTAATAATAATAATAGGCGTGCAGTGATACGACTCAAGAGAAAATAGCACCAAGTGATTATGACTTCTGACTTTTTCGTGGGCAACTGTTTTGTGACACAAATATATCACTTTTTGGACAAATATTGTTTTGAGAAGAAAAACAAGCTTTATTAACTGTCCCCGCTAACTTGCCGGACCTACTTTGGTCAGCTCCAGAACCGGGGCAGAACTCGGCTCAGAGGACACTATCAGGGGTAAGTCAGTGTTAATGCACGACGCTGCTGAAGGGGACGGCGTACAGATTCACATCAAAAACCCCAAACTATCCCTTTAACAGGGGAACATCTATGTAGGATTTTCAGGCAGACCTCAAGAATCTTATTAGTTCCAAAATATTTTCTAGGCAAAATTTTATTTATTTGTTTATTTGGAAGGGACAATGCATATTAATGAACGCACAATTTGTATAAGATCACACAAACCAACGTAAATATGCCGGATTTAGCACAGTGCTAATTTCCATCCACAGTCCCAGACATAAAGATACAGCAGACAACAGAAAATATGTTGCAGTTGCAGACATTAGACAATTTAGTACATGTGTTATGATCACAAACATAAAAACAATTTAGTATCTATACAATAGTAGCATTAAATTACAGTAAAAAGCCAAATGTCGTTCCAGTTAATGTCTGCAAATGTTCCAAATTAAAACAGAAGCTGGTTTATTGACGTGACAGACTCTCTTGTGATTTGTTTTTTAAACGCCACAGACGTTTGGATGGCGATGTGACGTGATATTCGCAGTGCATCATGGGAAATGTAGTTTGATGTTATGCTAGATTAGCTTGTATGGTCAGTTTACCCTCCCACTGGACACTCATGTGACAGGCCACAGACAGAACATGTGAATAAAAGTCTGTCCTCTGCGTGTGTCCAGTTTAAATCCTGCAAATGATCCTGAACCTTTCATTGACATTCGTGAGACGTCCACATTAGATTAGCCTGGGAGAGGAGGAGACGCTACCGCTAACAGGGATAGCTTCAGAAAATGTGTTTTTATGGCGTGATTTACTGCGGCAATCGTGTTATTTCGTGTATCGGCTTCTCCTGACAAAAGCACAGCGGATGGACTTGTTAAAGATGGAGATAAATGACAAAAAACTCTCATGTTAGCGCTGGTGGCTAACTAGCTTCTCTACCTTAGGTGCACTCGGTTTGTGTACTATGACACACCAGACTGGGCGCTACACGTAATTCCCTTGGGTTACCGCCCATCCGCGCCACGCCGTGTCCTAAATCAGAGATCGCGTCTATATAAACAGGCCCATATCCGTCAAAAAACGTGATTTTTTTAAAAACAGAGGAGCGCAAAGGAAACACGGGCTCACCATCTGCAGTATCCGCCTGAGCATGGTCCAGTTTGTGTGGTTCAGATAAAGAAAGCTGGGTTTGTTTTCCGATGTGAAGTTGAGTCGCTGTGAAGCACCTGACCAGAGCCCAGAGCCCAGACACCAGCAGGAGGAGCAGGAGGAGGAGGAAGAGGAGGAAGAGGAGGAGGGTGGAACTCACAACCTCTGGAGTTCCACATTAAAGGCCCTTATTCCACACTAACCTCTGTTCTAATGTCGTTTCCTCATCACAAACACACCAGGGGTTGTGTCTTGTTTCATTCACATGTTTAACACACAAACCTGCAGATTTAGGCCCAGAAACTGAAACAAACTGAAAACACTCCACTGCGTTTTTAAACTCCATGCACAAGTGGGTGATTTCACAGCTGGAATTGCCAATTTCTGCTGAACAAAAGTTAAAAAGTAGATGTTCTCTTCACGACGTCACAAGGTGGAGCAGAGCATTTTGAGTTTTGGAGATGTAAGATAAGATAAGATATGCCTTTATTAGTCCCACAGTGGGGAAATTCCAGTGTTGCAACGCACAGATCAAGAACAGCAGGAAAATGTAGCATGCAATAAAACAAGATAATGAATAATGGTTTAAAAATAGACCTAAAAATAGACTCTCGGGTATAGCTGAATATTGTAGTATAGATAAAGTTGAATGACATGTTAACAGTGTTCGTTGTACAGTCTGACAGCAGCAGGAAGGAAAGACCTGCGAAACCTCTCCTTCACACAGCGAGGGTGAATCAGTCTGTCACTGAAGGTGCTCAGAGCTGACAGAGCATCCTGCAGGGGGTGAGACTCATGGTCCAGCATAGAGGTGACCTTAGCCAGGACCCTCCTGTCCCCCACCTTCTGCACTGAGTCCAGAGGACAGTCCAGGACAGAGCTGGACTTCCTGATGACCTTGTTCAGCTTCTTCCTCTCCCTCTCTGTGATGCTGCTGCTCCAGCAGATCACACCGTACAGGATGGCAGATGCCACCACAGAGTCATAGAAGGTCTTCAGGAGTGGCCCTCTCTGTTGTGAGTCCAGTCCAGTTTGTTGTTCAGATGAACACCCAGGTACTTGGATAAGTCCGCTCTCTCAATGTCCTTGGTCTTCCCTGCATTGATGATGAGGTGGTTCCGCTGACACCAGACTAAAATAAAGTGTTACTCAAACATATGTGAATGAAACAAAACACTCAGAACTCCATGTCACTCAGTTCTGTGTGAAACAGAACCTTTAAATGATCATTACAATAAAGGTAAACACGGAACAGACGGATCCTTTGTCCTGTGTTCAGTTCACGTTTGTACACTTCCCCACAGGTTTATGAGGCACAGGCAAGTCTATTTGATCAAAAACAAGTAAAGTATGAAAGTGGTGAGTGAGTGATGGTGGTGGTCGGAGGGGCCGGTGGTGCAGATTGGCAGCCTCACTTCTGTCAATCTGCCCCAGGGCAGCTGTGGCTACAATAGTAGCTTACCACCACCAGGTGTGGAGTGAAAGAAGAGTACACTGTAGAGCACAACTGCGTGTCCAGAAAAGCACTATATAAAACTGATGCATTAATATTATTCATACCAATTTCTTACCAATTACCATTATCAATTACCAATCATACCAATTGTGAACTTTCCTCTCTTCAGCCCTCCTGCCTCCCTGCCTCATTTGCATGACATTAAGCTAAGCCTTCCCCCATCATGACTATCACTGTGGTGTTAATGTCCAGGCAGGTCAGAATCATTCAATAATTAATAATACACAGTACAATACCACACAATACCACGCGCACACACATTCGTGTTTAGACATTTGAATGATCACCTGGAATATGCTCAATTTAAACTTCTCTTCTCTTACTGGAGTCTGTCTGTAGTGTTCCCACCCAACAAAGATCCACCCCAGACTTTACATTATCGTCTCTTGTATTTACAGACACGGCCCAGATGTGCTGACCAGAATAAAGTGTGAGTTATGATTGAATAGAGTCATTTTTAATATGAGAAAACACAACATTCAACAGCAACTGACATCTTCATTCAAATCACTGACACTGTTGTATGTAAGGCACTTATAATTTATAAGAGACACATTGTGAGACCAATGTCAAATCGGACCCTTTGTAACTGATACAGTTAAACTAACGTTCGTACAGCGGTGAATAGTTGTCGATGTTTTAATCCAAGCATCAGCCTGTTTGTTGTAATCAGTGGCTGCTTCAGAAGACCATGAAAATACAAAATACTCTTCACAATATCTCATAAAACAGGTGTCCAAACTATGGTCCGGGGGCCAAATGCAGTCTTCGGACAATTTTTTCTGGCCCTCAGACCTCCTGTTGAACTGACCCATAGTCAGTGTTTTTACGGCAAATTGGAAAAAAAAACAACGGTTTAGTCCTGGTTTAGTCTTGGTTTAGTCCTGGTTTAGTCCTGGTTTAGACCCGGTTTAGTCCTGGTTTAGACCTGGTTTAGTCTTGGTCTAGTCCTGGTTTAGTCCTGGTTTAGATCCAGTTTAGTCCTGGTTTAGACCTGATTTAGACCTGGTTTAGTCTTGGTTTAGTCCTGGTTTAGATCCAGTTTAGTCCTGGTTTAGACCTGATTTAGACCTGGTTTAGTCTTGGTTTAGTCCTGGTTTAATCCTGGTTTAGATCCAGTTTAGTCCTGGTTTAGACCTGATTTAGACCTGGTTTAGTCTTGGTTTAGTCCTGGTTTAGTCCTGGTTTAGATCCAGTTTAGTCCTGGTTTAGACCTGGTTTAGTCTTGGTTTAGTCCTGGTTTAATCCTGGTTTAGACCTGGTTTAGTCTTGGTTTAGTCCTGGTTTAATCCTGATTTAGACCTGGTTTAGTCTTGGTTAGTACTGGTTTAGACCTGGTTTAGTCACGGTTTAGTGCCGGTTTAGCCCTGGTTTAGACCTGGTTTAGTCCTGGTTTAGGCCCCTGCTGTCAGCTAATCTGTCCCTTTGATGCAGAAATAATCAGATAATCTGACTCACCCCATAAGAACGCGGTCACTCCGTTGTAACAGTTTGCCGTGTTAATTTGCGTATCCACGTGTATGCGCGTGTTGCGTATCCACAGACTTTAATTATCCGGAGCTCCGGAGAAACAGACGTATCCTAAACGTGTCCCGAGGTGAGAGTTCCTTCTTACGTAGCATTAACGTAACAAGTTAAGGATTTTGAAATGCCGCGTACACGTTCACGAGGCTCGCTCACAGCTGATCGGCGAACACAACAGCGGTAAACGTCATGATTGACGGCTCGCGATCGGTGGGTAATTATGCTGCAACATGATTGGAAGTTGGAGCGCAGTTCGGCCCTTTGAACATGCAGAGATTTTGCTCAGTCAATTAATATTTTTCCGCCCCCCCCCATTTTTTTTTCTCCTCAGATCTACACGATTCCCGTAGGTCACCCATTTTGACTTCAAAACGGTGAGGGATTTTCATGCCTGACCCTAAAGAGTCTTCTTAAAGTAGGCGCTCTGAACTCTGAATGATCCACTGCACAAAGCACAGGTCTTCGGTCCTCTGCTTCAGACATGTTTCGAGTTGTGGCCCTCGGTGGTAAAAGTTTGGACACTCCTGAGTCGTCAAACAGCTACGACAGAAAACTGTAAAAGATTGTAATCATTGACAAGACACACTGTTGTTCTGTTTATAAAGATCCCTCTGGAGCTCTGGCCTGTCAAAGACCACACCCAGACCCGCCGGCCTGGAATCTTCCACAGTGGCATTAAATGTATTCATCTGCATTTATTCAACTCCAGGTGAGCAGGATCACCAATCTCTACTGAATAAAAAAGTAAAATGTGGCTGTTAACATGAAAACTGCCACTTCATGACATCAAAAGGTGGAACGGAGCATTTTGAGCTTCGGAGATGTAGACAGACTAATAATAAAGAGTTACACAAACATGTGCGAATGAAACTAAACAACTCCAGATCTGTTTTGGAGGCGATAACATTAAAACATGACTTAAAGCTCACAAGAGTCGATTCTGTGTAATATAGGACCTTAAAATATGAAAAAAGAACAATGCACTTTCTGCCCAGATCTATTTCAAATCCAAAGGCACCAAGGTGAGATTAAACGTCCATTTTCAGAGGATTGCATCGCATCGGTTGTCGTGGTTCTTCATGTCATTATCTGTTGACTCGCTCTGAGTCTGTGGAACAAAAGCCGTAATGTGGCGGGCTGTGGTCAGATGTGGAGTTTCCATTGGCAGGGCCACAGACGGGGGCACAGAGAGGGTCACTGACAGGGCTGTGTGTGGGACTGCAGTGTTTTATCAAAGTCCGGAGGTACTGTGCGTGGTCCGGCCGGTGCCTCTGCAGCTCTCCGATGGCCTCATCAACATTGAACCATTTTCGTTTTCTTCCTGTAAGAACAAAAATGTTGTGAGACATTTGTGATAGTCGTAGGATTGGGCAGCATCGCGTCTTCATTTTGGTCCAAATGTAAAAAATGCTCTGCACTAGTGTGACGTGCAGCTGTCCACAGGAGGGGCGCACGCGGCGCTTTGTTGTGACGCCACAGTTTTCTCACGGCGAAATCAGTGGATTTGATTCTTCTCTGAAGTCGTTTTAGATCAATATTCTGATTTACAATGTCACAATTAGAACAGAATGATTCACGGGGGGCAGAGGTCAGAACTACAGAGCCACACAAGCTCTGGAGGGTTTGTTTAAGAAGTAAAAACACTTTGTGTTGAAATGTCTAAAACCACAGCAAGAAGGTTCTGGGTTCCATCACTGGGTCACTTGGGCCATGTTCTCCCTGTGTGTGTGTGTTTGCATGTTCTCCCTGTGTGTGTTTGTAGTTTGCATGTTCTCCCTGTGTGTGTATTTGTGTGTGTTTGTAGTTTGCATGTTCTCCCAGTGTGTGTTTGTGTGTGTTTGGAGTTTGCATGTTCTCCCTGTGTGTGTGTGTGTGTGTTTGCATGTTCTCCCAGTGTGTGTTTGTGTGTGTTTGTAGTTTGCATGTTCTCACTGTGTGTGTGTGTTTGGAGTTTGCATGTTCTCCCAGTGTGTGTGTGTGTGTGTTTGCATGTTCTCCCAGTGTGTGTGTTTGGAGTTTGCATGTTCTCCCAGTGTGTGTGTGTGTGTGTGTGTGTGTTTGCATGTTCTCCCAGTGTGTGTGTTTGGAGTTTGCATGTTCTCCCAGTGTGTGTGTGTGTGTGTTTGCATGTTCTCCCAGTGTGTGTGTTTGGAGTTTGCATGTTCTCCCAGTGTGTGTGTGTTTGCAGTTTGCATGTTCTCTGTGTGTGTGTGTTTGGAGTTTGCATGTTCTCCCTGTGTGTGTGTGTGTGTTTGGAGTTTGCATGTTCTCCCTGTGTGTGTGTGTGTGTGTTTGGAGTTTGCATGTTCTCCCTGTGTGTGTGTGTGTGTGTGTTTGGAGTTTGCATGTTCTCCCTGTGTGTGTGTGTGTTTGGAGTCTGCATGTTCTCCCTGTGTGTGTGTGTGTGTGTTTGGAGTCTGCATGTTCTCCCAGTGTGTGTGTGTGTTTGGAGTCTGCATGTTCTCCCAGTGTGTGTGTGTGTGTGTGTTTGGAGTCTGCATGTTCTCCCTGTGTGTGTGTGTGTTTGGAGTTTGCATGTTCTCCCTGTGTGTGTGTTTGCATGTTCTTCCATTGTGTGTGTGTTTGTGTGTTTGCATGTTCTCCCTGTGTGTGTGTGTTTGGAGTTTGCATGTTCTCCCAGTGTGTGTGTGTGTGTGTTTGCATGTTCTGCCAGTGTGTGTGTTTGGAGTTTGCATGTTCTGCCAGTGTGTGTGTGTGTGCAGTTTGCATGTTCTCCCTGTGTGTGTGTTTGGAGTTTGCATGTTCTCCCTGTGTGTGTGTGTGTTTGGAGTTTGCATGTTCTCCCTGTGTGTGCGTTTGGAGTTTGCATGTTCTCCGTGTGTGTGTGTGTTTGGAGTTTGCATGTTCTCCGTGTGTGTGTGTGTGTGTTTGGAGTCTGCATGTTCTCCCTGTGTGTGTGTGTGTGTGTGTGTTTGGAGTCTGCATGTTCTCCCTGTGTGTGTGTGTTTGGAGTTTGCATGTTCTCCCTGTGTGTGTGTGTTTGGAGTTTGCATGTTCTCCCAGTGTGTGTGTTTGGAGTTTGCATGTTCTCCCAGTGTGTGTGTGTGTGTGTGTGTTTGGAGTTTGCATGTTCTCCCTGTGTGTGTGTGTGTGTGTGTTTGGAGTTTGCATGTTCTCCCATGTGTGTGTGTGTGTGTGTTTGGAGTTTGCATGTTCTCCGTGTGTGTGTGTGTTTGGAGTTTGCATGTTCTCCCTGTGTGTGTGTGTGTGTGTTTGGAGTTTGCATGTTCTCCCTGTGTGTGTGTGTTTGGAGTTTGCATGTTCTCCCTGTGTGTGTGTGTGTGTGTTTGGAGTCTGCATGTTCTCCCTGTGTGTGTGTGTGTGTTTGGAGTCTGCATGTTCTCCCAGTGTGTGTGTGTGTGTTTGGAGTTTGCATGTTCTCCCTGTGTGTGTGTGTGTGTGTGTGCAGTTTGCATGTTCTCTGTGTGTGTGTGTTTGGAGTTTGCATGTTCTCCCTGTGTGTGTGTGTGTTTGGAGTTTGCATGTTCTCCCTGTGTGTGCGTTTGGAGTTTGCATGTTCTCCCTGTGTGCGTGTGTGTGTGCGTTTGGAGTTTGCATGTTCTCCCTGTGTGTGTGTGTGTGTTTGGAGTTTGCATGTTCTCCCTGTGTGCGTGTGTTTGGAGTTTGCATGTTCTCCCTGTGTGTGTGTGTGTTTGCATGTTCTCCCTGTGTGCGTGTGTTTGGAGTTTGCATGTTCTCCCTGTGTGTGTGTGTGTTTGCATGTTCTCCCAGTGTGTGTGTGTGTGTGTGTGTGTGTGTGTGTTTGGAGTTTGCATGTTCTCCCTGTGTGTGTGTGTGTGTTTGGAGTTTGCATGTTCTCCCTGTGTGTGTGTGTGTTTGCATGTTCTCCCAGTGTGTGTGTGTGTGTGTGTGTGTGTGTGTGTTTGGAGTTTGCATGTTCTCCCTGTGTGTGTGTGTGTTTGGAGTTTGCATGTTCTCCCTGTGTGCGTGTGTGTGTGTGTTTGGAGTTTGCATGTTCTCCCTGTGTGTGTGTGTGTGTTTGGAGTTTGCATGTTCTCCCTGTGTGCGTGTGTGTTTGGAGTTTGCATGTTCTCCCTGTGTCCTGGCCCAGGTCCTGACAAAGCTCCTCTGGGTCAAATGCAGAGGATCAAGACTAACCTGAGCTTAACCTTTTCCTTCTAAACGACCTTGAGTTGAAATTATCAAATCAACAACAAAAGTCAATATTTGTTCAACCAAAATAGGTTTGAATGTCTAAACCACAGATGTGCAAACAGAGGCTCTGCGTGTGGACACAAATCAGGCCTTAGTCATTTCACACAGACTTAAATAAACCTTCCAGACCAAACCCTCGTCTGGGGCCAAGTGTCATTTTGAACAATTTATGAAACCCAACGATTCTCACAGCACGTGGTAAACACCAGAGTGGGACAGTGAGTTAAATAAGGAGCAGTGAGTCTCACCTCGGTGCCAGGGGCAGCAGAGGACACGAGGACACGGAGACGGGCGAGGAGACACCCCCCCCCCCCCCCCCACGTCCAGACTTATTTTAGAGTCGCTATAAATGATCTCATCAAACACAGAAGGAGCACATTCAAAACTACTACGTACGATCGAACTCAAGATCCACAAGAGATTTAAACGCAGATACTCAGCCGCTGATGTCATAAACACTCCCTGGGGAGGTGCTGCTAACTGCAGACACTGCTCTGTCTGAAGCTCTTAGGTTACGTTCACACTGCAGCCTGAAGTGACCCAGATCCGATTTTTTCGCCTCTATGCGACCTGTATGTGGTCTTCTAATGACAGTCTGAACGACACGGATCCGATTTTTTCAAATGCGATCCAGGCCACTTGGATATGTGGTCCTAAAACCGATACATATCCGATCTTTTGACATGCGACTTCAGTCTGAACGGCCAGGTCGCGTTCATCCGAGTGTTTCCCCCAGTGAGAGTGGTACAAGTAGGCGTTCACAAATGTACACAAACGTTCTTCTCGTCATTCAAAAATAGTATATAAACTCTTGGCTGCGACTCTGCACCAACACGTTTCTACGGACGTTGCTGCCACTGCCCCACAAAACACCGTGGTCAAAAACCTCGTCCTTCTCCTTCCCCGTCTCCTCCTTAAAACAAATAAGCTGTACATGTTCTGGCTCCGGTACGACAGCAACTTTAGGCGACTTCCGTAAACACTGAACACACTCACTGCACGTGACCTCATCGTGTCCTCCAAGGCGCATGCGGGACACTTTTGGGGCGTTTAAAGTTCACACTGGAGATCACAGACAAGTCGCATTTAATTGGAAATGTGAACGGCCTCGCAAAAAAAAAATCGGATTTCACAAAAAAATCGGAATTGAGCATTAAGCTCTGCAGTGTGAACGTAGTCTTAGACTCACCTATGTTCACAGAATCCTCCCAGTCGTCCAGCGTCTCCGTCACAGTGAGGACATAAACGTATGTCCGATGCTTTCTGTTTTCATTGTGCTGAAGAATAGTCATAGAATCATATGTCAGATATAATACAGAGTTCTGTTTTTAGACAGAATGAACTGTGCACACTCACCTCAAAAACACCCACAAGTCGACCAAGTTTTCCTCTGACCCCGGCCTGCACAGACAAAACACCGAAAGACCAAAGCTTTGACATGATGCATCTCGAGGGGCAATCCTTCACGGCGGCACGGTAGCAGAGTGGTTAGCGCTCTTGCTTCACAGCAAGAAGGTTCCGGGTTCGATCCCCGGGTCGCCCAGACCTTTCCGTGTGTGTTCTGTGTGGAGTTTGCATGCATGGTCTGGGTTCGATCCCCGGGTCGCCCGAGCCTTTCTGTGTGGAGTTTGCATGTTTCTCCCCGTGTCTGGGTGGGTTTCCTCCGGGCACTCCGGTTTCCCCCACCAACCCAAAACATGCACCATAGGTACCTCCAGCTTAGGTCCTGACCAAGCCGAAGCAAGAAGATCATGGAGATGGTCCCCGGGCGCCCTAATGTGTGCTGCCCACTGCTCCTAATATATGTATATATATAGGATGGGTTAAAATGCAGAGAAGAATTTCTCCAGTGTGAGATCAATAAAGTTCACTTCTATTCTTCTATTCTATTCTTCATGAAATATTAAATATTAAAAATTTGTGTCGGGAAGCTGAGTCTTTGTGAATAATTTAGCTAAGATAAGATAAGCTAAAGCTAAAGTGCTCCACAGACGAGTGTGAGGAGGCCCAGAGTCAGACATTCTGTAGAGAACCAGAGAATGAGACCAGAGCTGAACGTATAGAACAGGGGTCGGCAACCTTTACCACTCAAAGAGCCGTTTGGAGCCGTTTCACACAGTAAAGAAAACACTGGGAGCCACAAAACCCTTTTGAAATTTAAAATGAAAGAACACTGCATATAACGGCTTTTTTGCCTTTGTGCCATAGAATTACATTTTGAATGAACACAATGAATGAACTAAAATAAAATACATTTCAATTAAATACAGTCATACCTCACCTTATGAAACTAATTCATTCCAGAAGTGGTTTGGTAACGTGATTTTTTTCGTGAGTAGAGTCGCAAAGTAAAATGCCTGATTCGTTCCAAGGCCCCAGTACCCCCTAAATCCTGTTGGAGAGTGTATTTACAAGTGTATTTACGTTTTGGGGGATTCGGGCAGCTGCGAAGCCGAGCGTGCATTATTTGAATTTTTGAGATTTCGCGTTTCGTAACTTGAATTTTCTTTCGTATTCAGAGATGAAAATTTTACATAAAGGTGTTTCGTAACTTGGATTATTCGTTATTTGGGTCTTTTGTAAGGTGAGGTGTGACTGTATAGTGGTCCCTCGCTATATCGTGGTTCACTTTTCGTGGCCTCGCTGTTTCGTGGATTTTTTTTATTCCAATTTTTTTATAGTGTATCAACGCGCATTTCTGCGTCCTGATTGGCTAAGGGACTGTAGACCTTTGCCGATTCGTCAGTCATTCTCCTCCGTGTCTCCTGTACAGAATGCGTTCAGTTTGCCAGATTTATATAAATGTTGGATCGCAGTGTGACTCTGAAGTGCTGTATGTTTGCAAGTTTTCTCCCCGACAAAACCCGCCACAGCGAAGCGGTGCCAGGACGAAGAGGCTCGGTCATGAGAACTGTGAAATACACATGAAATACACTTTGGTTTCGTTCTCTAATACTGTGCTTTTTTGTTGAAAATCTACGAAAGTTTGAGTGTTTAAACAAGAGAGAAATGTGAGAAAACATTAATTCCAGTGTGAGAAAAGTGTAGAATGTGTGTGGTGAGGCGTTTACAGCCTTAAAACATGGAGAATAATTGTAAAATATAAAGTTGACGACTTCGCGGATTTCGCTTGTCGTGGGTTATTTTTAGAACGTAACCCCATGATAAACGAGGGACCGCTGTACTGAGCCGCATCAGAGGGATCAAAGAGCCGCGGGTTGCCGACCCCTGGTATAGAACATGTACATGTAAATATGCCGTATCGTGATAATATCGTATCATGAGCTGTGTCGTATATGTGATTCCCTACCTCTGAATACCTTTTGTGGTAAATAATAAAAATAATCCTCCCGCTAATACCTCCAGTAGAAAAAGAAACATGTGTTTGTGTTTTTAGAGAAGCCGGTGCTTTGTGCCAGTCTCGTGTGGTGAGTCCAGTAAACCCAGTGAATAAATACACCAACACCAAATATCGGTGTTTGTGACGGGTAAAGGGCAGTGGGAAAGATGGACTGGTGTGGGCAGAGCTGTTTTAGTTCAGAAAACCGTCCGAGTGAATGCACTAGTATGTGTTAGCAAATTCTATATTTTATTTTTACTGTGGGCATTTTAGAATGTTACGATCAGTCAAAATATATATTGGTGTCATATATCAGTTTTTCCAGATTAATTAATGAAAACTAAATCACGAAATACTTAAACATGCATCTGTAACAACCTACACACGTTTGACACATAGACTGTTTATATAAATGGACATAGCTAACCCGCTATCCGCCGTGTTCCAAACAGGACATGAGCATGGGTCTGATTCGGCTCCACTGACTCTGGCTCCAATAGACTTTACAATGAAAAACTGTCTCCCCTCTCTCTGTAACTACTGCTGTCAAGACTCCGCATTTTGGTCTTAAAATGTTCGTATTAAAGGGATATGCCACCCCCAGGTCAAACTTGGGCATCTCCCCACAGTCCAGAGACTAAAATAAGTGGTGGAAAGCGTTTTTCTGGTGACCCAGCCATTGTCCAGGTCTGTCAGCACTGACCGCCGCAGTATCTGCAGCTACTCCGCGTTAGACTGGAGTCTAACGGCACCAGAGAAAGATTTCAGCCAAAATCAAAGGAGAAGTTCAATTCAAGTTCAACAAAGCAATGTGGTCTACTCCATTCAGTGTAGTGAAGACTGCAGTGAGCGCTACATTGGGGAAACAAAACAGCCACTTCACAAGAGGATGTACCAACACAGACGGGCGTGCCAGAGTGGACCGGCGTCTGCGGTACATCTTCACCTAGAAGCCACGGGCCATTCTTTTGAGGACAGTGAGGTTCAGATCTTAGCCAGGGAAAAGAACTGGTTTGAGAGGGGAGTTAAAGAGGCTATTTTTGTCAAAAAAGAGAATCCGTCATTAAACAGAAATGGGGGAGTGAGATATAACCTGTCTCCCATTTATAATGGGATTCTTAGACCAGTCAAACAGAGCCAGGGCAGAGGGGTGGAGAGGGTCGTTAGACGTTGAATAGGGGGTCGAAACAGCCGTCAGAGTAATTTGAAAAACAAAGAGACAGATTAGGGGGATCGTTTTCAGAGCTTTTGTCATTGTCAGACACGCCTCCCGGCAGCTAGATATAAGCAGGGTCTAACCAGTACAATAACCAGAGCTGACGAAGCCTCTCGGATGAGCGGCAAAACGTTTTCAACCAAACAAACTTTGTCCAGTTGACAAATTGAACTTCTCCTTTGATCATGGATTCTACCTGGACGACTGAGGGACTTTTCACGCATTTCAGCCAAAAGGAATTAATTTGCTCGATGCGTTTCCCAATTACTTTCTGTGTAGTGCGCATTCATATCGAGTGCAAATAAATGTGCAAATCAACACGGAGAGCTTGACTTGGTCATTTTGGGTGGGAACTATTTTTCAGTGCGGAAAAAGAAAGCCGAAGCACACACCACGCTGACAGGGGAATCCCTGTTACGCGCCAGGAAGGCAGTTCCCCTGTTGCGCAGCGTGGTGTGTGGTTCGTCTGTCTTTTTCCGCACTGAAAAATAGTTCCCACCCAAAATGACGAAGTCAAGCTCTCCGTGTTGATTTGCACATTTATTTGCACTCGATATGAATGCGCACTACACAGAAAGTAATTGGGAAACGCATCGAGCAAATTAATTCCTTTGGGCCGAAATCTTTCTCTGGCGACGTTAGACTCCAGTCTAACGCGGAGGAGCAGCAGATACCGCGGCGGTCAGTGCTGACAGACTCGGACAATGGCTGGGTGACCAGGAAAACGCTTTCCACCACTTATTTTAGTCTCTGGACTGTGGGGAGATGCCCAACTTTGACCTGGGGGTGGCATATCCCTTTAACCCCTCTACATGATCCTGATGGTTTTATTATTACTATTTTGTCTGTAAAATCAATTCCTTTTCCTAACATGGAACTCCAGTTTTGCTTCTGTAACTGCTGGCCTCGGTGAGCTTCATTTGACTGAAGCCGAACGCTGTGGGTGACGTCGCACTCACTTAGTTCACTTCTCTATGGTCTTAATGCAGATTTCAGAATATTCTTAGTTGTTTTTGTAAGTGTGTGTAGATAAAAGACACACATACACTATATTGCCGTAAGTGTTCACTCACCCATCTAAATAATCAATATCATCCAATCACTTCCATGGCCACAGGTGAATAAAATCAAGCACCTGGGCCTGCAGACTGTTTCTACAAATATTTATGAAAGAATGTGTCGCTCTCAGCTCAGTGAACTCCAGCGTGGTGCTGTGAGAGGATGCCACCAGTGCAAGTCAATCAGTGTAGTCGTGAAATTTGGATTGATTTCCCCAATCCGATTGGAACCCCTGGCTTAGGCCGATAGTAATCCGCTCGGTGGCACCTTGTGCACGATATAAGATCGGATTAGCGTACTGCACATGTGCGGGAATTTTCGCCGGGGATTTCACCCGGAAGTGGCAGGAGGCGCCGACGCCGTCATAAGTAGCGATTGTTCCCGAAAAAGTCCGACGAAATCATGGCTGCGAAGAAAGAATGCACAACACGTACACTGGTCCCTCGCTCTATCGCGGTTCACTTTTCTTGGCCTCGCTGTTTCGCGGATTTTTTATTTTTTTTATTTCAATTGTGTCTGAACATTGTGTAGTGCGTCCTGATTGTCTTCTCCTCCGTGTCTCCTGTACGGTACAGAATGTGTTCAGTTTGACACATTTATATAGATGTTATAGAGGGGGGACCCGGGGGGCTCCGGGAGTCCCGCTGGATGCACGAGGAGCCGAGACATGAGTCACTGGATCTGTAGGAAGTCCAGACCGGGACTAAGACATGAGGACCAGACCGGGACCAGACCAGGACTAGACCAGGACTAGACCAGGACTAGACCAGGACTAAACGTGGACTAAACAAGGTCTAAACCAGGTCTAAACCAGGTCTAAACCAGGTCGCTTCACTATTAATACATTTTGTTGAAAATCTACGAAGGTTTGAGTGTTTAAAGGTCCCATGGCATGAAATTTTCACTTTCTGAGGTTTTTGAACGCTAATGTGTGCTCCCCTACCCTGTTTAGCCCCCCCCATGGTTAAAAGTTGCGAAATGTCTAAACTGAGCATTTGCGATCCTTTTCTGCGTTACATCAAAGTCTGATAACGAGCCAAGAGAGCGCACTCGCGGCGCAGCTCGGGGCGTGCGGTGTCCGCAGCACCAGAATAGCACACAAGCTTGCGCGGCCCCGCACACATGTACAAGTTTAATACGAGACATGTACTTTTGTTTCTGAATGCAGGACGATTACATTTTTCAACGGACGGCTGGCAACCCTAAACACAATTATACATATATAATACACACCCAAAATTTCAACGTATTTGGGAAAAATAAATAAATAAATTACCACGCGGCTAAAAAAAAAGCGGAGATCCGCTAAAAAGCAGAACTCTTTCATCCCTGAAGACAAGAGGACCAGACCGGGACTAGACCAGGACTAAATGTGGACTAAACCAGGACTCGTTAGACTGGAGTCTAACGTAGCCAGAGAAAGATTTCGGCCAAAAGGAATTAATTTGCTCGATGCGTTTCCCAATTACTTTCTGTGTAGTGCGCATTCATATCGAGTGCAAATAAATGTACAAATCAACACGGAGAGCTTGCCTTGGTCATTTTGGGTGGGAACTATTTTTCAGTGCGGAAAAACATAGCCGAAGCACGCACCACGCTGGCAACAGGGGAACTCCCTTCCTGGTGCGTAACAGGGATTCCCCTGGCAGCGTGCTGCCCGAAATCTTTCTCTGGCGCCGTTAGACTCCAGTCTAACGCGGAGGAGCAGCAGATACTGCGGCGGTCAGTGGTGACAGACTCGGACAATGGCTGGGTGAGCAGGAAAACGCTTTCCACCACTTATTTTAGTCTCTGGACTGTGGGGAGATGCCCAAATTTGACCTGGGGGTGGCATATCCCTTTAAGGAGCCATATAAAAGCATCAAGAAGTACCATGTCATGGGATCTTTAAACAAGAGAGAAATGTGAGAAAATGTTAATTCCAGTCTGAGAAAAGTGTATAATGTGTGTGGTGAGGCGTTTACAGCCTTAAAACATGTAGAATAATTGTAAAATATAAAGTTGTCCTACTTCGCGGATTTCACTTATTATGGGTTATTTCTGGAACCTAAACGAGGGACCACTGTACACCAATGCTGCTCCGTCAAACTCCTCAAGCGCCATCTTTGTAAACCGCCGCATAGTTTGTTCTGTTTTTATTGAGTTTCCATCACCCGGAAGTAGTTGGACGACAGTGCCACATAGCGTAGCGGAGCTGGCCAGGTCGCTGACCATTATCCGATTACATGAGTTTAATGTGCACAGGGATTATAGGACAGACCACCCGCCGAGTAACGGGATCGGATTTGGAGAAATCCAATCCGATCCTACCGTGTGACCGCAGTGACTGATCTCACAAATGCGCTTCGGAAAAAGTGGTCAAAAATTCCCATAAACACACTCCTACACTACAAAAAAGCTTGTCCAAAATTTAAGATATAAACACTTAAATCTATCAGAAAATGACTTAAAAGTAGAGAAATGATCTGTCCATGCAGCAAGATCATATTACTTGACAAGTTATTTTAAAATAAACTCCCTCTACACTAGAATTAAGCAGTTTCTGAACTAGTAAATAGATAATAAATCTGAAAACACGATTAATAACCTGACAGGAGTTTTAAAATCTTGGCCAGATCAGAGAATTTGCAGTGTAAACCTTGTGGACAGCCTTTCCAGAAGAGTTGAAGCTGCAAAGAGTGGACCAGTGTCATATTAAACCCTATGGATTAAGAATGGGGGTGTCACTTAAATTCGTATGCGAGTAAAAGCGAATACTTTTGGCAATATAGTGTATTTTTAGTTCTTCAGACTCTGACCTCCTCAAACACCTCCCTGGCGGCTGCTCCGCTCGGCTCCTCCTCCGGCTCCACTCCTCCTCCCGGAACGATCCACTGCTCCGGATGCCGTCTGCTGCTCACCAGTAACACCTGAGAGAGAAAAGAGAGGCAGCTTTATTCACAGGGGCGGCTCCAGCGGGGGCTTGATGGGGCTTGAGGACATTAAGGCCCTGTCCCCACGACAACGTTTTTTGGTGGAAACGGGGAAGTTTGTGTTCGTTTGGGCCTGTTGTCCACACGGCGCCGGCGTTTTTGGGGGGTGAGAACGGTGTTTTTCAAAAACGGGTTCCAGAGTGGAGAAGTTCCAGAGGGGTCGCGTTGCCGTGTGGGCGGCGAAAAACGCGACTGTTGGGAAAATGATGACGTCGCGCTGCTGTAATCATCACGTGACCGGTGACCAGAAGGTAACCCTGCGCCTTCCGCAGGTAACGACCAGATAACAACAACCATGGCGGACAATGGACAGACATTTGGAAGTTTATTTGCACTGCTGCATCAAACCCTGTTTATCTGCAATGCAGTGCGACAACAGCGGAGATACATGCACAATTACCCACGTCAGACAGACCAGCCTTCTGCTGGTAACGACCACATAACAACAACCATGGCGGACAATGGAGTTGAGTTTGTTGTGCGGACATTTCTAAGTTTATTTATACTATGCAGTGCAACCCCAACGGAGACGCATGCACAATTACACAAGTTGTGGCCTGGCAGTATGCACGACACACGAGTGTTTGCCAATTCAAAGCTAAACACGTATTTTAAAACTGGAAAGATCCCATCGCTGAAAAGGCAGATAGTGGACAATGAGGAGCCCATACCAATTTGAGTGTGTTGTGTGCTGTAAATAAAGAAAAAGAGCAACCATTTCTTGTCTTTTTTATTGAATGAAAATTTACCTTTTACAAACAGGCACATGCAGTATCACACACAACTATATAGCTGCCCGTTGGTGATGGTCCCCGGTTGTATATTCTCACCGAAAAGCCAACATAATGTCCGAGTATGTTTAACATTCCCGTAGTAAGATCCAAACAAGCATTTTGCCTAAATAACGCGACCAAGGTTAACAAGAGTTATACTTGTTAATGTCTATCTAATAAAACGATAGCAAGTAATGCTAACTATCGATTTATAGGCAAAAACTCTGCTCACGCAGCGCAAATCTTTGTTCTGTGGCGTCTGTCTATGTTAGGGACGGTCAGCATTTTCACATTACCGGAGTGAGTCGCTGCTACATTGGTGGAGCAGGGGGACAAAATAAATTCACTTTTGTTGACGGTCCCTAAAGTACACGTGTTTGCTTGTTTACGAAAGAGAAGGACTTTCTGTGCATGTGCTCTTTGTAGTCTTGCGTTTCCGGCGGCTCTGGCTCTTTCCGGTTTACAGCGCCACTTATCGGTGTGACATATGTATTACATCGTTTTCACTCAGCGCTCCGTGCTCATCTTGACGCGAAGGTTTTCTGATCCAACACGTGTGTGGACGAGACTTTTTTTCACCCCGGGTAAAAAACCCCAAACAGGAACGTTGTCGTGGGGACAGGGCCTAAGATTTGTGCCACATTTTCAGAGAACATTCAGTCTTGACTAAAAATGTTCATATGGAAACGGCAGTGTTCAGAATGAGACTACAAACGATCTCCTCCTCTCCTCTGACTCCGGCCAATTCAGTATCCTCATCCTCCTGGACCTTACAGCAGCATTTGACACTATCAGCCACTCCATCCTCCTCTCCCGTCTCAAGAACCATTTCAACATCACCGGCTCAGCACTATCCTGGATCAACTCCTACCTCACCAACCGTCAACAATTCATCCACATCAACAACTGCTCCTCCGCCACTGCTCCCCTACTGCAAGGCGTCCCCCAAGGTTCGGTGCTTGGTCCCCTCCTGTTCATCCTCTACCTCCTCCCCCTTGGTAGCATCATTCGCCGCCACGGCCTCTATTTCCACTGCTATGCTGACGATATTCAACTTTACATAACCACCAAATCCATCAACTCCACAACTCACTCTTCCCTCACCCACTGCCTCTCTGAAATCAAAACTTGGATGCAACACAATTTCCTACAACTAAACTGTGACAAAACTGACTTAATCATTATTGGCCCCAAAAACATCACCAAATCCACTCAAGACTTCAGCCTGACCATAGACAACACAACCCTCACTCCATCCCCACTCATCCGAAACCTT
Source organism: Paratrypauchen microcephalus (assembly GCA_036785185.1). NCBI lineage: Eukaryota > Metazoa > Chordata > Actinopteri > Gobiiformes > Gobiidae > Paratrypauchen > Paratrypauchen microcephalus. Next base: position 4,274,176 of record JAVJIX010000082.1, read on the forward strand.
GGCATTCTTTTTGACACCACACTCTCATACCAACAACACATAAACTACATAACCCGGACTGCTTTCTTCCATCTCAAAAACATTGCACGACTCCGCCCATCCCTTTCTTTCTCTGCCGCCGAAACACTCATCCATGCATTCATCACCTCTCGAATCGACTACTGCAATAGCCTTTTCTATGGTCTACCCTCCAAAACTCTCAACAAACTCCAATACATTCAAAACTCTGCTGCCCGCCTCCTCACCCACACCCGCTCCCGAGATCACATCACTCCTGTCCTCCAAAACCTCCACTGGCTCCCCATCCCTCAGCGCATCCAATTCAAAGTCCTCCTCATGACCTACAAAGCCCTCCATAACCTGGCCCCATCATACCTCTCTGACCTTCTGCACCGCCACACCCCATCCCGCTCCCTCCGTTCCTCCGACACCAACCTCCTGTCCCTCCCCTACAGGACCAAGCTCCGAACCTGGGGTGACAGAGCCTTCTCCATTGCTGCCCCCACCCTCTGGAACTCACTCCCACAACCTCTCCGTGACTGCTCTGACCTCCCCACCTTCAAAAAATTGCTCAAGACTCACCTTTTTAAAACTGCTTTTAATGTTTCTTAATGTTTAATGTTTTTCTGTTTATTGTTTTGTTACTTGTTTTATTACTGATTTTACCTCTTGTACAGCGTCTTTGAGTGTCTTGAAAAGCGCTTTATAAATAAAATGTATTATTATTATTATTATTATTACAATATCACTACAGGGCAGCGCCGTGCGGTGAGGGTCGTGTCTGAGGCTCTGACGTCGTCACAATCAGATTTACAAATATTAAACCAGGGTCAGTTTCTCTCCTGTAAGTGACCGGAGCTAGGAATATTTTTGATGTGAAGCTGAAAATTAATTATTATTGTTCAGTGCATTTTCCAGAGCACCGAGTAGAGTCATAAATTAAAATAGCGCGATCTGGCTAAAAACATCCACACAGCTTTTTGTCTGAACCACACTGTTTGAAAAGAACGAGTCTTTCGTCCCGTAGTCTGGAGCAAACCCTTTAGCTCCAGCGTTGGTCTTCCTTTAATTATAACCTCCTGCTTCGACCCAAAGTCCAGTTTAGAAAACTGCTTGAGCTTTAATATGAAATCTTTCTCCATTTAAAAAGTCGGGTCAGACAAGAAGAAAAAAGTGAACGGATTATTAAACTTGACTTAACTCTAAATTGTATCTTGTGTCACTCACTGCGGTCACGGATTGGATTTCTCCAAATCCGATCCCGTTACTCGGCGGGTGGTCTGTCCTATAATCTGAGTGCACATGAAGCTCGCGTAATCGGATAATGGTCAGCGACCTGGCCGGCTCTGCTACGCTATGTGGTGCTGTAGTCCTACTATGTCCGGGTGATGGCGACTCAATAAAAACACAACAAACTATGTGGCGGTATACAAAGATGGCACTCGAGGAGTTTGACGGCGCAGCATTGGTGTACGTGTTGTGCGTTCCTTCTTCGCAGACATGATTTCGTCTGACTTTTCCAGCAACAATCGCTACTTATGACGGCGTCGGCGCCTCCTGCCACGTCCGGGTGAAATCCCTGGTGAAAATTACCGCGCATGCGCAGTACGCCAATCTGATCCGATATCGTGCACAAGGCGGCACCAAGCGGATTACTATCGGCCTAAGCCAGGGGTTCCAATCGGATTCGGGAAACCAATCCCTATACGATCCTTAGCCTGTGCACATGAACTCGATACGATTCCAATCCGTTTGCAGTTGGATTAAACTCGTCCATGTGCACGCAGTGACTTATTCTAATCTGCTGCCCCAGGAGTTGCAGAAGAATCCCTGGGCTCACGAGTGCCTCTACCATGAGGCCAGGTAACTACGAGCCTCACCCGGCGCCTTTTCACCGCCGCTTTAACCCGGCGCCTTTTCACCTCCGCTTTAACCCGGTGCCTTTTCACCACCGCTTTAACCCCGCACCTTTTTACTGCTGCGTTAACCCGGCGCCTTTTCACCGCCGCTTTAACCCGGCGCCTTTTCACCGCCGCTTTAACCCGGCGCTTTTTCACCGCCGCTTTAACCCTGTGCCTTTTCACCGCCGCTTTAACCGGGCGCCTTTTCACCGCCGCTTTAACCCCGCGCCTTTTCACCACCGCTTTAACCCCGCGCCTTTTTACTGCTGCGTTAACCCGGCGCCTTTTCACCGCCGCTTTAACCCGGCGCCTTTCCACCGCCGCTTTAACCCGGCGCGTTTTCACCGCCACTTTAGCGCAGAATCTGTCACTGCTGAGCTACAGCACAGACAATCCATGTGGCAGTATTTGTACAGTAAAAGTGAAAATTCAGCCATTTTGAATAAAAAAGAATTAAAATGGTGAAGTTAAATAGAAAATAATTTATAGTACAAATCACTGGATATATAACCATTTATTTTTTCATTTTACTTTTTTTTTTCTCTGTGATGACTCCCCTGACTGCACGTCACTGCTACAGGAGCTGACTCGGCCGACATTTAAACTTTCAACAGCAAAGCAAACACGGAGGGGGCGGAGGTGGAGGGTGGCGCCGAGCTCACGTCCATAAAAGGCTCTACATTAAGTGTGGACCCCCCCTGAAGAACTTAGCACCCCCTTAGCTCCTCCGTCCAAAAACGTCTGCCGCTGCCGCCCCTGTTTTTTCACGGTTTTCAGTTTCAAAGTTCACATTTTCAACACGTCCACAAGAAGTGACAAAAACACTGATGTGAACCGACAAACTACGAATCACATTTCAGAACATTTTTATGCAGATCTAAACTACAGGGTTAGCACTTTTTATGCAGAACAAAACCGAAGCTTTTCTTATTTTTGGAGGAAATTTCGGTGCTTCAAAAACGTCAGTCTTGTGTTATTTGCTGATTGGATCCATTCAAACAGATTAAGATTTGATTAAGATACATTTGGAAAAAAGAACACATTTTTAGACAATAGAATAAAACGTAATCGTACAAACAAAACAATAGTGGGTTGATTTTTATTTCCATGTGGTCCTATACTTCTTACATTTGTTCTAGATCAAACCAATCCCAGTCTGTCTGTTCTTCTTATATGATGTCTTTAGTATCGATACTTGTTCAGATGATTTCGTTTTCATACTTGTTCAGTATCGGTGTGTGTGAACAGTCCTCCTCTCCACCCAGAACCTGGTAGATGTGATTTTGGAGATGTTCATCAACACGCCGAGCTCTTTTCATTCAGAACATTTATTCATTGTAACATGAGAAAATAATGTACCAGCGTGATTTTATTAATAGGGACCGCCATGGTTAATTATAAATCAGGCTGCTTGTAATTTTATGGGGGCAGCTGACTGGGTGTTTGAGTGACTGGCATTTTCACCTCGTAGCGAGAAGGTCTCAGGTTAGATTCCTTGGTTGAACCTTGTCTCCCTGAGAGGGCTGGGTGTCGTTCACAAGTTGCCGATACGATACATATCTCGATATATTTCAAATCAATTCGATAACGGTTCAATAAGAAATGTATTTATTTATGTATTCTTCATTTTATTCGGGACAGTGTACAGGGAGTCCTCGGGTTACGACGTAGATCCGTTCTTAAGACGCGTCGTAACCCGAATTTCGTCGTAAACCGGATTTTGCCTTTGATCTTCCAACCAAAGCACCAATAACATTTCCATCTCAATAATTAGACCACTACGCTGCTTGGTTATCACTGCCGCTTTCATAGGAGTAGATCAGAGCCCACATCAGGTACTTCCGCCCACACTGGACACGCACACGAGGCTGTCTTCTTCTCCCTACAACCACAACAAAGCGTATTCTTGCGCCGTGCGCCGCGCGCCGTTCGTGTTTGTTTACATCTCTTACCACGCTAAACCGCGTAAGACGGAATGACGCGTAATATATACATATTTTTTTTAATGGGGGCGCGTTCGTAACCACGAAACGTCGTAACCCGAGACCGTCGTAACCCGAGGACCCCCTGTACATTAATGAACATCTACAATGCAGTGTAAACACTCCAGATTAGGGATGCACCGATGTGAAAATTTTAGCCACTACCAATATTTATTTATTTTAAATTCTGAGGTAACATTTTATACAGACTGTGACAGACCAGGACCAGACTGGAACTAATAATAATAATAATAATAATAATAATTCATTGCATTTATATAGCGCCTTTCATGACACCCAAAGCGCTTTACAGTTCATTGTTCATTCACTCCACAACTAAATCAGGAAAAGACCAGGATCAGACCGGGACTAGACCAGGACTAAACGCGGACTAAACCAGGTCTAGACCAGGTCTAAACAAGGTCTAAACCTGGACTGGACCAGGACTAAACTTGGACTAAACCAGGACTAGACCAGGTCTAAGCCAGGATTAAACCACCGTGTGCGGCTCTTTGCTCTTTTCGGACTGCGTGCCCAAAGAGCCGCACACGGTGGTTTAATCCTGGTTTAGACCTGGTCTAGAGGAGGCACGGTTTGGGCACGGGTCTCGTGCTCGCGGTCTCGTGCCGGTCATGCTGCTCTATCACGGATTTGAGCACGATGAGCGCACGTGCCCCCCCACGCTTCACTATTAATACATTTTGTTGATAATCTACGAAAGTTCGAGTGTTTAAACGAGAGAGAAATGTGAGAAAACGTTAATTCGAGGGATTACTGTACTGACAAATATCAGTCGTTAATATTGGCCCACTTTTACACATCGGGCCGATACCGATATGTTAAACATTTGACAATATCGGCCGATACCGATATTAATGCCGATATATCAGGCATTCCTACTCCAGATTATAGCAAAAATGCTCATTTCCATCTGTCGTCCCTGGGCAGGTGACGCCACAGCAAAAACAATAAAAAACTGACAATAACAGCAACATTAAAACATTAAACATTAAAAGTGTCCACATGTCTGGTTTTCCTTTAGCCGCTGTTTCAAGTGTGATTTGAAAGTGTCTAGTGTTGGATAAATAACGTTGGAACTAATGTCTAAATCATGGCTGTCATACTAAAATCTTTGTTAAACCGCTTCTTGTGCAAAGTGAATATGAAAAACACCCATTTTAGGCCCCGTTTACACGCCGCCGGGTATTTTGAGAATCCAATATTTCTCTCCCTCCGTTTTCCAAAATAAGCTCTGTTTACAAGTACACTGATATTTTTATTAATGGAGACATTTTCCTTCATTTGTGCCTTTCGTTTACACACAAACAGCGAATTTGCCTCTGAAAACGAAGGAGAACTCTCTGCAAGCCAATCAGAATCACTTTTGGTGCGTCAGCTGCCTAAAACTCAGTTTTCCTCAGTTTACACGCAAACGCGAAACCGGAGTTTTCCAAAATCTCCACTTTTGTCGGAGTTTTAAAAAGAATCATTTTCAGAGGAAAAATCAAAAACAAAAGGCACAAACGAAGGAAAAAGTCTTTTTACAGATACTCGTGTATGTGTAAACGGGGCCTATATCATCAAAACCGTGAAAATGTCAATTGTGTCGCATAAACGAGTCTCCTTTCTCTGAACAAGCAACAAAACTGACATGATGTTTTAGTCATGGTGTTGATTGTCTTGTTTATCACATGTTTTATGTTCACTGTGGGCCTAGGGGGCGCTGTAATTTCAAATCCTGTGTGTGCGACCTGTACATATGTACATATTTTTGACAATAAAGCTGACTTTGAACTTTGAAAACTGTAACGCTGTAATAAAATCATTTAGTAAAATATACTAAAAAATGCTCTTGGCCATATATATCGATACAATAGTCCATAATATTGATACTGTATCATCACATTAAACGATATATATACAGTATATGAACATTGTTTAATGTGATTAGATATTTCAATATTTCAGACTGCGTGATTGACAAACGGATTAACCAATCATAGAAAACAAACATGGCAGCTTACACATTAAAAAGAAGAAAAAAAAACAAAGGACTGAGGTTGTTTTCACGTGTTACTGCGCTCTCTGTACAGAACCCGGTTTACACGAGATTTAGTTCTGTTTACTTCGTTTTTGGATCGGTTTTGTTCACATGCAGCACATCATTCACCCCAAACTCCAGGAGCCACGAGAGTCGCCTCATCACCAAACACCTCACCCAGACTCACCTGCACACACAGACCTAGACCGCCTATGAGCCTTGAACAGAAATGGAGGGCTCAGACATCATTTGTCTCCATCTATAACTCTATCCTCAAACCTAAATCAAAACAAACATCCATCCATCTTCTTCCACTTACTCCATTTCTGGGTCGCGGGGGCAGCAGTCAAAGCAGATCTGCTGCCCAGAAGACAATGCACCAACCCCCATGAATCCTCCCACGGGTGGTGGGTAAACGTCACAACTGGCCTTGATGTACTTCTGCCATGGGGGCTACCAGTGTCCACAGACACTGGGGGCGAGGTGGGTTTATGTCTTGCCCAAGGACACAACAGCAGCACTCATCTGTGGGAGCTGGGATCACACACGGTCAACCCGTCAAGAGCGGGATACGAACCGCCAACCCCTGGATCAGTAGACAAACACTCTACCAACTGAACTACTGCCGCCCCTCAAACAAACAAACACCATTATGGTCCTGAATGGTTCTGCTAACAAGACCCACACTCCACTCCCACTGCAGATCTAACAGGCCCACCTAACTAACACAAACTGTAAACAAGTAGGTGTGGTAGTCTCAGGCTACGTTTATACGGCGACGATCAAAACAGAAGACGCAAAAGTGGCGTCTCGTCTTCAATTTTTTATCCCTGTTTAGACGAGCATTCTCAACAGGAAATGTTTGTTTATACGAAGACGCAAAAGTGGGCGAATTCGATTGAATATGCATGCCAGGCCGCTAATAAAAACACCTACCTTTTTCAGGACACCGACAGGGGCTCTCATTACGGTTGTTTCGCCCTCGATGTAGGGTCTGAGCTCTTCGCTTAATGCAGTGCTTCTCAAATAGTGGGGCGGGCCCCCCTGGGGGGGCGCGGTGTGATGCCAGGGGGGGCGCGTGTGACCCTGGGAAACATGCTTTTTGCCGTACTGTTCTAGAACTAAGTGTAATTGCACATCAACAACAGTAGTTGGCAGTGGCACTCTCATTGTTGCTCTGGGGCAGGGGTCGGTAACCTTAAATACACGATATACAGAACAGACTCACCATCAGCAAAACATCCTCTGTCACAGAAAAACACATATATTCCACTGAGTCGTGTCCTTTAGTCCAACAGAAGCTGACGCATCAGCAGCACCAGGAGAGAGCGTTTTTTTTTTCAGCGGTTTTAGTTTATGTAATGTAGTTTTAAGTTTCGTTTCTGTAAAACATAAACAAATGTGTGCAAAGCTGCATTAAAAACACATTAATATTTGAGTCCTCAGTGCAAAAACACAGTGCAGTCTTTGTTGTAAGTTTCTTTCTTTTTTGTTTTTAATGTTAATAAAGGATACAATGTTATGCAGAGGTGTACTAATAACAATTTTCTAGACAAATAATACTATTTACAGTTGCACGCAGGGAGGGGGTCGTGAAATTTTTTCTTCTTCCTAGGGGGGGCGTCACAGAAAATAATTGAGAAGCACTGGATTAATGCAACAAGAGCTTGTTTAGTCATTCTGAAGTTTTCCACCCAAGCACTGTCATCAACTAATCCATTCTCAAAATTGTCCCACCACTGACTGGTTCTGGTCTTGTCCAAACTCGCCTCTGTCACCTGCGACGTATTGTTATTGTTTTTACCGACTTGGCGCATCCAGTCAGCTGTATGCGGCGTGAACAGGTTTTGCGCTTCTTGCCGTTTAGACGGAGACGCGACCCGCGCCGTCTTCAGAACTCCACACGCTGGAAGGAGTCTTCAGCTTTTTGCGGTTTCAGAGCCCGACGGCGCCGGCGCCGTGTAAACGAAAGACACTTCCGATAGAATATTTTGTCGTTTTCAGTCGCAATCGTCCTCGTCTAAACGGCCCCTCAGAGTCACCACTTATTTTAGTCTCTGGACTGTGGGGAGATGCCCAAGTTTGACCTGGGCGTGGCATATCCCTTTAAGCTATTGAATGCAAAACCAGCATGTTCACTTTTTCCGGCTTGAGTAGGGAACGTTGTGGACTGACAACTTTGCCCGCGGTGCTGAAGACCCGTTCCAATGGAGAGCTTGTGGCACAAACGCACAGGTATTTTCGGGCAACCCTCCACATCAGAGGAAAGCGCCTGACTCCATTGGATTTCCACCAAAGAAGGGGGTCTTCATCTGCCAGAATAACAGCCTCGTGTGGAAGTTGCGTTTCTAATAAGAAACCCGAAAACTTCTCACATTTCAGACTCAAAAACGGTGAGTCGTTTTTATTAACACGCGAGAATATCGGAAAGGGCGCTGCGCTAGAACACAAAAGCAGCGTGTCAAACGTCACGCCTTTCTTAAAGGGACCGCAAATATTATCAGAAGCAGTGACTTTATAACCAAGTCCTTAACCAAGAACTGAGCAAAACCCGCATGGCAAAGCTGTAACAACTCAGTTAAAGATCCCATGACATGGTACTTCTTGATGCTTTTATATGGCTCCTTAATGGTTCCCTAATACTGTAAATGAATCCTTCTTCAAAATCAACACTCAGTGCATGAGAAACAGAGATAAGATGAGAAAGAGTCATTTTTTTCTCTCTGAACACTCCATAATGGGCGTTGTTGCTTGAATGCAAATGAGGAGAAACGAGATGGCCTATAGTAGAGGGTGGGGGCGTGGCCAAACTCTCCGCTCTCGCTCTCAGCTGTGCTCTCTGATCCATTTCCGTGTTTTTGCACGGGGGGAGAGATGTGAAGCGTTCCATTGAAAAATAAACACATTTCCACATAAAATAAAATGAAACCACTGCTGTTCAAAGGTCCAGAGGCTCAGATAAAGGACTTCCGAGCCTAGAAACACTCGGACGTGCCTCCAGGCAAATAAAAAAACGCATTTCGCATTGCCTAGCGCATTCACAGTCCAAACTCTCTGGGCGTGATTTACAGAGACGCTGAGTACAGACAGACGGGGGTGGAACTGCATTTGCATTTCTTTTTTCGATCTGACGTCAATAAGGTGCCTTGTTCAAAATCGCCCGTTTGAGCTCCGATTTTTTCTAACGCAGAAAAGGATCGCAAATGCTCAGTTTAGACATTTCGCAACTTTTAACCATGGGGGGGGGGGGGGGGGGAGCTCACATTAATGTTCAAAAACCTCAGAAAGTGAAAATTTCATGCCATGGGACCTTTAAGAAGGTGGATTATGCATACATTCACGAGTGCACTACACTCGCGACAATATGCAGTTGCCTCTGCTTCTGCTCGCTCGTCTTCAGTGCCGCCACCGTCTTCATGCACGTTTTACACACAGCCTCGTTGGCATTTCCCGGCTCTCTCTTGTCATTTGGCCGAAATCCGAAATGCTGCCAAATTGCAGATGTTGTGTTTTTCTTTGGGACCTACTCAGCGCGGCCTGTCATGTTGTCTTCTCCTTCTCCCTCCTCTCCTTCTCGAACGTCATCTCTCCGATAGTAATATTAGTTTTAAACTGTAATAGTATTAAATTAACAAACACAACCACACATACATAAGTGCTAATATTATATTAGGGCAAGATTTATTTAAATTTTTTAATGACGGTAATGAATCTGATACCGTTGCTATTTTTAGATACCGCAGTATACCGTTTTATCATATTACCGCCCAACCCTAGCTTGGACATGAAGCCGCTGGACAAATGTGCTTCATCAACAAAACAAAAGAGAGAAACTGTTTTAAAAAAGGACAAAAAACTGTGACAAACTCAAAGAAATCAAATTACACACACGTTCTGTCACTTATTCACAAGTGAGTTTGTTCTAAGGCGCCATTTTGAGGACTTTTTTGTATTTCAAAAAGATAAAATAATATTTAGTTTTGAATTGCTACGGCAACAGCTCTAATTTTTCATCACTACAATACGAGATACAGATTAGACCTGCGCGATTCATCGATTAATTCGACTTTACAGTTCAGGACGATGTGTTTTTATGAAAATCAATTTTTTAGTTATTTTTTACACGCGAGCGGAACTATTGCGCGGCCACGTTTTACACGGGTAAGTTAGCGGGGCGTACCCAAACATTGTACGAGCTAGCACGAGTGAGGGAAACCGGAGCTTGTACCAAACAAAGGTGTCGCTACATCTGTTATATGGTATATGAACTGGTTCGGTTTTCTTGCGTCGGACTTGGAATAAACGAGTGCTCGCTGTGAGGTCTGTTCAAAAGCTGTTGTAGCACGACAAATGTATCCTAGTGCCTAAAGCAGAGGCAGCGGAGTGGGAGAAGTGCAGGTCCCCACAGCGCGAGCACATGTCGTAAAAGACATGGTGCCCAGATATACAGTGGAAAAGCCCGGATTCATTAAAGGTCCCATGACATGGTACTTCTTGATGCTATTATACGGCGCCTTAATGGTTCCCTAATACTGTAAATGAATCCTTCTTCAAAATCAACACTCAGTGCATGAGAAAGACACATGTACACAGTCAGAGTCAGAAAATCTCTCTCTGAACAACTCATTCTGGGCCTTGTTGCTTGAATGCAAATGAGAAGGACAGAGATAGGTTAGAGGAGCGGGTGGGGGTGGGGGGGGGGCCAAATGCGCCGCTGTTTCGCTGCACTGTGCGCTGTCTGGAAGAAAGGAGAGCCTTTTCAATGAAAAAAAAACACATTTTCACAGAAAATAAAATTAAACCACTGCTGTTCAAAGGTCCAGAGGCTCAGATAAAGGACTTCCGAGCCTAGAAACACTCGGACGTGCCTCCAGGCAAATAAAAAAAAACGCATTTCGCATTGCCTAGCGCATTCACAGTCCAAACTCTCTGGGCGTGATTTACAGAGACGCTGAGTACAGACAGACGGGGGTGGAACTGCATTTGCATTTCTTTTTTCGATCTGACGTCAATAAGGTGCCTTGTTCAAAATCGCCCGTTTGAGCTCCGATTTTTTCTAACGCAGAAAAGGATCGCAAATGCTCAGTTTAGACATTTCGCAACTTTTAACCATTGGGGGAGGGGGGCTAAACAGGGTAGGGGAGCTCACATTAACGTTCAAAAACCTCAGAAAGTGAACATTTCATGCCATGGGACCTTTAAGAAGGTGGATTATGCATACATTCACGAGTGCACTACACTCGCGACAATATGCAGTTGCCTCTGCTTCTGCTCGCTCGTCTTCAGTGCCGCCACCGTCTTCATGCACGTTTTACACACAGCCTCGTTGGCTCTCTCTTGTCATTTGGCCGAAATCCGAAATGCTGCCAAATTGCAGATGTTGTGTTTTTCTTTGGGACCTACTCAGCGCGGCCTGTCATGTTGTCTTCTCCTTCTCCCTCCTCTCCTTCTCGAACGTCATCTCTCCGATAGTAATATTAGTTTTAAACTGTAATAGTATTAAATTAACAAACACAACCACACATACATAAGTGCTAATATTATATTAGGGCAAGATTTATTTTAATTTTTTAATGACGGTAATGAATCTGATACCGTTGCTATTTTTAGATACCGCAGTATACCGTTTTATCATATTACCGCCCAACCCTAGCTTGGACATGAAGCCGCTGGACAAATGTGCTTCATCAACAAAACAAAAGAGAGAAACTGTTTTAAAAAAGGACAAAAAACTGTGACAAACTCAAAGAAATCAAATTACACACACGTTCTGTCACTTATTCACAAGTGAGTTTGTTCTAAGGCGCCATTTTGAGGACTTTTTTGTATTTCAAAAAGATAAAATAATATTTAGTTTTGAATTGCTACGGCAACAGCTCTAATTTTTCATCACTACAATACGAGATACAGATTAGACCTGCGCGATTTATCGATTAATTTAACTTTACAGTTCAGGACGATGTGTTTTTATGAAAATCGATTTTTTAGTTATTTTTTACACGCGAGCGGAACTAATGCGCGGCCACGTTTTACACGGGTAAGTTAGCGGGGCGTACCCAAACATTGTACGAGCTAGCACGAGTGAGGGAAACCGGAGCTTGTACCAAACAAAGGTGTCGCTACATCTGTTATATGGTATATGAACTGGTTCGGTTTTCTTGCGTCGGACTTGGAATAAACGAGTGCTCGCTGTGAGGTCTGTTCAAAAGCTGTTGTAGCACGACAAATGTATCCTAGCGCCTAAAGCAGAGGCAGCGGAGTGGGAGAAGTGCAGGTCCCCACAGCGCGAGCACATGTCGTAAAAAACCTGGTGCCCATATATACTGTGGAAAGGCCCGGATTCATTAAAGATCCCATGACATGGTACTTCTTGATGCTTTTATATGGCTCCTTAATGGTTCCCTAATACTGTAAATGAATCCTTCTTCAAAATCAACACTCAGTGCATGACAAAGACACATGTACAGAGTCAGAAAATATCTCTCTCTGAACGACTCATTCTGGGCCTTGTTGCTTGAATGCAAATGAGAAGGACAGAGATAGGTTAGAGGAGCGGGTGGGGGGGGCAAATGCGCCGCTGTTTCGCTGCGCTGTGCGCTGTCTCCCACTTCCGCGTTTTAAGCGCGGAGGAAGAAAGGAGAGGTCTTTCAATGAAAAAAAAAACACATTTTCACAGAAAATAAAATGAAACCACTGCTATTTCAGAGGTCCAGAGGGTCGGGTAAAGGACTTCCGAGCCTAGAAACACTCGCACGTGCCTCCAGACAAATAAAAAAAACTCATTTCGCATTGCGTAGCTCATTCGAGGTTCAAACTCTCTGGGCGTGATTTACAGAGACGGTGGGTAGACATCCAGACGGGGGGTGGAGCTGCATTTTTGGATGTGACGTCACAGTTTCCTTGTTCAGAATCGCCCGTTTGAGCTGTGTTTTTTTCAAATGCAGAAAAGGATCGCAAATGCTCAGTTTAGACATTTCGCAACTTTTAGCCATGGGGGGGGGCTAAACGGTAAGGGTAGGGGGAGCTCACATTAACGTTCAAAAACCTCAGAAAGTGAAAATTTCATGCCGTGGGACCTTTAACATGGTGAAAATTTTGGACCCGAAGTTTGTGCTACCAAGATGCAAATATTTTTCTTGTGTTGCCACAGCTGTATACAGACTGCACAAGCTACATACATGAACACAGACAGTGGCTCCCTCTTTTCTGCATCACTCAAGGAAAAACTAAAACACAACACTCCCCACTCCAGTCCATCTTTCCCACAATCAGGGAATAATTTAGCTCCATAAAATGCTTCTTTATAAAAGAAATATATTTATATAACTGTAATATATTTTTTTTAAAACAATAACAGCTTAACTGATGCTAGGTGTAATGTATTTGTTTTATAAAAGAACGTTGCATTATTTTGAGACATTTGTCTGTCATCTGTTATTTGTTTTTGAGTAGGGCAGAGAAAAATCGATTAAAATCGGAAATCAGATTTTTTTTTTTTTTAAATATGAAATTTTATTTTTAGGCCATATCGCCCAGCTCTACTACAACTCTAACACACACACACACACACGCACACGCACACGCACACACACACACACACACACAGAGCTTTACAAAGTCCTGTCTCAGCAGTTTTATTCTCGGTGAAAATACCAGAGCTGGAGGTCAGTGACCGAACGGCACCTCTGTCCGAGCAACACGTCCAAAACAAGAGCAGCTTTATGGACTCGGGGACACCAGGGAGGCTCTACATGTACCTCTGTGGTCGAGTGTTCTGCAGTTACCATGGAGACACACATTAGCAAACAGTAAAGTTTTAAGATTGTCTGAAAAATCAAGAAAAAAACAAAACAAAATGGATTTAAACAGGTCAGTTTGTGTTCAGATTAAAGTCTTAGAGAGAGTAGTGCTTAGAGCTAGCATCACAACCCCGACAGGACGACAGGGGCAGGAGACGGCAGGGGGAGACAGGGACAGGAGACGGCAGGGGGAGACAGGGGCAGGGGACGGCAGAGGCAGGCTGCAGCCCAAAGACACGGGGGAGGACACTGATATGCACGAGCAGATCTGTGGGGACAGCAAGTCCTGCACCTCGGTTCTATAAATTGCAGCTGTGGGTCAGTGTGAGTGTCGCTCCTTCACCCGAACACTCTCCCTCCAGAGCGCCCTTCCCGAAAGCCCCCTCCCCTCTCATACTGGCACTGACCCTTGGGACAATTTTGAAGTGCGACGGTATCTCATGGGTCTCTAACCTTATTCCTCCGGTGAGATCTTTTACAAAACGATAATACCAGAGCTGCACTTTTAACACCAGCCTCAAAAGGTCTTCAAAAGATCCTCAAAAGGTCCTTAAAAGATCCTCAAAAGGTCTTTAAAAGATCCTCAAAAGGTCCTCAAAAGGTCTTTAAAAGATCCTCAAAAGATTCTAAAAAAGTCCTTAAAAGATCCTCAAAAGATCCTAAAAAGGTCCTTAAAAGGGACAGTTAGACACCTAAAAAACACAAACCAATATCCCTAAAGCCAGGCATTTTTCAGAACAATACGGAAGATAATTCAGAACTTCCTTGGCGAGCTGCTTGGAAATGTTTCTGTCAATCATGATAAAAGGAGAAGTTCAATTTGTCAACTGGACAAACTTTGTCCAGTTGACAAACTGAACTTCTCCTTTTATCAGGGATTCTACCTGGACGACTGAGGGACTTTTCACGCATCTGTCAATCATCATTTCATCTTTGCCCCGTTTCATCCCCGTAACATCAAGGGTCACGAGGTGAAGATCGTGGACTGCTACAAGTACCTGGGCGTTCGTGTGAACAACAGGCTGGACTGGAGGGACAACTGTAATGCTGTGTACAAGGAGGGCATGAGCAGACTCTACTTCCTGAGGAAGCTCAGGTCTTTCAATGTGTGCAGTAAGTTACTGGAGATCTTCTACCAGTCTGTGGAGGCTAGCGTCCTGGACTTCACTGTGGTTCTGCTGGGGGAGCAGCACCAGTAAAAGAGACATCGGACGGATTGACAAATTGATCAGTAAAGCTGGTCACGTGATCGGCTGTGAGCTGGAGACATTTGTCACAGTGAGGGACAGGAGGACACTGGACAAACTGCTCTCCATCATGGACACTCCTGCTCACCCACTGTCCCAGACCATAGAGGGACAGAGGAGCTCATTCTCCAACAGGCTCCTACAGCTCCACTCAAACAGTGAGAGATACATGGTAAAAGGAGAAATTCAATTTGTCGACTGGACAAAGTTTATTTGGTCGAAAACGTTTCGCAGCTCATCCGAGTTGCTTTGTCAGTTCTGGTTAGAGTGCTGATGGACACTGCTTATATCTCGCTGCAGGGAGGAGCTAACGACACTGAAATTATTCTGAAACTATCCCACCTCTTTGTTTTCAGCTTTCTGTCTTTTGTTTTTTCAGTTTCTCTCTGGCGTCTAGTTTAGCATACCCATTCAAACCCTAATAGCTGTTTTCACACCTCTGGACCTCCTTTAAAGAAGGAATGGGGGAGTCAGACATAATTTGTCTCCCATATATAATTCCATTCTCAAACCAAATCAAAACAAACAAAGGAAACAATAGGGCAGACAGGTCGGGTCCAGAGGTGTGAAAACACCATTAGGGTATGAATGGGTATGCTAAACTAGACGCCAGAGAGAAACTAAAAACAAAAGACAGAAATCTGAAAACAAATAGTTGTGATAGTAGTGTGATAGTTGTGATTCAGAATAATTTCAGTGTCGTTAGCTCCTCCCTGCAGCTAGATATAAGCAGTGTCCTTCAGCACTCTAACCAGAACTGACGAGGTAACTCGGATGAGCTGCGAAATGTTTTGTCCAGCCGACAAATTGAATTTCTCCTTTTACCGTGGATTCTACCTGGACGACTGAGGGATTCTTCACAGTGAGAGATACAGGACGACATTCATACATACTCCATACAACTGTACAACAACTCACCCTTATAGAACAGATAATACTCCCTACAACTGTGACGCACTCTGCAGTGATTTATTGTGGTCATTGCTCATTGCTCTGCCTGGAATGTTCCACAGTGTGACTTTAAACAGTTCTATTTTACATTTATTTAATCACAGGTGGGTTTAGAGCTCAAAAATATCTATAAAAACAAACATTCTGACTGTGAGCGGGGTCGCCTCTCCACAGATCTGACCTGGAACTTGGTCCGGTTTGGTCTCCATGATGATAGAAAGGGTTAATGCCATACTGTGGAACATTCCAGACAAAGCAATAATCTCCATGGAGAAAAGCATTTGATGGACCAGCCACCAGAAAAGTTACATAATGCAGCTTTAAACACACCTGATAAACACATACACACACACACACACACAAACACTCACAAACACACACACCAACACACAAACACACACAGACACAAACACACACACACACACACACACACAAACACTCACAAACACACACACACAAACACACACACACAGACACAAACACATCAACACAAACACACATACTTTGGTTAATTCCATCACAAACTCGTCTGTGTCAAACCAAGAACACGCTAAACCTGTAAGCGCTAAAGTGTAACTTTCCGGTTGGGGGTTCGTCACCTTGTTTCTATGGAGACGTCATTGCTCTGCCTGGAATGTTCCACAGTGTGACATTAAACAGCTCTACTTTACATTTATTCACTTACAGGTGGTATTAGAGCTCAAAAATACAGAGAAAAACAGACATTCTGAGTGTGAGCGGGGTCGCCTCTCCACAGATCTGACCCGTTACTAAACCAGGACTAAACCAGGACTAATCCAGGTCTAAGCCAGGTCTAAACCAGGACTAAACCAGGACTAAACCTGGTCTAAACCAGGTCTAAACCAGGACTAATCCAGGTCTAAACCAGGACTAAACCAGGTCTAAACCAAGTCTAAACCAGGACTAAACCAAGACTAAACCAGGACTAAACCAGGACTAAACCAGGTCTAAACCAAGTCTAAACCAGGACTAAACCAAGACTGAACCAGGTCTAAACCAGGTCTAAACCAGGACTAAACCAGGACTAAACCAGGTCTAAACCAAGTCTAAACCAGGTCTAAACCAGGACTAAACTAGGACTAAACCAGGTCTAAACCAGGACTAAACCAGGTCTAAACCAGGACTAAACTAGGACTAAACCAGGTTTAAACCAGGTCTAAACCAGGACTAAACCAGGTCTAAACCAGGTCTAAACCAGGACTAAACCAGGACTATTGTGGATAATATTACAGTATTATATATAATAATATTGTGGAACATTCCAGACGGAGCAGAAACATCTCCATGGAGAAAAGCACTTGACAGAGCCTCTATTAGAAAAGTTACAGAGTGCAGCTTTAGAAGTTCCGGATCACCTCTTCCTCCTGCTCATCCCTGAAGCAGAGACACGCCGCGCGCCTCTTGAAGCCCTCGCAGTCGTAGGTCCTGGTCTGGGGGGGTTTAATCTTCATCATATGTTCCGAAAACCCGGGAACCCGCGTCAAACCAGAACTCACGCTCGGCTTTTCGGTGTCGCGCGTGTCGGTGGGAGCGTAATCCCGGTGTACGTGTCCGTGTGAGAGCCGTGCCGCTGCGCTCCCGTGCGCCTCTCCGCCGCGCTCCACGCGCGTAAACAAACCCGCGTGACGTCACTGCGTCTGACCAATGAGCTCACGCGCAGCTTTTTCACGCCTCAAACTGACGTAAAGTTGTCATCAAACACACACCCACACAAAAACTATGTCAATCGTTTGTGCTTCGTTTGTGCTGCAAAAAGTTTCGTTTGTGCTGCTTTAGTTTTGGCTGAGCCCAATTTGACCTATAAAAGAATCGTTAATATCTCAAAAATTAAAGCAGTCCTAGTTTAGACCTGCTTTAGTCTTGGTTCAGACCTGGCGTAGGTCTAATTCAGACCTGGTTTAGTCCTGGTTTATCCCTGGTTTAGTCTTGGTTTAGTCCCATTTTTAACCTAGTTTATTCCTGGTTCGTCCCTGCTTTAGTCTTGGTTCAGACCTGGTTTAGTCCTGGTTCAGACCGGGTTTAGTCCTAGTTTAGACCTGGTTTAGTCTTGGTTTAGTCCCAGTTTTAACCTGGTTTATTCCTGGTTCGTCCCTGCTTTAGTCTTGGTTCAGACCTGGTTTAGTCCTAGTTTAGACCTGGTTTAGTCCCATTTTTAACCTGGTTTAGCCCTGATTCAGTCCAAGTTTAGGCCTGATTTAATCCTAGTTTAGTCCTGGTTTAGTCCTAGTTTAGTCCTGGTTTAGTCCTAGTTTAGTCCTGGTTTAGTCCTAGTTTTGACCTGGTTATATATAATCTATAATCACAGGTAATGAAATGTTGTACGTTGTCCCTGTGCAAATAAATAAACCACACCATATGTAGATTTAAATGTATCTGTACGTTAATATGGACATAATAAATATATGTACAAATAAGATAAAATAGAAAAATAAGTAATAAAATATTAAACACAATAACAAATAAGAGATCCAATCACAGCTATATACAGTTGTTTTGTTTTATTTCATTCCTAACGTATAAAAAGACATCATCAGTACAATACAATACAAAATATTGAATGAAAGGAGCAGAAAAAAGAGGAATCTTCTGTTCTCTGCCCCTCTTCCCTTTTCCAGACAATAACAGCGATAGTGACAGCGATAGTGAAACATTTCATCAATACATTCCATTTCCAGTTGTAGGGAGTATTATCTGTCCCTCTATGGTCTGGTGCAGCAGGAGTGTCCATGATGGAGAGCAGTTTTTGTTTTGTTTTTCTTATGTGCACTTTTTGTTCTTTTTAAAGTTCGGTGCAAACAATAAATTAAAAAATAATGTTTTATGTAAAAAAATGTTTGTTTCATTCACACGTTTAACACAAACCTGCAGATTCAGGCTGAGTTCTTCTCTCAAACTGAAAACACTCTGTTCCACCGTGTGATGTCATCATGTGGTGATCCAGGAAGTGCTCCGCTGTGTTTTTAAACTCCACACGCCTTCACTAGAATCAGTTGGATCATTTCAGACCTGGAATCGCCGATCTCGACTGAACCAAAGGTAAAAGGAGCTGTGAACTTGAAAACTGCCACTTCATGACATCACAAGCGGATTTATACAAAACCAGTGATTTGTCCCAGTTTGATACAAGAAATGTCCCGAGTGTCCCTATTTTTGACCAGTTTGATCTAAACCAGGACTAAAATGGGGCGGCAGTAGCTCATTTGGCAGAACGTTTGTCTACTGATTCAGGAGTTGGCGGTTCGAATCCCGCTCTCGACGGTTTGGCCGTGTGTGACCCCAGCTCCCACATAAGTGCTGCCGTTGTGTCCTTGGGCAAGACACTTAACCCACCTCGCCCCCAGTGCTTGCAGACACTGGTAGCCCTCATGGCAGAAGTGCATCGAGTGGGCCGTGCTCCTGTGGACCCACCACCCGCGGGAGGATTAGTCCAGCTTGTTTTTTTGAGGTTGCAGTGATGGAGATATCGGAATTTCAAGTACACTGCCTGACAAAAGTATTAGGATGATTGTGTATTTCTGAAAACTTCCGGTTCCAACAAGATAATGACCCAAAGCGCTCGTCCAAACTGTGTCAGGGTCATTTGGAGACGTGTGAACAGCGTCATCGACTGCAGGTTATGACACGGCCGCCCCAGTCTCCTGACCTGTCACCCATCCAAAAAGTGTGGGATTATTTGGATATTAAAGTGCGCTCCAGGAATCCGACTAACGTTAAACACCTGTGGAAATGTCTTCAGGATGAGCGGAAAACTACAGAGGATGATATTTTGAAAAATTGTTGGACAGAATGCCTCGAATTTGTAAAGCTGTGATTAAGGCCAAAGTTCAGTCCTGGTTTAGTCCTGGTTTAGACCTGGTTTAGTCCTGGTTTAGACCTGGTTTAGACCTGGTTTAGACCTGGTTCAGTCCTGGTTCAGACCTGGTTCAGACCTGGTTCAGTGGTGGTTCAGTCCTGGTTCAGACCTGGTTCAGACCTGGTTCAGACCTGATTTAGACCTGGTTTAGACCTGGTTCAGTGGTGGTTATTTTGATGGAAAAGCTATTTAACTTGATATTGTTACATTTTTGCAATAATATGCCTTTACACGTGATGAAATTTGCTTTAATATATCGACAAATTGATTTGTTGTCATTACCAATACGTTTTGTTTTCATTATTTATGAAAGTTCAGAAATACACAATCGTCCTAATACTTTTGTCAGGCAGTGTAAAAAGCTCAGTGGCTCGAAGATCATATGGGCTAATTCAGCAGGATCCCTGTGAGCCAACAAAAAATTGGTCATTGGGCCGGATTTGACCCCTGGGCCATAGTTTGGACAACTCTAAATTAGGGTAACGCAACAAAACAACAAAAACAACAAACCAAAATAAAAGCTGTAACTGTAGATTGTGGTTTTTTTCACTATATAATTCAACTGAGTGTCAAAGTGTCAACGAATTTATTTACATTTTAATTCTGTAACTAAATTCAGTTATTTTCGTCACTGCCCGTTACTTTGTCATAGCAGCTCGGTGCTTCCCTCTTGTGGACAAAAGCTGCACTGCTCCAAAAGCACAAACCAGACCCCCCAGGATTTCGCGGGCATTTTTTGTGATTGTTGCGGCTAAAATGCCTGAATTTGCGGGAGCTTTTCCAAAAAGTGGTAATGAAAGTTGCGGTGCTTTTAAGGTTTTTGTTGCGATTTTGTTGCGGGAGGAAGTGAAAGTTGCGATAAATAGTTGCGATTTTCTCTTTTTGTAATTAAAATTGAGTAATATTTTGAATACTGAGTTATTACTGACAAAGAATAATACAAAGACACAGAGATCACAGATATGGTCCTAAAACAACCTTACCAACATCGAAAATAAATTACTACTAGGAGGGGAACTGTTTCGCGCGGTGTTTTGCTGTTATTTTTGTGGCCAAATGGCGCCGCAGACATGTTTCTTTGCCATTAGAAGCCGTGTTCCAATTCCCAGAGCGCGCGGCTCGGAGCGTGGCCTGAAGGGCATGTGTGTCACACATTTCGACAGTACACCGGCGCGACGACTGCTGTCCCACTTCTTTTTTGTCCCATGCGCAGTTAACACGCGGTCCGAAGACCGCAGTCGTTAAGCGGTCCGCGGACTGCAGTCGGGGCTGAGCAAGTGTGCACCTCCTTGACTGCAGTCTGAGCCCCCTTCGGACCGCGCTCCGAGCTGTGCGCTCTGGGAACTGGGACACGGCCGCAGTTTCGTTTTGTCAAACGGAAGTAAAGCAGAAGGAAGTTGGTCGGCGTTCAATACGTCGCCGATGATTGGTCAAAATTAGTAAAAATTGCGTAAAAGTTGCGGTGATTGGTCAAAATTGCAACACCGCCCTGAATTCACCGGGATTGGCTGAAGTTGCGTTGAAGTTGCAAATCGCAACATCACGAATTCCTGGAGGGTCTGACAAACCTTTCTCAAACCTAAATCAAAACAAAGGAAACAAGGAGGCTAACCAGGTCAGGTCCAGAGGTGTGAAAACACCCATGAGGGTTTGAATGGGTATGCTAAACTAGACGCCAGAGAGAAACTAAAAACAAAAGACAGAAATCTGAAAACAAAGAGGTGGGATAGTTTCAGAATAATTTCAGCGTCGTTAGCTCCTCCCTGCAGCGAGATATAAGCAGTGTCCTTCAGCACTCTAACCAGAACTGACGAAGCAACTGGGATGAGCTGCGAAACGTTTCCAACCAAATAAACTTTGTCCAGTCGACAAATTGAAATTCTCCTTTTACCACAAAAACACAGAACACTTATCAATCAACAGATTTTATTTACAGAACATAAACAGATGCAAGTGGACCATTCATAGCATTCAGAAATCAGGAAAATAATTCCATTTCCCCCCCCCCCAAGACTCAGAGAAATAATGACTTTATAAACAGTGAATAAAATACAGGCTTTTACACCACTGAACTCATGTTAGAACCTGCAACCCAACCCTCCACATCCCCCATCGTACTGACGGCTCCGAGAAGCGACTGTGGAGAAAGAAATGCACCAGAAGCAGCGAAAGCGGAGGTGAAAGGTGAGAACAAGGCATCGTTAGTATGAGCAACAGTTTGTCACACGGATAAGACGGGTCATAAAAACATATTTGCTAAAACTAAAGAAAGGTCCGTTCTATTCTCCGCTCTTCTACGCCGCAGAGGTTGGACCGGAGCCGCCGGGGTGACGCGTATTTAAAAGCAGCAGGTAGCAGTGAGACCGAAGCGTTTATAGACAAAGAACCGACGAAGGACAGCGTTAAAAGAACGATAAAAAGTTTGACCATTACTAGTGCGTCTTTCACCGCACTCCTAAGACTACGCTGCCCCCTTGTGGCCCAAACAGACACCGCACACTGCAACCCCAAGTGTAGAATTTCTGTTTGAAGCGACCGTTGGCGATGCTTTGATAGTCAAAGGGCAAATAAAGTCGAGAGAGTAAAACCTCTGCCCGTGCGAGTGACCGGGAGTGAAGGCGGACACAGAGGACTATTCGATTGCGCGTGTGTGCATTTTAATCAACTGTCAGCAGATCTGTTCACTTACATATACGTTTATAGAATAATATAGATGTTTAGTTATCAATAAGACCAGAGTCCTTTATGCAAATGGAGCAGGAGGTCTTGGCCGAACATGAGGAGTCGTGTTCACACTTCCACTTCTGTCTCCAGATCGTCTACACTTCGTTTTTGTTTCCAGCGTAAAGCCTGGTCCAGGACTTGGCTAAAAGTCAAAAAAAGAAAAGTTTAGATTAAAACGTGACAAAAAACGCCGCGGATGGTTTCCTGTCGCGGCCGTGCCCACCTGTCTCGATGGCGATAGCTTCGTTGGCCTTCCACTGCTCGGCCACGTCGTTCGCTAGAGGGTCGTCGGGGTTGGGCGCGCTTAGTAACGCCTGAATCGACAGAAGGACTGTGCGGATCTGAAGAGCAGGTGACCATTTATCTAAACGAAACAGAAAAGGGGAAAAGTTCAATCTTCACATCGTTAGTAAAATGTCAGTTCTTCGCACGCTGGTCTATTTACAGAAATACTGATTAATGTACGCTGTCCCTGCTAAAAACACCAAATAAATAAAAGAAATAAATGTCGGGCGGTGCAATGGCATGAATCTGGCGATACAATACGCATCACAATATGTCATGATTCAAAATATCACAATATATTGATTTGTCTTTTTTTTTTTTTTTAGAAATGTATTAAAATTAAATATATTAAATGTACTTTTTCATTACCTGCATTGTTAAATTTTTTTCAGCGGTATTAATATTATTTTTTTTATTTTAGACTTGAATGATCCACAAGGGAAATTATTTTAAATTATTTTGCCTTGTCCACTGGTTTTCGTTTTGTCTAAAATAACACGATATATCCTGATACTCAGACAAAGGACGATATATTGGGATTTATCAGTAATTATGTATAATATGACAAACAACAAAATTTTTCCATCCATCCATTTTCTTCCGCTTATCCGGGGCCAGGTCGCGGGGGCAACAGTCTAAGCAGGGACGCCCAGACCTCCTTCACCCCGGACACTTCCTCCAGCTCCTCCGGGGGGACCCCAAGGCGTTCCCAGGCCAGCCGGGAGACATAGTCCCGCCAGCGCGTCCTGGGTCTTCCCCGGGGCCTCCTCCCGGTGGGACGTGCCCGGAACACCTCCCGGTGGGAGGCGTCCAGGAGGCATCCGAAACAGATGCCCGAGCCACCTCAGCTGCTCCCCTCGACGTGGAGAACCAGCGGCTCTACTCCGAGCTCCTCCCGCGTGACTGAGCTCCTCACCCTATCTCTAAGGGTGCGCCCAGCCACTCTGTGGAGGAAACTCATTTCGGCCGCTTGTATCCACGATCTCGTCCTTTCGGTCATTACCCAGAGCTCATGACCATAGGTGAGGGGAGGAACGTAGATTGACCAGTAAATTGAGAGCTTCGCCTTTCGGCTCAGCTCCCTCTTCACCACAACGGTCCGGTACAACGACCGCATCACCGCCGACGCTGCACCGATCCACCTGTCAATCTCACGCTCCATCCTCCCCTCACTCGAGAACAAGACACCGAGATACTTGAACTCCTCCACTTGAGGCAAGGACTCCCCACCCACCCAGAGAGGGCAAGCCACCTTTTTCCGGTCGAGAACCATGGCCTCGGATTTGGAGGAGCTGATCCTCATCCCAGCCGCTTCACACTCGGCTGCAAACCGCCCCAGTGCACATTGGAGGTCCCGGTTCGATGAAGCCATCAGGACAACATCGTCTGCAAACGGCAGAGTTGAGATCCTGTGGTTCCCAAACCGGATCCCCCCCGGCCCCTGACTGCGCCTAGAAATTCTGTCCATAAATATAATGAACAGAACCGGTGACAAAGAGCAGCCCTGGCGGAGTCCAACATGCACCGGAAACAGGTCCGACTTACTACCGGCAATGCGAACACAGCTCCTGCTCCGGTCATACAGGGACCGAACAGCCCTTAGCAAAGGGCCCCGAACCCCGTACTCCCAGAGCACCCTCCACAGGACCCCATGAGGGACACGGTCGAATGCCTTCTCCAGATCCACAAAGCACATGTGGACTGGTTGGGCAAACTGCCATGCACCCTCGAGCACCCGATGGAGAGTATAGAGCTGGTCTAATGTTCCCCGGCCGGGACGAAAACCACACTGCTCCTCCTGAATTCGAGGTTCGACTATCGGTCGAATTCTCCTCTCCAGCACCCTGGAATAGACCTTACCGGGAAGGCTGAGGAGTGTGATTCCCCGATAGTTGGAACACACCCTCCGGTCCCCCTTCTTAAACAGAGGGACCACCACCCCGGTCTGCCAATCCAGAGGTACTGTCCCCGACCGC
Organism: Paratrypauchen microcephalus; assembly: GCA_036785185.1. Classification (NCBI taxonomy): domain Eukaryota; kingdom Metazoa; phylum Chordata; class Actinopteri; order Gobiiformes; family Gobiidae; genus Paratrypauchen; species Paratrypauchen microcephalus. The sequence continues at coordinate 4,298,956 of JAVJIX010000082.1, forward strand.
CACGCGATGTTGCAGAGACATGTCAGCCAAGACAGCCCTACAACATCCAGAGACTTGAGATACTCAGGACGGATCTCATCCACCCCCGGGGCCTTGCCACCGAGGAGCTTTCCAACCACCTCAGTGACTTCGGCCAGGGTGATGAACGAGTCCGCCTCCAAGTCTCCAGCCTCTGCTTCCTCCTCGGAAGACGTGACGGCGGGATTGAGGAGATCCTCAAAGTATTCCTTCCACCGTCCGATAACATCCCCAGTCGAAGTCAACAGCTCCCCACCTCCACCGTAAACAGTGTTGGTGAAGCACTGCTTCCCCCTCCTGAGGCGCCGAACGGTTTGCCAGAATTTCTTTGAGGCCGTCCGATAGTCCTCCTCCATGGCCTCTCCGAACTCCTCCCAAACCAGAGTTTTTGCCTCTGCGACCACCCGGGCTGCAGCACGCTTGGCCCGCCGGTACCCATCAGCTGCCTCAGGAGTCCCCTGGGCCAACAAGGCCCGATAGGACTCCTTCTTCAGCCTGACGGCATCCCTTACTTCCGGTTCCCACCACCGGGTTCGGGGATTGCCGCCGCGACAGGCACCACAGACCTTACGACCACAGCTACGGGCGGCCGCATCGACAATAGAGGCCGAGAAAAGAGCCCATTCGGACTCTGTGTCCCCAGCCTCCCCCGGAATCCGGGAGAAGCTCTCCCGGAGGTGCGAGTTGAAGGTGCCCCTGACAGAGGGCTCTGCCAGACGTTCCCAACAGACCTTCACGATACGCTTGGACCTGCCAGGTCTCTCCGGCTTCCTCCCCTGCCAGCGGACCCAACTCACAACCAGGTGGTGATCGGTTGACAGCTCTGCCCCTCTCTTCATCCGAGTGTCCAAGACACGCGGCCGGAGGTCAGATGACAAGACAACAAAGTCGATCATCGACCTCCGTCCTAGGGTGTCCTGGTGCCATGTGCACTGGTGGCCACCCTTGTGCTCAAACATGGTGTTCGTTATGGACAAACTGTGGCTAGCACAGAAGTCCAATAACAGAACACCGCTCGGGTTCAGATCAGGGAGGCCGTTCCTCCCAATCACCCCTCTCCAGGTGTCACTGTCGTTGCCCACGTGGGCGTTGAAGTCCCCCAGGAGAAGAACGGAGTCCCCGGTCGGTGCACTGTTCAGTACCCCTCCCAGGCACTCCAAGAAGGCCGGGTACTCTGCACTGCTGTTCGGCCCATAGGCCGACACAACAGTGAGAGACCTGTCCCCGACCCGAAGGCGCAGGGATGCGACCCTCTCGTTCACCGGGGTGAACCCCAACACTCCGCGGCTGAGCTGTGGGGCAATGAGCAGGCCCACACCAGCCCGCCACCGTTCCATTCGTTAAATTTTTCTTTTCTATTTTTTCATCTTCATTTTTATTTTCCATGACTAAATATTCACATCAGAACTATGAAAGACAGACATGGAATATAAGAAACAAAAATAAACTGAAAATAACTTTAGTCACTTCTAGACATAATATTTCGGGTTATTCAGTTTGATTAAAGAAAACTGGTCAATTTTTAAATCATGAAAATAGTAAACGGAACTTAATTTTCATGAAAAACCTGACGATTCTGATGCATCTGAATCGATACAAGAATCACGCAATGAAGTATCGTGATATATCACTGAATCGATAAAGAAGTGGCCTGAGTGTGACAGCGTTACACCAGCGTTACACCAGCGTTACACCAGCGTTACACCAGCGTTACACCAGCGTTACACCAGCGTTACACCAGCGTTACACCAGCGTTACACCAGCGTTACACCAGCGTTACACCAGCGTTACACCAGTTAAATCAAGCTCATCGAGCGGAGAATCTGGAGCCCGTTTCCATATTTGGAATTCCGACGCGAGTATCAGGAGCCAGGAGTATCAAAGAGCCAATCAGGAGCGAGATTGTTGAAGGCCACGCCCCCTTCCCGCCCTCTTTGCTCTTTCAGGAGCAGTGAGGGCGGGCGTTTAGCAATGCAATCAAACCTGTTGTTATCTCTAACGGGCGCGACCTCGGGGAAAGAAGGCATCTGACTGGTTTGTTTTTAATGTTCAGATCTGAATTTAGGGACAAAACAGTGAAATAAAAACCTCACGATCATGTAGAGCGAGTTAAAATGAACATTTTAAGACAAAAATGAGGAGCCGCAACAGCAGGTAGAGAGAGGGGCCATGATTTTACAATACAAAGTAAACTGGAGCCAGAGTTGATGGAGCTGAAGCGTGCCCATGCTCACTTCCTGTCTGTATACTGTGTTTATATATACAGTAGACACAGCCTATAGTTCTATGTTAAACAGGCTGTAAGAAACTAGGAACAACTGCAGCATAAAATAAACCAAAATGTCCATCCACTCACCTTTTAAAATGTCAAGGCATATTCTTCCCAGCTTGTCTACATTGGGGTGATAGATTTTGGTCATGAAACGGACTTTCGGAGCTGCCATGGGGTATTCCTCTGGTAAAAAGAGTTCAAGCTTAAAGGTTCCGCCCTCAAACGGAGAGTCCTGAGGTCCGGCGATCACCACGTGAAAGTAACGAGCGTTGCTCTCATCAGGGAGAGCTTTAATGCCTGGAACCGGCTCTGCCATCAAGCGCTGGGTTTCCTAAAGGGACAAAGAAATAAAAGCAAACGTTAAGTTGTTTGTTAAGTTTCTATTTGATTATATTTTTATATTTTTTACATGCTTCGCTTTATCTTATTTATCTACTTTCATTTTTTTGCATGCTCTTGGCATCCAGGGTGGACAGCAAAGTAAGAATTTCATTGTACAGGGAAACGTGTATCTTTACTGTGCGTTTGACAATAAAAGCTTTGAATCTTGAATCTTTGAATCTTGAATCTCAGGACTGAGATCTCCACAGAGCAGTGTGGAACTCTGTAGATCTAGCCTCTAGGACAGAACCAGGCATTTCAAGGCCTGGGGGCCAAATACGGCCTGCGAAAGGTTGCTTGGAATTAAGAAAATAAAACCTACTTTCAAAATTGTACATAATGTATTTGTACTGATGCATTTGTACTGATGATCATCTGTCGGACTTCACATCTCCACCTCAAACATGAGCCTGACTTTGATGCACTTGTTAAAGCTCAACAGAAGTGAGATTTCTCTCACTGATCAAGAAAAAAAACACTAAAACATGTTAACTTTGACTTTTTTTCTACAGTTTGGCAGTTGGACAAAAATGTTGTGACATTTCTTGTATTCTATTATTTGTCAAACAAAGACATTGTGGTGTCTTAATACAAAGTTAAACACAGAAAACATTGTGGGGATAATGTGACTGAAAAAGAGTTACAAATGTTTCACGTTTACCATTGTTTTGAATTATTTTACTGAATAAATTCAGTTTTTGTAAAACCTCACTCTCTCATTACTTAAAGGGACAGTGTGTAAGATTTTTACCTGTTAATTACTGAAATTGAAGATACCCATTCAAAAATACATTGTTTTCCAAGCCTTTTCACTTCCATCATGAAATCAAAGTATTCTTTTGGACTTAGATATAGTCACATAAAAGGGGGATCTTCCCCATATAGAGGCAGCCATTTTGAATACGAGAGCCGCAGAAGGACATTTGGGCTCATCCTTCGCCTCGGCTCCTGCTAACAGCTGCTTAGCCGCGCTGCATATGGGTCCCCCCTTCCCCCCTCCCCTTCCCCTTCTCTCTTTCGGTCCTCTGCTCCCATATGCAGCCAGGAGCGAAGGACAGAAGGGGAAGGGGAGGGGGGGAGGGGGGAGCATGCTGCCGGATCACACATCGTAATGGATATAACACGTATTTTGGACTAAATTGTTTTACTGGATTTTATTCGCTGGATCCTTATGGACAGATTGAGACCAAGTTTATGATGAAATACAGAGTTTGACCTGTGCAGAGCCTTCAAAGGTAAGCTAAGTAAGCTAAGTTTTGTGCTTTTCTGTATAAAAGCCCCATGTGCTCGGGGAGTGATTGTTTTGCAGGGAAATGAATTGCATAGTCAAAAAGAGGAGACTGTAAGGTTTCATTTGATGTGTAGATTGTCATGAATCATGATCGGGATTGTGTGTTTTCATGCGAAAAGAAAAAAAAAAAGTGAACGGGTTTTATGTATACAGCGGTGCGCGGTTCGTGCGCGGGCACGCGCGATGTCGGCGGTACGTCGCGTCCGGGTGACCCTCGAGGTCTGCCGTAGCCAAAAGAGGAAGTGGAATAGCTAGTAACCACCTATGCGCCACGAATCCTACACACTGTCCCTTTAATAATAACACAGAACTTACCAGCTTTTGGAAACAATGTCATTTACTGATTTCTACGTAGAAATAAAATTAATAACCAGAGTAGACTTCACACTTTTGGCCGTTCACAATATTTTCTGCTTTTCATTTGGCCCCTGGGGAAAAATAATTGCCCACCACTGCTCTAGGATATTTTTGTTTTGATTGTTTCAAAAAGCCGGTGATGAATGTATGGAAGAGAAGGATCTTTTAGAGGTGAGAGTCAAATGTTCCTCTACATCAGCCAAACTGGCTAAAGCAAATACGCAGAATTCCCCTTTTAAAAAGTGGAAGTTGTGGTTTTCTTTGCATCAAAGCAGATGTAACATTCAAATATGAATAAATACAAGTTCAAAAGTTCAAAAGAACCTGATGACGCTGTAGAAGAGAAAGAAGCGAAAGGCGTTGTTCGCTCTTCCCTAATAAAGGAATAATCGGAAAGTCATGAATAAATATAACTATATAAATATAAACTTGATTCCAACTGTGGGAACTTTTACACATATTTCAGATAAACCAGAGTCACAGCAGTGCAGCCCAGACAGAAGAGCGGCTCCAGGGCTCCAGGCTTTTGCACCAGGGCAGAGTCCCTGCTCCGGGTCCGAGTCCCTGCTCCGGGTCCGAGTCTCTGCTCCGGGTCCGAGTCCCTGCTCCGGGTCCGAGTCCCTGCTCCGGGTCCGTGTCTCTGCTCCGGGTCCGAGTCTCTGCCTCTTTCACACTTTCCCTCTGGCCTCAGCTTTAACCCAAATGAACCGGAGTTTGTCACATTTGTGTCTCCGACACCAACAGAACCGAGTCTGAGTCTGAAACTGAAACATTTCGTTAAACAGGATTCAGGTTCCAGATTCTGAAGTGGCTGAGAGGAAGAATCGTGGGTCCATCTGCGGCGGTTCTTCGTAAACGATCCAAACTTTGGTGGATTCAGTTCTGAGTCGTGCAGGGAATGCTAACTAGCCGGTTTAGCATACTTAGCTTAAGTTAGCGGGGGATTTTAAGAGCTCATTCGGGTAATTTACCGTTTTATGAAATACACCTGCATAATCCGTGCATTATTGATCTGTTAGCAGAAGGATCGGTGTGTTTTAGTCTCGGATTCGGCGCATCTGAACATAAATAAAGGGAAGTTCATTTAACAAACCGCCGTTAGCATCATGCGGCTAACAGTTAGCCCCAGACCCGGGCGGCTGGAGTCAGATCCGCTCAAACACGCTCAATCTCCTTTTTATTTCCGATGTGAACCAGCCCCGTGCTGTAAAAGCTCTGTGTGTTTGTACCTTTATGATCCTGCGGGGCAGACCTGCCATCTTTGTAAATGTTCAGCTCCTGGAGCAGCGCACACTGACAGCAACACTGCTTCCGGGTTCCTCACGTCACGTGGTCACGCACAAGGGCGCTCCTGAAGTGTGCGTGCGCGTCACCCCGTGGAGACTGCGCGTGCGTGCGCGTGAGTTTGGATAAGGGTCATTTATAATTTGATCAATAACGGTAAAGACATACCACAGTAGATTTTACAGTTAAAATCAATTAATTGGATCAATATGAGTGTTGCAGTTAATGGCACCTGTTATCCTTGAAATGGGCATAATTTTTTTTATAACAATTTTTTTGTAGGGCTACAGTTATATATATTTTTTACAATTTTATTCCCAAATGTCCTTACCCTTATGTGTCCCAAATGAAATTTCTTGATTTGCAACACTTTTTTCTGAACATGCCAATTATATTTAAGACTACATTGTCCATTTTAATCCACATTGTGTGTTTTAGTGATAAAAGGAGAAATTCAATTTGTCAACTGGACAAAGTTTGTTTGGTTGAAAACGTTTCGCCGCTCATCCGAGAGGCTTCGTCAGTTCTAGTTCTAGTGCTGGTTAGACACTGCTTATATCTAGCTGCAGGGAGGAGCTCACTACACTGAATTATTCTGAAACTATCTCAACTAATTTGTTTTGCGATTCTCTCTTTTGTTTTTCGAATTTCTCTGGCGTCTAGTTTAGCATACCTATTCAACCCTAACGACCGTCCCCACACCTCTGGCCCTGACCTGTCTGCCCTATTGTTTCTTTTGTCTGTTTTGACTTCGGTTTGAGAATGGAATTATAAATGGGAGACAAGTTATGTCTGACTCCCCCATTTCTGTTTAAAGAAGGATTCTCTTTTTTGACAAAAATGGCCTCTTTAACTCCCCTCTCATGGATCATGGATTCTACCTGGACGACTGAGGGATTCTTCACGCATTGTGTGTTTTACTTATTTGTATTATACACAAGCCTTTTGTACTTTTGCTACGGGTATATGTGATGTTTTAGTCATGGTGTTTATTGTCTTGTTTATCACATGTTTTATGTTCACTGTGGGCCTAGGGGGCGCTGCAATTTCAAATCCTGTGTGTGCGACCTGTACATGTGGTTTTTGACAATAAAGCTGAACTTTGAACTTTGAAAAAACCAAACCTCTAAAACCGGTTTTGACAGTGTTTGCTCATGTGTCTCACCGTTATAACTGCTGAACATTCGTCCATGCACACACATGTAGAACCCCCCTCCCTTCCCTTCTACTGTGTGTGATTTACATTTGGCTGTGGGCTGGATCTCTGTGGGTCTGACCTCTCGTCCTCACGTCTCTGCCCGGTCTGTGGACAGTCTCTCTCCATGCTGAGGAAAGGGCAGTCTGTCGAGAGGAGAGTCGTGGTGATCGGCCCCTGTACGAGCGCCGTGTGAAGTGCATTAAGGGAAATATACTTCTCTCTGTCTCTTTCTGAGGTCGGACATGTTTTCCTTTCCTCTCTTATCTGCTCTGTCTGCTGTGCCTCTTTGCTTGTCTCTTGTCTCCTGTTGAAGTAGATTTTCGAAATCCTAAATTATGGAATTGATAAGCTGGTCCCTCAACGCATTTGGCATACACGAAGAAATGTGGGTTTGGGAGAGCCGACTTTTCCAGACGGAACTATTTACTTATTGGGTTTTTGATGGCAGAACATCTGATGATTGACTTGGAGATGTTTCTGATCTATCGGAAAATTGGAATACTGTGGCAGCGAGTAAAGAGTCCCCCAGAGCTGTCGGCTGTCATTTTACACCACAGCGGAGCCGTTGTGGACTAGGGAAGGACTACATCAAAAAGTGACATAGACTGAGGAACTGTACCATCTCCAATCTGTGAAAACCCTCCTGATGCTTGGATACCATCACGAAAATGTTTGTGGAACTGTGCGAGACAAAGACAGCTCAGTCCGCAATCACGCGCCAGGAGGGAGGACTGGTCAGTCTCAACGGCCCAGCTTGATAACGTGAAGCTGAGGACTTTGCAGTACCAGGTTTCAGACCAAAAATTGTCCGTCTTCCTCAGTTCTTAAAGTGTTTTTTGATTATGTGCATCTTCCCTTTGTCTAATTCAACTCTCCCAGAAAATCTAAAATATACAGGACTGCTGTTTTTTCTGCTGCATTCGGACACTCCCAAGGACACACACAGCTGTGACTACACAGCATACCATGAATCAAGGACACCTTATCAATTGGCTAGAACATGACAAACACGTATTTATAAAAACACTCTGCCCTTCTTACATAGCTTTCTGCCTCAGCTGTCACATATTTTCTGTATTTTCATTCTTGTATTCTTGCCCCCTTGCCTCCCCTGCCATAATGTTTTCCAAACAAAAAGATACCTTGTGTAAACTATTCCACTGTATTATCTCTTGTGTATGGGGACTGTTGTATCTGCATTTCCTATTCTGTTTATGTTCTTGTATCACTGAAGAGAGAGGGGGACGTTAGCGCCCCCATGTCGGCTGCTTTAAGGTTCATGGACCCGTCCATTTCCAAGTCTTTTCATTGTTTACAATGACAAATAAAGCTTCCATTCCTATATTGGGTCAAGTACGAACAAGTCTCCTCCGATGCATCCTGGTAAAACAGGCGGGGTGTGTTCTCATCGGGGGATTTCACTGACTTTGAGTCTGAGCAGGACTTGGGTCTCAGAGGATAAAGTTTCACAAGTCCACAGGCACAAGTCTGAGTCCAGACCCACTCACAGCTGGGTCCTATCTCTAGCGCCCCCTCTGGCCCTGACCTGAAACAGCAGGACAGAGCAAATCCACAGGTCCACCCCAGGTCTAAATAAGCCTCAACTAGAGCTAAACCAGAACTAAACAAGGGCCAAAGCAGGTCTGGAATCTGTCAGAACCAGGTCTAAACCAGAACTAAATCAGATTACTTATTTACAGACTAAAGCAGGTCTAATTCAGATCTAAACTAGGACTAAATCAAGTCTAACCCCGGTCTAAAGAGTCCAGTTCTTTGCAGTCCCTGTGAATAACTGAAAAACGGACCAGCAATAAACATATTAGAGTTTTAGAGTTTTATTTGAACATTTGTTTTTGAGAGGTTTGAAGGCACAGCATAAAGTCTCCATACTCTCAAAAGATGTACATTTAAAAAGAAACAAAGAGAACAAAATAGTTAAAAGAAGCATGTCTTATTTTAATCCTGCCCCTACAGTTTACAATATTTCACCTACATGATATTTAGTGTACAGTTAAGTACATTATAGTGTCTCTTTACACATTTGACATTAGATAAATTAGATGAAAAAACAAAACAAAACACACATTTCACTTTTAACCGACGCAACTAAAAAAAAGCTTCACCACAGAATTCATTTGGCATCAAATTTAAAACCACCAGTGCATTTCCACACTCACTACTATAACTGTTAGAACATCTACAGACTCGAGCGCGTGTGGAAAAGAACCATAGCCGCTCAAGAGGGGAGTTAAAGAGGCTATTTTTGTCAAGAAACAGAATCTTTCCTTGAACAGAAATGGAGGGCCCAGACATCATTTGTCTCCATCTATAACTCTATCCTCAAACCTAAATCAAAACAAACAAAGAAAACATTAGTAGTCTTAGGGCCCATCCACACAATGGTGGAAACTGAGAAGTTTTTATTTGTTTTGGCCTTTCATCCACTCGGCGCCGGCGTTTTGGGGGGACGAAAACTGTGTTTTTTGAAAACTGGTTCCAGAGTGGAGAAATCTGAGAGTGCCGGGGGGTCGCGTTGTCGTGTGGATGGGCAAAACGCAGCTTTTGGAAAACGATCATCACGTGACCAGAAGAGAACCCCGCTCATTTTGCCGGTAACAACCAGATAACAACAACCATGGTGGACAGTGGAGTTGAGTTTGTTCTGCGTTTGTTCACCATCATTATTATCGTCTTGTGTTTATTTGTTTGCGGAAGAGAAAGGACTTTATGCTCATGCGCTCTCTGTAGTGTTGCGTTTCCAGTGGCTCTGGCTGTTTCCTGTTTACAGCGCCACATATCGGTGTGGGGTATGTATTACATCGTTTTCACCCAGCGCTCCATTTTCGTCTGGACGCGAATATTTACTGATCTGACACGTGTGTGGACGCAAATCTTTTTCAACCCACATAAAAAAAAATCCAGGAGTGTTGTCGTGTGGATGTAGCCTCAAAGTCATTTCAGTGTAATTAGCGCCCCCTTCAGGCAGATATAGGCAGTGTCCACCAGCGTCTGACCAGAACTGAAGAAGCAGCTTGGATGAGCTGAGAAACGGATTCGACCAAATAAACTTTTGTCCAGTCGACAAATTGAATTTCTCCTTTTGCCAATACAATAAATAACACAATACAAGAGATGACGCTGTTCAAAAATGAATGGTTAAAATGAGTGGTTTAAGGACCTTTCTGGTGGGGGGTCTGTCACCTGCTTGTCTCCATGGAGATGTTACTGCTTTGACTAGAATGTTCCATGATACAACATTAAACACATCTATCTAGCATTTATTCATTACGGGTGTTTCTGTTGCTCAAACTACAATAACTCTCCCTATGAATATGGACGCCTCTACACAGATCTGACCTGTAATGTAGGCTATAATGTAGGTTTAATTTCTACTGTGGGAAATTCTTGCTGCTTAAACGACACTGACACTGTTGCTTAAATGACACTGACACTGCTGCTTAAATGACACTGACACTGCTGCTTAAATGACGCTGACACCGCTGCTTAAATGACACTGACACTGCTGCTTAAATGACGCTGACACTGCTGCTTAAATGACACTGACACTGCTGCTTAAATGACACTAAGGCTACGTTTATACGATGACGTCTGAACAGAAGACACAAAAATGGCGTCGCGTCTTCACTTTTTATTCCGTGTTTAGACAAGCGTTTTCGGGAGGAAATCTGCGTGCATACGGTGACGGAAAAGTGTGTGGAATTGGATTGGGTATGCATGCCAGGCGGCTAGGTGGCGCTGTGATACATTATCACTATGTCGCGATACATGATACTATGTCGCGATACATGATACATTATCACTAACCCTAACCGCGCGCATGTGTAGAATCTTCTTTAATTTATTTACTTAATTTACTTATCTTTTTAATTTAATTTAATTTTAATTTAATTTATTTAACTTACTTAATTTACTTTATAAATATAAATATCTAGAAATGGTGACATAAACACATACGCGACATCAGCAGATTTGACCAAAGTTTGGCGTCTTGGGCAGTGTAGACGAAAACGCTACGGCGGAGCGTATTCAAGATTTCCACTTTGGCCAAAACGCCGTCACTGTCTAAATGAAAGACACTTCCGATAAAATATTTTATCGTTTTTACCTGTAAGCGTTCTCGTGTAAATAGGCCCTTAAATGACACTGCTGCTTAAATGACACTGACACTGCTGCTTAAATGACACATGTGAGCATTATTCCGCTCCACATTGTGTGTCTTACTTATTTGTCTTATATACAAGTTTTCTGTACTTTTGCTACGGGTATATGTGATGTTTTAGTCATGGTGTTTATTGTCTTGTTTATCACATGTTTTATGTTCACTGTGGGACTAGGGGGCGCTGCAATTTCAAATCCTGTGTGTGCGACCTGTACATATGGCTTTTGACAATAAAACTGACTTTGAACTTTGAACCTCTGAGTGTTCCACTGTTAAACTCTGTGTTATGTTAAATGACCACCAGGGGGCGATCATTTAACAGCTACACAACAGAAACAAACATGGCTGCACGTGAAGCATCTGTAAAACGAGGTGACAGTGGCTTTGTTTTACATAATGATCAGTTTAATTGTATTTACTCCCACTGTGAGCTGTGTTCACTAGCGCCCCCTGTTGTCCACACATGTCCAGCTCTATTTGTAATAAATACTGAAGGGTTTAATAAATTCTTTAGTGTCGTCATTTTGCACCAAAACAGAAACTCTTCGTCGACGGGGCACAGGCTCATGTCTAAACCTGAAGAGATTCTCGTCCAGTCCTTTGGTCCAGCTCTAGTCTGAGTCCAGGTTTAACTGAGTCCAAGTCCAGGTTTAATTTAGTCCAAGCCCAGTTTTTAATCTCCCAAACTCGTCTCAATCATGAACTTCTTTCATATAAATGTTTAAAGGCATCACATTCAGACATTCAGACACTGACAGGTCTATTTTAGTTCCACACACAAACATTGATCATGTTTTAGAATTTAGGACATAGTATGGGCATTAAACCTGAGAGGTTCTGGTTTTGTGCTGACCACTACACCACCGTGTGTCCTCTGAGTCTAGACCAAAAACATTGAGAAACCGTCATATACCAGTCCAAACCCTGGAAACAGAGGCTCAGTGAATGTGCTGTAGAAGGTGTGGAGGTGATGTTGTCCATCAGAGTCGACCTTATAGAAAGACAAAACTCCAGCCTCAGAGTCCAGGAACACGCCCACTCTGCCAGAGGTCACATCCACACTGACTGAGTTCACACCCACACTGACAGAGGTCACACCCACTGGGCCAGGGGATGCCATTTTTAGCTGATTAGTAGAGACCACACACACTTTGCTAAAAGTAAGGCCCATTCTGTTAGTATAACCAGTGCGTGTGAGATCTGTCCGTCTGCTGTTGTGAACGACAGTGCATCGTTTAGCATCGATCTCCAGACTCCAGGACTGATCGTTGTATCCAAACACACTGCTCTCTGGTTGTCCCTCTCCGCTCCGTCTGATCCCTCTGTAACTCATTGCTATAGAAACCCATATCCCCTTCCACTCCACCTCCCAGTAACAGCGCCCCCTCAGGCCAGTGCAGCTCAGGACCTGACTGCAGTCTGAGAACCTGTCCTGATGATCTGTATACTGCTGTTCCATCTTCACACGTGTCACAGTCCGATGGTCTTCAGACAGAAGCAAACGTCTGTGAGCTGTGTTTGGATCCAGTGACACCTCACAGGAATCTGAAACACAGAAACATTTAAATATGAGAATCCATCCATGTTCTTCCTCTTATCGGGTCGCGGGGGCAACAGTCTAAGCAGGGACGTCCAGACTTCCTTCACCCCAGACACTTCCTCCAGCTCCTCCGGGGGGACCCCAAAGTGTTCCCAGGCCAGCCGGGAGACATAGTCCCTCCAGCGTGTCCTGGGTCTTCCCCGGGGCCTCCTCCCGGTGGGACGTGCCCGGAACACCTCCCGAGGGAGGCGTCCAGGAGGCGTCCTGAACAGACGTCCGAGCCACCTCAGCTGCTCCTCTCCACGTGGAGAAGCAGAGGCTCTACTCCGAGCTTCTCCCGTGTGACTGAGCTCCTCACTCTATCTCTAAGGGAGTGTCCAGCCACTCTGCGGAGGAAACTCATTTTGGCCGCTTGTATCGGTGATCTCGTCCTTTCGGTCATTACCCAGAGCTCATGACCATAGGTGAGGGGAGGAACGTAGATTGACGGTAAATTGAGAGATTTGGCTTTTGGCTCAGCTCCCTCTTCCCCACAACGGTCCGGTACAGCGACAGCATTCAAGATTCAAGATTCAAAATTGTTTATTTGTCATATGCAGAATCAACACAAGGTCAACAATGCAATGAAATGCTTAGGATCAGAAGAACCGTTGACTCGCTAAGATAGTCAGAAGTACTAATAACATGCAATAATAGTACATGGTAAAAAAAGTGTTGCAAAAGTGCAGGGGAAGAAGTAAACAATATAATAAAATATGTAATAAAATGTAATAAAAAAAATACAAGGTACAATGTACAAGGTGCAGGTAGGATTAAATCAAAGATCAAATAAGGTGTAAGTATTTCACAGATTGCACATAATATGGTGTGGTGTAGGTGTTGCATGTGGATTTCGTATTGCACATAGTATGATATAAATATTGCACATAGGTTATTGCACTGATTATTGCACATGTAACAGTAGTTTACAGTGAGGTAGTGACAGACATGATATATTCATACAGAGCAGCAGCAGTAAACATAATTATGCATAATGAAAGGTAGTTTAGTGCAGTATTATTGAGAGTTCAGTATTATTTAGAGTATTACCCAGAGTTCAGTAGTCTGACAGCTTGGGGGTAATAGCTGTCTTTGAGGCTTTTTGTGCGTGCTGGCAGACTCCTGTATCGTCTACCAGAGGGTAGCAGACGGAAGAGTCCTTGTGCCGGATGAGTATGGTCCTTAGTGATGCTGCGTGCCTTACGCAGACCCCTGCTGTGGTAAATGTCCTGGATGGAGGGGAGACTGCTGCCAATGATGTCCTCTGCCGCTCGCACCACCCTCTGTAGTGCTTTGCGGCTCTGAGCGGTGCAGTTCCCATACCACACTGTGATGCAGCCCGTCAGCAGGCTCTCGATGGTGCACCTGTAGAAGTTTGTGAGGATGCTGGTGTTCATACCAAACTTCCTCAACTTCCTCAGGAAGTAGAGTCTTTGTCGGGCTTTCTTAACCACAGTGTCAGTATGTAGTGTCCAGGACAGATCCTCAGTGATGTGTACCCCAAGGAACTTAAAACTGCTGACCTGCTCCACGTCAGCGTTGTTAATGGAGATGGGGGGATGCTGATCTACACGCTGTCTCCTGAAGTCCACGATCATTTCCTTAGTTTTGCTGACATTCAGAGAGAGGTTATTTTCCTGACACCAGCTGGTCAGTGATTTTACCTTGTCTCTGTAGGCGCTCTCATCGTTGTTGGTGATGAGGCCTAGGATGGTGGTGTCATCGGCAAACTTGAGGATGGTGTTGGAGCTGTGCCTGGCGGTACAGTTGTAGGTGAACAGGGAGTACAGGAGAGGGCTGAGAACACAGCCCTGGGGTGCCCCAGTGCTGAGGACACGTGTGGAGGAGACGTGACTGCCGATCCTCACCGCCTGTGGCCTGTTGGTGAGGAAGTCCCATATCCAGCAGCAGATGGACGTCCCCAGGCCCAGGGCGGTGAGCTTAGAGACCAGTTTGTCGGGGATTATGGTATTGAATGCTGAGCTGTTGTCAATGAAGAGCATTCTCACATATGTGTTTCCTCTCTCCAGATGACTGAGAGAGGTGTGGACTGCTAGAGCAATAGCGTCATCTGTAGACCTCTTTGCTCTATATGCAAACTGCAGGGGGTCCAGGGTGTCGGGGAGGGAGTCACAGATGTGTCTCTTCATGATTCGTTCAAAGCACTTCATGATGACAGATGTGAGTGCTATGGGCCGATAGTCATTAGGACAGGATGCTGTGGGGGTCTTTGGGATGGGGACTACAGTGGAGGTCTTGAAGATGGTGGGCACGATAGACTGGCTCAGAGACAGGTTGAAGATGTTGGTGAACACCCCGGCGAGTTGGTCAGCACAAGCTCTCAGCACCAGTCCGGGGATGCTGTCGGGTCCTGGTGCTTTGCGGGGGTTCACTCTCTTGAATGCCTGTCTCACTGTGGCAGTGTCTATACAGAGTACAGTGTCCTCACTGTCCACATGGGGTCTGCTGTCAGGCGTGGTGTTATCTGCATCAAACCGGGCGTAGAAGGTGTTGAGTTCGTCCGGAAATTATGCGCTGGACATTTCCACGGGCCCGCTCCTCCCCTTGTAGTCAGTGATGCAGCGTAGCCGATGCCACAGTCGTCTCGGGTCACTGCTCTGCTGGGCAGACTCCACTCTCTCCCTGTAGTCCCTCTGGGAAGTCCTGATGGTCTTTCTGAGGTCGTACTTGGCTGCTTTGTAGGCTTCAGGGTCTCATGAGTTGAACGCGGCGGTGCGAGCTTTCAGTTTAGCACGCACCTCCGGTCCCGCCCAGGGTTTCTGATTTGGGTAAGTGCAGATGGAGATTTTGGGCACCGTGTCCTCAATGCACTTCCCTATGTAGCCTACGACAGAGTCTGTGTACGCATTAATGTCGCCATCCGCTGCGTCTGCAAACATCTGCCAGTCCGTTGTTTCAAAGCAGTCCTGTAGCACCTCATCAGACATACTGCTCCATTTGTGTATTTGTCTGGGAACCGGTTTTTCCAGTTCAAGCCTTTGTTTGTACGCAGGCAACAGCAAGATGGCGCTATGGTCGGATTTATCAAAGGCTGGGCGGAGGAGGGGTTTGTAACTGTCTTTAAATGGGGTGTAACAATGGTCTAAAGTCTGCCCCCCCCCGGTGGGGAGGGATATGTGCTAGTAGTATTTTGGTAGAACCGTTTTCATGTTAGCTCTATTGAAATCCCCCACCACAATGAAAGCTGCATCAGGGTGAGAGTTTTCAAGTCCGTTTATA
This sequence comes from Paratrypauchen microcephalus, assembly GCA_036785185.1. Lineage (NCBI taxonomy): Eukaryota > Metazoa > Chordata > Actinopteri > Gobiiformes > Gobiidae > Paratrypauchen > Paratrypauchen microcephalus. Next base: position 4,314,756 of record JAVJIX010000082.1, read on the forward strand.
ATCCCATACAGTTGTTCCAGGGCTTCTGTTTTAGCAGCTTGTGGTGGAATATAGTCTACTGTGAGGATTACAGCGCTAACGTCTCTAGACAGATAGAAGGGTCTGACTTTAATGGTTAGCAGCTCTAGGGCTGGAGTGCAGTAAGTTGTTAAAATACGTGCGTCTGTTGCCCACAAAGAGTTAACCATAAAGCACACACCCCCTCCACAAGACTTGCCTGAGTCCTCCGTTCTGTCCTGCCTGTATATAGTGAAGTTGTCCGGGGTAACAGCGCTGTCGGGAATGGTTGGGTCCAGCTATGTTTCCGTAAAGGCAAAAACACAACAGTTCCTCGTGTCCCGTTCGAAATAAATCCGTGCGCGCAGGTCATCCAGTTTATTCCTCAGAGACTGGATAGACAGGATAGAGGGAAGAGTAGGTCTGTTATGTCTCTGGCGGGTTCTCCACAGCACACCGGCTCGTTTCCCCCGGCGCGTTCTCCTCTTACGCCGCCAGAGTAAACAAAGGGGCAAGATGTCCACTGCCGATGCCTCGAAAACCGGCTTAAAGTCCGCGCTTACTGACGGACGTAGCTCCAAAAGTGAGCTACGGTCGTACACATAGCGTGGGAGTGCAGTGCAAGTGCAAAGAGTGAAAAAAGTGATTGAAAATAAAATAAAAATTAGATAGAAGGAGCGAGTCGGCACGGAGCGACTGATCATTGCGTCCATTCTGCGGCGCAACCTGATGACGCTGCACCGACGCTGCACCGACGCTGCACCGACGCTGCACCGACGCTGCACCGACGCTGCACCGATCTGCCTGTCAATCTCACGCTCCATCCTCCCCTCACTCGTGAACAAGACCCCGACATACTTGAACTCCTCCACCTGAGGCAAGGACTTCCCACCCACCCGGAGAGGGCAAGCCACCTTTTTCCGGTCGAGAACCATGGCCTCGGATTTGGAGGAGCTGATCCTCATCCCAGCCGCTTCACATTCGGCTGCAAACCGCCCCAGTGCACATTGGAGGTCCCGGTTCGATGAAGCCATCAGGAAAACATCATCTGCAAACAGCAGAGATGAGATCCTGTGGTTCCCAAACTGGATCCCCTCCGGCCCCTGACTGCGCCTAGAAATTCTGTCCATAAATTCACCCTGATTCACTGATTCACCCTCGCTGTGTGAGGGAGAGGTTTCGCAGGTCTTTCCTTCCTGCTGCTGTCAGACTGTACAACGAACACTGTTAACATGTCATTCAACTTATCTGCACTACAATATTCAACTATACTCCAGAGTCTATTTTTAGGTCTAGTTTTAAATTATCCTAGGCCATTATTTATTTATTTATTTATTATAATGTTCTGTTGTATGCTACTTTTTCTTGATATTCTTGATCTGTGCGTTGCAACACTGGAATTTCCCCACTGTGGGACTAATAAAGGCATATCTTATCTTATCTTATCTTAAATATAATGAACAGAACCGGTGACAAAGGGCAGCCCTGGAGTCCAACATGCACCGGGAACAGGTCCGACTTACTACCAGCAATGAGAACACAGCTCCTGCTCCGATCATACAGGGACCGAACAGCCCTTAGCAAAGGGCCCCGAACCCCGTACTCCCAGAGCACTCTCCACAGGACCCCATGAGGGATGCCTCGAATGCCTTCTCCAGATCCACAAAGCACATGTGGACTGGTTGGGCAAACTCCCATGCACCCTCGAGCACCCGATGGAGATTATAGAGCTGGTCCAGTGTTCCCCGGCCGGGACGAAAACCACACTGCTCCTCCTGAATCCGAGGTTCGACTATCGGTCGGATTCTCCTCTCCAGCACCCTGGAATAGACCTTACCGGGAAGGCTGAGGAGTGTGATTCCCCGATAGTTGGAACACACCCTCCGGTCCCCCTTCTTAAACAGAGGGACCACCACCCCGGTCTGCCTGTCCCCGACCGTCACGCGATGTTGCAGAGACGTGTCAGCCAAGACAGCCCGACAACATCCAGAGACTTAAGATACTCAGGAAGGATCTCAGTAAATATGAGAATATTATTCACAAAACTATTAATGTGTGAATGAAGTAAAAGACTCACACTTCCTCAGACCTGGGACCATCCAGCGCTCTCCAGCAGGATCCAGCCTGAAACACACAAGTCCTTTATGACTCTATATGCGCCATGAATGTTTGTATGATTCTGTCTCATATAGAGTACTGCATAACCACATGGTCACTTGCTGCTGGCACAACACTCAAACCAGTTGAATCACTTTTTTAAAAAGCTGTGAAAATATTAGACAAAAACAACTGACAAGTACAACTTGCTAATTTTTAATAATTTTGTACATTTTAAATACGGTTGTTTTATTTATAAAGTTTTGCTCCTCCTCCGCTGCAGGATTTTATCAAAACAAAGACTGTCAGTGGGATGGGAACTAGGGCCACGGCCCAGGGGAACTGTGAGGGCCACACAGACGCTCTACATTCAGACAAACGGTGCTCTCAGTCAGAGGCTCTAAGTTCTGGAACTTTCTCCCATCATCAATAAGAGAGACTCAAACACTGGACACTTTAAATCACACTTGAAACAGTGGCTAAAGGAAAACCAGACTTGTGACACTTTTAATGTTTTAATGTTTTAATGTTGGTGTTATTGTCAGTTGTCGTTGTTTTTATTGTTTTTGCTGTGCGGTCACCTGCCCAGGGACTGCAGATGGAAATTAGCATTTTTGCTATAATCTGGCATATTTACACTGCAATGCTGCAGATGTTCATTAATATGCACTGGCCCTATTAAAAAATAATAAATAAATAAATGAATAAATAAAAGACCAAACCAGACCTGGAACATGAACAGGACCAGAGACCAGAGACCAAAGACCAGGACCAACCATGGACCAGAGACTAGGATCAACTCAAGATGGGGCCACCAGGTGAGTGTCTAAATGTCCACAGCCGTCTGGGTATGTGGGGTATGTGGGGTATGTGGTTTTATTTCACTAAACAGTGTGAGAGGAGGTCAAATTGTATCTGCCCTAAAATGTTCTGTGATGTGAGGCACTCAGGGCTTTCAGGAGCAAAAGATCTTTAACACATTTCTCTCTCTCTCACCTGACAGACTGCAGGGGGCAGTGGGGGTGGTCCCGTAGAGCGGTCAGGAGCTCGGCGGAGGGTCCTGGATGGTTGTAGCTGAGGTCTAACTCTCTCAGGTGGGAGGGGGCGGAGCTCAGAGCTGAGGCCAGAGCAGCCCCGCCCCTCTCTGAGACCAGACATCCAGACAGCCTAAAGACACAGCATTACACTCATGTGGACACAAGGGGGCAGAGTGCATCATGGGAGCGTCTCACCTGAGAGTCTCCAGTCTGCAGGTGGCACTCTTCAGTCCAGAACACAGCAGCTCCACTCCTGAGTCCTGGAGGTCGTTGTGACTGAGGTCGAGGTGTGTGAGACTGGAGGAGCTGAGGACTGAGGCCAGAGGACCACAGCTGTCAGGGGACAGGCCACAGAAGGACAGTCTGACGAGACAAGAGGAAACAGTCACTGTGAATGACAATGTCTGTCAAGTTTCTGTCATGATCCTCCTGGGTCCTCCCCCTCCCTCCTGTGTTTACAATATTACAATGAAAAATAAGTATCCTCTTCTGCTTATCAGTTCTGCTTTTGAACCCTTGCATGGCGCCACTATTTTTACCAAACTCGACCTCAGAAGTGCTTACCATCTGGTCAGAATTCGTGAAGGAGATGAATTGAAGACTGCTTTCAACACACCAATCGGACATTTTGAATACCTCGTAATGCCTTTTGGACTGTCTAATGCTCCCGCTGTTTTTCAGGCATTGGTCAATGACATTCTCCGTGACTTTCTTAATAGATTTGTTTTTGTCTACCTGGATGATATCCTAATTTTTTCCCAGTCCCAGGAGGAGCACACCATCCATGTTCGTCAGGTGCTCCAAAGATTATTGGAGAACAAATTATTTGTTAAAGCTGAGAAATGTGAGTTTAACAAACCTTCGGTGAGCTTCCTTGGTTTTGTTGTGGAAAGTGGGCAGGTCCGGTCGGATCCTGAAAAGATCCGTGCTGTTATAGAGTGGCCAACACCAGGCAACGTGAAACAGCTCCAGCGTTTCCTAGGTTTCACCAACTTTTACCGCCGCTTTATCAGAGATTTCAGTAAAGTTGTTGCACCCCTGACTACATTAACCTCCCCAAAGGTACCATTCAAATGGACAGAAGAGGCTGGATGTGCTTTCTTGGATTTAAAGGAGCGGTTTTCTTCAGCTCCAATTCTCGTCCATCCAGATCCTTCACGCCAATTTGTTGTTGAAGTGGATGCCTCAGACATCGGGGTAGGAGCGGTTCTCTCCCAGCGGTCTTCTGATCTCAAGCTCCATCCATGTGCGTTTTTTTTCCCCGACGGCTCTCTGTTTGAACGCAAATATTCTATAGGTGATCAGGAACTACTAGCTGTTAAATTGGCACTTGAGGAGTGGAGGCACTGGCTGGAGGGGACAGTCCACCCATTCTTGGTCTGGACAGACCATAAAAACCTGGCCTATATTCAATCCGCAAAATGTCTCAACCTTCGTCATGCTCGCTGGACTCTTTTCTTTGATAGAATTTTACACTTACCTACCGACCCGGCTCCAGGAACATCAAGCCTGATGCTCTTTCTAGACAGTTTTCCTCTACAGAAGCACCTGAGCGCACCAACACCATACTTTCATCAGAGCGCTTAGTGGCTACAATCACTTGGGAGATAGAATCCATCATCAATAATGCTCAACGCCAGCAACCAGATCCAGGTACTGGTCCACCAAATCGTTTATTTGTGCCACATTCTGTTCGTTCCCAGGTTCTTCGGTGGGGCCACTCTTTGCGTTTTTCCTGCCATCCTGGTGTAGGACTGGTGGCCCACTCTGGATGCTGATGCTAAGGACTTTGTTGCAGCTTGCACACTCTATGCTAGAGGCAAGGCCTCCCATCGGCCACCAGCAGGACTACTACTCCCCATTCCATCCCGTCCTTGGTCACACATAGCCCTAGATTTCGTCACTGGTCTTCCCAATTCGTCAGGTAACAGCCATATTGACCATAGTTGACCGGTTTTCTAAAGGTGTTCACTTTGTTGGCCTTCCTAAGCTTCCATCTGCTCTGGAGACTGCCAACTTACTTGTCAAGCATGTAGGTCGTCTTCACGGGATTCCACTGGACATTGTTTCAGACCGGGGTCCTCCGTTTATTTCCCAAGTATGGAAATCTTTCTGCACCGCCCTTGGAGCTAAGGTGAGCCTATCCTCTGGTTTTCATCCTCAAACAATTGGTCAAGCTGAACGAGCGAACCAGGACCTGGAGGCAGCCCTGCGGTGTGTTGCAGCCCTGAATCCATCTTCTTGGAGCTCTCATTTACCTTGGGTGGAATATTCACACAACTCTTTGACAAGTGCAGCTACTGGTTTGTCCCCATTTGAATGTTCACTTGGATACTTGCCCCCCATGTTCCCAGCTCAAGAGATGGATATTGCAGTGCCTTCTGTTCAGGCTCACCTTCGCCGATGCCGCAAAATCTCGAATGATACACAGGCTGCCTTGAAACGCACTGCCCTCCGGAATCGTGTACCATCTCCTGCCTACACACCAGGTCAGAAGGTTTGGCTTTCCTCTAAGGACATTCCCTTACGAACTGATTCCAAGAAGCTCTCTCCCTGTTATATTGGCCCATTCATTATTGACAGCATTATCAACCCCACTGCTGTAAAACTGCAATTGCCCAGGTCAATGAGGATTCACCCAACTTTCCATGTCTCGCAGCTCAAGCCAGTTCATTCTAGCCCTTTGTGCCCTCCTGCCAGGCCCCCTCCGCCTGCCCGAGTCATTGATGGTCATGCAGCCTTTACGGTACAGAGGCTTTTGGATGCAAGGAGACATGGCCGGAGCTACCAATATCTGGTGGACTGGGAAAGTTATGGTCCTGAGGAGCATTGTTGGGTTCCCAGGGCTTTGATCTTGGATTCTGCCCTAATCCGGGACTTTCAACGGGCACATCCTGGGTCGCCTGGAGGCTCCCGTTGAGGGGGAGGTACTGTCATGATCCTCCTGGGTTCTCCCCCTCCCTCCTGTGTTTACTCACCTGGGAGGAGTCATATACTTCACACCTGCAGTCAACTATTCACTCACCTGTGGTCCATCTACAATCAACTCTGCTATAAGAACCGGTTCATTCCAACACTCCCTGCCAGTTCGTCAGTTAACACTCAGGGTAACTTGTCTCCTGGCTCTCAACCTGTTTGATAATTCTGCTCTACCTGCTCCTTGGATTTTTTGGACTTCGTTGAATTTTTTCCATTTTCCAGTTTACCCCGGACCTCTTCCTGCTTCTGTTTCTCCTCCTCATCTTGGAACAATTTCACCACTCCGCACCTCCTGGCCCCCAGCCTGATACCAACCTGCTCCTCCTGGCCCCCCAGCCTGTGACCTACCTGCTCCTTCTGGCTCCCCAATTCAATACTTACCAGCTCATTCTCTTTAAAATAAATCATTTAAACTTTTCTTGGTGAACTTTTCGACAGTGACACCTGGAGAGGGGTGATTGGGAGGAACGGCCTCCCTGATCTGAACCCGAGCGATGTTCTGTTATTGGACTTCTGTGCTAGCCACAGTTTGTCCATAACGAACACCATGTTCGAGCACAAGGGTGTCCACCAGTCCACGTGACACCAGGACACCCTAGGACGGAGGTCGATGATCGACTTTGTTTGTTTGTCGTGTCATCTGACCTCCGGCCGCGTGTCTTGGACACTCGGGTGAAGAGAGGGGCAGAGTTGTCAACTGATCACCATCTGGTTGTGAGTTGGGTCCGCTGGCGGGGGAGGAAGCCAGAAAGACCTGGCAGGCCCATGTACGTAGTGAAGGTCTGTTGGGAACGTCAGGCAGATCCCTCTGTCAGGGGTACCTTCAACTCACACCTCCGGGAGAGCTTCTCCCGGATTCCGGGGAAGGCTGGGGACATAGAGCTCTGTTCTCGGCCTCTACTGTGGTTGTGGCCATCCGCAGCTGTGGTTGTAAGGTCTGTGGTGCCTGTCGCGGCAACAATCCCCGAACCCGGTGGTGGACACCGGAGGTAAGGGATGCCGTCAGGCTGAAGAAGGAGTCTTATCGGGCCTTGTTGGCTCGTGGGACTCCGGAGGCAGCGGACGGGTACCGGCGGGCCAAGCGTGCTGCAGCCCGGGCGGTCGCAGAGGCAAAAACACAGGGTTGGGAGGAGTTCGGAGAGGCCATGGAGGAGGACTATCGGACGGCCTCAAAGAAATTCTGGCAAACCGTCCGGTGCCTCAGAAGGGGGAAGCAGTGCTTCACCAACGCTGTTTACAGTGCGGGTGGGGAGCTGTTGACCTCGACTGGGGATGTTATCAGACGGTGGAAGGAATACTTTGAGGATCTCCTCAATCCCACTGTCACGTCTTCCGAGGAGGAAGCAGAGGCTGGGGACTCTGGGGCGGACTCACTCATCACCGTGGCTGAAGTCACTGAGGTGGTTGGAAAACTCCTCGGTGGCAAGGCCCCGGGGGTGGATGAGATCCGCCCTGAGTATCTCAAATCTCTGGATGTTGTAGGGCTGTCTTGGCTGACACGTCTCTGCAACATCGCGTGGCGGTCGGGGACAGTACCTCTGGACTGGCAGACCGGGGTGGTCGTCCCTCTGTTTAAGAAAAGGGACCAGATGGTATGTTCCAACTATCGGGGAATCACACTCCTCAGCCTTCCCGGTAATGTCTATTCCAGGGTTAGTGGGGAAACTAAATTTCGAATTCATTCTATGTACATATGTACATATGATTGTTTTTGACAATAAAGCAACTATGACTATGACTATGACTGGAGAGGAGAATTTGACCGATAGTCGAACCTCGGATTCAGGAGGAGCAGTGTGGTTTTTGTCCCAGCCGGGGAACACTGGACCAGCTCTATACTCTCCATCGGGTGCTCGAGGGTTCATGGGAGTTTGCCCAACCAGTCCACATGGACTGTCCGCTGTGGATCTGAAGAAGGCATTCGACCGTGTCCCTTGTGGGGTCCTGTGGAGAGTGCTCTGAGAGTACGGGGTTCGGGGCCCTTTGCTAAGGGCTGTTCGATCCCTGTATGACCGGAGCAGGAGCTGTGTTCTTATTGCCGGTAGTAAGTCGGACCTGTTCCCGGTGCATGTAAGACTCCGCCAGGGCTGCCCTTTGTCACCGGTTCTGTTCATTATATTTATGGACAGAATTTCTAGGCGCAGTCAGGGGCCGGGGGGGATCCGGTTTGGGAAACACAGGATCTCATCTCTGCTGTTTGCAGACGATGTTGTCCTGATGGCATCATCGAACCGGGACCTCCAATGTGCACTGGGGCGGTTTGCAGCCGAGTGTGAAGTGGCTGGGATGAGGATCAGCTCTTCCAACTCTGAGGCCATGGTTCTCAACCGGAAAAAGGTGGCTTGCCCTCTCTGGGTGGGTGGGGAGTCCTTGCCTCAAGTGGAGGAGTTCAAGTATGTCGGGGTCTTGTTCACGAGTGAGGGGAGGATGGAGCGTGAGATTGACAGGTGGATCGGTGCAGCGTCGGCAGTGATGCGGTCGCTGTACCGGACCGTTGTGGTAAAGAGGGAGCTGAGCCAAAAGGCGAAGCTCTCAATTTACCGGTCAATCTACGTTCCTACCCTCACCTATGGTCATGAGCTCTGGGTAATGACCGAAAGGACGAGATCGCGGATACAGGCGGCCGAAATGAGTTTCCTCCGCAGAGTGGGTGGGCGCACCCTTAGAGATAGGGCGAGGAGCTCAGTCACACGGAAGGGGCTCGGAGTAGAGCCGCTGCTCCTCCACGTGGAGAGGAGCCAGCTGAGGCATCTGTTCCGGGCATCTGTTCCGGACGCCTCCTGGTCACCTCCCTCGGGAGGTGTTCCAGGCATGTCCCACCGGAAGGAGGCCCCAGGGAAGACCCAGGACACGCTGGAGGGACTATGTCTCCCGGGTGGCCTGGGAACGCCTTGGGGTCCCCCCGGAGGAGCTGGAGGAAGTGTCCGGGGTGAAGGAAGTCTGGGAGTCCCTGCTTAGACTGTTGCCCCCGCGACCCGGCCCCGGATAAGCGGAAGAAAATGGATGGATGGAACTTTTCTTGGTGTTTCTGCTTTTGGGTCCAACTAGCCCCCCGTGACAGTTTCCCTCTGGTTTATTCAGCTTTGGCACAAAAATGAAAAAGTCCTGACTCTGTGATGCTCACAGTGTGTAAGAGATTACCAATCAGAAAATAAACCAGGTAAATTTATTAATCATAGTCTTTAAGCCATAGGCATGTTTAATCCATTAAACTCAGTATGGCGTAGAGGTGAGTTTATGGAATGCTCACATCAGTCGTGGTGAGCTGGGTCCTGTTGGTCCTGTTGGTCCTGTTGGAGCTCAGTACCTGCTCCAAACTCAGGTATTAGTCCATGGGAATGGCCTGGTGACCAGTCTTATGGCCTAAACCTAATCAGAGCAGTGTCTTATCCATGCTGAGGACAAACTACAGCCTGCAGTAGACTTTAGGTCCCACTCCAAACGATGATTGTCTTTTACTCTACAGCTCCTTTCAGGAACCAAGTATCTCTTGAGCTGTTCTGAGACTCACCTGAATGTCTCCAGTCTCCAGGGGGCGCTCTTCAGTCCAGAACACAGCAGCTCCACTCCTGAGTCCTGCAGGTTGTTGTTAGTGAGATCGAGGTGTGTGAGACTGGAGGAGCTGAGGACTGAGGCCAGAGGACCACAGCCGTGAGGGGACAGGCCACAGCCACAGAGACTGAGGACAGAGAGTGACATTAGAGACTAGAACCTCGACAAGAGTTTAAATACACTCTGGACTCACAGGGCTTTGGTGGAGACTCTGACCACCGGCAGCAGATTCAGGAGAGCTGTCTCTGAGGCCTGGTATTTCCTCAGGTCAAACTCCTCCAGGTCTGAATCTGAGGACTGTAAGAGGAAGGACAGAGCAGACAACTGAGCAGGAGACATGTTTCTATCAGAGATCTCTCCTTTTCTCATGTACTCCTGTATCTGCTCCACCAGACTGTGGTCGTTGAGCTCGTTCAGACAGTGGAGCAGGTTCAGACTTCTCTCTGCAGACAGACCCTCTTCATCCAGCTTCTGTTTGATGTACTCTACTGTCCCCTGATTGGTCCGGTCACTTCCTCTCTGAGTCAGCAGACCCTGCAGCAGCCTCTGATTGGTCGGCAGAGACAGCCCCAGGAGGAAGCGCAGGAACAGGTCCAAGTGTCCATTTGGACTCTGTAAGGCCTGGTCCACAGCAAAGCGATAGAAGACATTCTCAGAACAAACATGCCGCCTAGAGGACTGTGATGTCCTCAGCAGGTTCTCTCCAGAGTTGAAGAAGGTCTGATGGACATGAAGAGCAGCCAGAAACTCCTGTATGCTCAGATGGATGAAGCAGTAGACCTTGTCCTGGTACAGGCCTGGCTCCTCTCTGAAGACCTGTGTGAACACTCCGGAGTACACTGAGGCCGCTGCAGCGTCCAGCCCACACTCTTCCAGGTCACTCTCGTAGAAGATCAAGTTTCCTTTCTGCAGCTGCTCAAAGGCCAATTTTGCCAGAGATTGCACCATCTCCCTAGTCTCTGGAGTCCAGTGAAGGTCCTCCCCTGATCCCTGGTGATATTTGATGTTCTTGACTTTGGTCTGTACCACCAGGAAGTGGATGTACATCTGTGTGAGAGTGCGGGGCAGCTCTGGTCTCTCTGTTTGTTCCAGAAGGTTCTGTAGAACCATGGAGAGGATCCAGCAGAAGATCGGGATGTGACACATGATGTGGAGGCTGCGGACGCTCTTGATGTGGGAGATGACGGCTGTGGCCTGGTCTGTGAACCTCTTCCCGAAGTACTGCTCCTTCTGCAGGTCAGTGAACCCTCGCACCTCTGTCACCATGGAGACGCACTCAGCAGGGATCTGATCGGCTGCAGCAGGGCGTGTGGTTATCCAGAGGCGAGCGGAAGGAAGCAGCCTTCCCCTGATGAGGTTTACCAGCAGCACGTGCACTGAGGCGGACTCTGTGGGGTCGGCCAGGAACCGGGTTCGGCTGAAGTCCAGAGGAAGTCTGCACTCGTCCAGACCGTCAAAGATGAAGAGCACCTGGAGCTGTTGGAAGCTGCAGAGATCTTTGGATGGACTGAAGAAGTGGTGCAGCAGCTCCACCAGGCTGAACTGTGTGTCTCTGAGCACATTGAGCTCTCTGAAAGTGAACGGGAACAGCAGATGGAGGTCCTGGTGGGCCCTGCCTTCAGCCCAGTCCAGACTGAACTTCTGAGTCAGCACCGTTTTCCCCACGCCGGCCACGCCCTTCGTCAGCACCAATCTGATTGGCTCTGGTGAATGTGGGTGGGGTTTAAAGAGGTCTTCACATGTGATGTGATCTGGTGGTCTCTGGAGCGGCAGATCTCCTGGACGCATTCTCCATATGTCTGACTTCATGTTCCTGGTTGACCTCTGAGGCCCCGCCCTCTATGATGTAGAGCTCTGTGTAGATCTGGGTCAGGGGGGTGGAGTCTCCTGCTTTGGCCACGCCCTCAAACACACGGCTGAACCTCTGCTGCAGATCAGACCTCAGTTTATGTGAATAAACCCCAACATCATCCCCTAAAGGACATAAAAGAAGATGACATGTCTGCTGTGGTCTGCTCCCTCATGGCTCATGGATTATTGTTCTTACAGTTTTCCAGGCGCTGGGTCAGATGTTCCTGGTCCATCCTCTTCAGGAAGTCCAGCGTGATGGTCAGAACCGCCCCTCTGCTCTCCTCCTCCTCAACAGAAAACACACACATATGTGACATGTCCATGCTTGTTGGGGACGTCACGCTGAGTGCGTAAACACACTCTCGAGTATCCTGGTTATAATCGGGTTTTTTCAGCACCCTGGTTTTGTGAGTGTCCATGTAAACACAGGCTCCTGGATATGCCAGTGTCCCAGTGATGAGAAATCAGGAGACTCTCACTGGGTTTCTGATAGAATCCAGGATACTGTGGCCTGTAGACGCAGTATTCTTATGTATCACCATTAGTGATGTACTGAGCATGTGCGAACTGAAGTAACAAAAACAGTCAGAGCATCAACTTTCCCAAACTGACTCAAACTACTACCAGGACTTTTAAGGAATAATACATACATTTATACATATAAACTAGGGATGTCAACAATTAATCGACTTACGATTAATTGTCGATCAAGACGTTGGTCGATTAAAATGCATTAATTGTAACTAATCGCTAGAGGAGAGGGCGCTACTCTGGAATGTGAACACGAGATGTGAACCCACTCGCGAGAAGGACCATAGCGTTACATCTGCGGCCAGATCTAGAAGCAGTGCAAAATGTTCTCCTGCGAACCCAATTTTCGCGCCTGTGTTCGCTCCGCGTCCCGCTGTCTGCGTGAACACGTGCGCGGCGCGCTGCACGTGCTCCTCAGCTCCGGGCCGTAGCAGGCTCCACGTGAAAGTGCAGTGGAAGCAGCCCTCTGTCCGGCCCGTGTGCCGGTGTGTGTGTGTGCGTGTGTGTGTGTGTGAGTGAAATGTTTTCCCCAATCAATTCATTTTTTTATCATTTCATATCATGGAGCTCTGCGTCAAGCTGCATGTACCAAGCGCGAGTTTTGTTTTTACAAAAAACATCCTCAATTTATTTTCAATAAAGAATGTATTTTGTTATTCAGCATCAATACATTTGTCTGCTTTTTACTAAGGAATAATTGAGGAATATACAATATAATAATACTATGATATATTGTTGATATATTGTTATGTTACTATAGCTTATATTCTTAAAGACCCTATTGAAACACTCAAATTCAGGTGAAAAACGCTGCTTATCAATTAATCGTAAGTCAATCGATAAGGTCAATCAACTATAGATTAATGAATTAATCGATAATTTGCATCCCTAATATAAACAAATTAAGCAGTGTACTGTTTAATAAAACTACCTCTTAAAGGAAAATTAACGTTTTTTTTACAATCTGAGCCTTCTTTCGGCAATAAAACAAGTAGTTTTATTCATCCATAGCAGTTTGGTGTCACTTGGAGCAGTTTCTTAGAAGTTATGTTGTAGCCGTTCTGTTCTACTAATGATCCCGTATCCGTTAGCGTGAGTGCTCGGGGCATTACTTTGCAGTGTCCAAATAACACAAACTTTAGCACTTTTCAAATCACAGAAGATCGCTGTGTCAGGGTAGACTTTTAGTGGATTCCAAAACGGCCTGAAACCCGATATGCAGCTATAGTTTCATTTGATGACGTCATCAGAGAGGACAGTGCGCATGCGTGAACTCAGCTGTTTTGTAAACACCGCTAGTCCGAAAGAAGCTAACACCGCTCTGAACTTTACTTTTCTGTTGCGATATCGGGTTTCAGGCCGTTTTGGAATCTACTAAAAGTCTACCCTGACACAGCGATCTTCTGTGATTTGAAAAGTGCTAAAGTTTGTGTTATTTGGACACTGCAAATCAGTGCCCCGAGCACTCATGCTAACGGATACGGGATCATTAGTAGAACAGAACGGCTCAACATAAGTTCTGCGATACTGCTCCAATTGACACCAAACTGCTATGGGTGAGTAAAACTACTTGTTTTATTGCCAAAAGAAGGCTCAGATTGTAAAAAAACGTTAATTTTCCTTTAACTTCAGTGTCTTCACTGTGTTTGTGCTGCTCTTGCGCCAAACTGATGCTGTGAGTCGACTTTTACTGAATCTGTGACAGAGCTTCACAGTCTCATGTTTTCACTTGAATGTATGTTTTATTTGTTGATACAAACCTTTTAAAAAGTCTTAAGTTAGCAAAGTTCCTTCATGTTTAGCTTCTTGCTATATCTGTGCCATAGTTACCATAGCAACCACTTTGTAAATGTCCAGGAAATGACTATACTGTACCATGGATAAGGCTCCTAAATGGGACACTCGTGCGTTTACATGCACACGAGTGTCCTGGTTATGAAAGTATTCTGGATTATATGTGCTCAGAAAAACGGGACACTCATATCCCTGTAGTCAGCATATCCAACCATCACTCCATGTGTGCACAGTCCCATCATGACGCGATGAAGTCACACAGTGTGAGTTTGAGAATAAATTGAAACTCGAGCTGTCAGTTTAACGCTTTAATTAGATTAATTAATTACACTGCAAATGAACATGTTATAAAAATGAACACAATTAATTATGAGCGGCAATTCAATGCACATTTTAAATTTGGCGTGCGGCGAGCAAATCGCTGCCAGGGCCTTTGAACGGCAACTTTATTTATAAAAAGAACAAAGACGGAACAATCAGCAAAAACGCCGTGATTTGGAGCTTTTGTAAAAAGGAATTTTCCGATCACCGAAGCCGCTCCAGCCTGACGGATCATTTGAACGACAAACACGTCCGGACAAGTTCCATCGTCACCGGTGATAGAGCGAGCGTGAGCGCACTTCACCAAACCACCAAACCAACAAACCACAATCGCGCACAATCACATGAAAACTGACAAACTCAATCGCAAAGTGGGTTCATTCGTTCGTTCGCTCGCTCGCTCACAATCTCTCTCACACTCTTAAAATGCGATTAATTAGATTAATTAATTACAAATCCTGTAATTAATTAGATTATTTTTTTAATTGTCTGACAGCACTAATTGAAACATCTTAAAATCGTATGAAATCGCACAGTGTAAGTCCAGCTTGATAGAGTCTATATTTCCAGCCCTGGTTTTCACAAACCTAAAATCAACCTGTTTTACATCACCAGCTCCACGTTCATTCAGTCCATCGTGCAGACCGACCGATGGACTGTGTCTGGGGACAGAGACCGGTTCAGGTTCTGAGCTCAGGATGGAGTGACAGGTGTTATAAAGTGACAGGTTTTGTCCAGGGCTCCCATGAAAAAGAGGATTTTAATCTCAATGGGATTTCCCTGGTTAAATAAAGTTATAATAATAAAAAAGGTGAAAACAAACCTGGGAAATGTGTTCCAGCAGGTGAGGCTCCAGAGCGGAGAGAGACAGAGGACCCTCGTCTCTGTGGACGCAAAGGAACAAGACTGAGACAAGAGACACAAGACTGAGACAAGAGACTGAGACAAGAGACACAAGACTGAGACAAGAGACACAAGACTGAGACAAGAGACACAAGACTGAGACAAGGGACACAAGACTGAGACAAGAGACTGAGACAAGAGACACAAGACTGAGACAAGAGACACAAGACTGAGACAAGACACACAAGACTGAGACAAGGGACACAAGACTGAGACAAGAGACTGAGACAAGAGACACAAGACTGAGACAAGAGACTGAGACAAGAGACACAAGACTGAGACAAGAGACACAAAACTAAGACAAGAGACTGAGACAAGAGACACAAGACTGAGGCAAGAGACACAAGACTGAGACAAGAGACACAAGACTGAGACAAGAGACTGAGACAAGAGACACAAGACTGAGACAAGAGACTGAGACAAGAGACACAAGAGTGAGACAAGAGACAAGACTGAGACAAGAGACACAAGACTGAGACAAAGACTGAGACAAGAGACACAAGACTGAGACAAGAGACACAAGACTGAGACAAGAGACTGAGACAAGAGACACAAGACTGAGACAAGAGACACGAGACTGAGACAAGAGACACAAGACTGAGACAAGAGACACAAGACTGAGACTCAAGACTGAGACAAGAGACACAAGACTGAGACAAGAGACACAAGACTGAGACAAGAGACTGAGACAAGAGACACAAGACTGAGACAAGAGACACAAGACTGAGACAAGAGACACAAGACTGAGACAAGAGACACAAGACTGAGACAAGAGACACAAGACTGAGACAAGAGACTGAGACAAGAGACACAAGACTGAGACAAGAGACACAAGACTGAGACAAGAGACTGAGACAAGAGACACAAGACTGAGACAAGAGACACAAGACTGAGACAAGAGACTGAGACAAGAGACACAAGACTGAGACAAGAGACACAAGACTGAGACAAGAGACTGAGACAAGAGACACAAGACTGAGACAAGAGACACAAGACTGAGACAAGAGACACAAGACTGAGACAAGAGACACAAGACTGAGACAAGAGACACAAGACTGAGACAAGAGACTGAGACAAGAGACACAAGACTGAGACAAGAGACACAAGACTGAGACAAGAGACACGAGACTGAGACAAGAGACACAAGACTGAGACAAGAGACTGAGACAAGAGACACAAGACTGAGACAAGAGACACAAGACTGAGACAAGAGACTGAGACAAGAGACACAAGACTGAGACAAGAGACACGAGACTGAGACAAGAGACACAAGACTGAGACAAGAGACACAAGACTGAGACAAGAGACTGAGACAAGAGACACAAGACTGAGACAAGAGACACAAGACTGAGACAAGAGACTGAGACAAGAGACACAAGACTGAGACAAGAGACACGAGACTGAGACAAGAGACACAAGACTGAGACAAGAGACACAAGACTGAGACAAGAGACTGAGACAAGGGACACAAGACTGAGACAAGAGACACGAGACTGAGACAAGAGACACAAGACTGAGACAAGAGACTGAGACAAGGGACACAAGACTGAGACAAGAGACACGAGACTGAGACAAGAGACACAAGACTGAGACAAGAGACTGAGACAAGAGACACAAGACTGAGACAAGAGACACAAGACTGAGACAAGAGACACAAGACTGAGACAAGAGACTGAGACAAGAGACACAAGACTGAGACAAGAGACACAAGACTGAGACAAGAGACACAAGACTGAGACAAGAGACACAAGACTGAGACAAGAGACACAAGACTGAGACAAGAGACTGAGACAAGAGACACAAGACTGAGACAAGAGACACAAGACTGAGACAAGAGACTGAGACAAGAGACACAAGACTGAGACAAGAGACACAAGACTGAGACAAGAGACTGAGACAAGAGACACAAGACTGAGACAAGAGACACAAGACTGAGACAAGAGACTGAGACAAGAGACACAAGACTGAGACAAGAGACACAAGACTGAGACAAGAGACTGAGACAAGAGACACAAGACTGAGACAAGAGACACAAGACTGAGACAAGAGACTGAGACAAGAGACACAAGACTGAGACAAGAGACTGAGACAAGAGACACAAGACTGAGACAAGAGACACAAGACTGAGACAAGAGACACAAGACTGAGACAAGAGACTGAGACAAGAGACACAAGACTGAGACAAGAGACACAAGACTGAGACAAGAGACACAAGACTGAGACACAAGACTGAGACAAGAGACACAAGACTGAGACAAGAGACTGAGACAAGAGACACAAGACTGAGACACAAGACTGAGACAAGAGACACAAGACTGAGACAAGAGACACAAGACTGAGACAAGAGACTGAGACAAGAGACACAAGACTGAGACAAGAGACTGAGACAAGAGACACAAGACTGAGACAAGAGACACAAGACTGAGACAAGAGACTGAGACAAGAGACACAAGACTGAGACAAGAGACTGAGACAAGAGACACAAGACTGAGACAAGAGACACAAGACTGAGACAAGAGACTGAGACAAGAGACACAAGACTGAGACAAGAGACTGAGACAAGAGACACAAGACTGAGACACAAGACTGAGACAAGAGACACAAGACTGAGACAAGAGACTGAGACAAGAGACACAAGACTGAGACACAAGACTGAGACAAGAGACACAAGACTGAGACAAGAGACTGAGACAAGAGACACAAGACTGAGACAAGAGACACAAGACTGAGACAAGAGACTGAGACAAGAGACACAAGACTGAGACAAGAGACTGAGACAAGAGACACAAGAGACACAAGACACGTGCACGTGGCTCTTGTGTGACTCTGCTGCCCTCACCTCAGGCTGGATCCTTTAAACCCCACGGGCAGATCTTTGGAGCGGACACTCTTCAGGGACTCACAGTCTGGTCCTGGTCCTGGGCCAGATCCTGGTTTAGATCCTGGTTCTGTCATGTTTCTGTACAGGCAGAGGTCAGGTTCGAGGGCATTCACATTCATCACTTTAATTTTTCCACCTCTTTGGGGAGTGTCCAGTGTCCGCTGACAGAAACAGGACTGACCTGGGTCCAGTGGATCCTTTAAACCCCACGGGCAGATCTTTGGAGTGAACACTCTTCAGGGACTCACAGTCCGGGTTAGATCCTGGTCCTGGGTCAGGTTTGAGTCTGGGTCTTACTTTCTTTTCCCTGAAAACAGAACCCAGGGGCACATCAGGCAGGAGCAGTGGGTCCAGTCAAAACAAATGTTTGTATTAAATGTTCTGAGGTATATTAGAGTGTGTATTATTCTTATTCACATTAAACAGGGTCCTACTGACTCTTTTTGTCAAATTCAAACCAAACTCTGAGCTCAGGAAGTGATCCGTCTGCTTCAGCCGACACTTTCATATTTCACTCTGATAAATCTGACAGAAACAGGACTGACCTGAGTCCAGTGGATCCTTTAAACCCCACAGGCAGATCTTTGGAGTGAACACTCCTCAGGGACTCACAGTCCGGGTTAGATCCTGGTCCTGGTCCTGGGTCTGGTTTG
Source organism: Paratrypauchen microcephalus (assembly GCA_036785185.1). Lineage (NCBI taxonomy): Eukaryota > Metazoa > Chordata > Actinopteri > Gobiiformes > Gobiidae > Paratrypauchen > Paratrypauchen microcephalus. The sequence continues at coordinate 4,333,352 of JAVJIX010000082.1, forward strand.
AGTCTGGGTCTTACTTTCTTTTCTCTGCAGACAGAATCCACGGCCACATCAGGCAGGAGCAGTGGGTCCAATCAAAAACAAATGTTTGAAGAAGAAGAAGAAGAAGAAGAAGAAGAAGAAGAAGAAGAAGAAGAAGAAGAAGAAGAAGCGACTTTATTGATCTCACACAGGAGAAATTCTTCTCTTCATTTAACCCATCCTGTTATCAGGAGCAGTGGGCAGCACATTACTGCGCCCGGGGACCATCTCCATGATCTTCTTGCTTCAGTTTGGTCAGGACCTCAGCTGGAGGATTTTACCTGGAGCATGTTTTGGGTTGAGGAAACCGGAGTGCCCGGAGGAAACCCACCCAGACACGGGGAGAACATGCAAACTCCACACAAAAAGGCCTGGGCAACCTGGGGATCGAACCCGGAACCTAGCGCTAGCCACTGAGGTTCTGAGGTATATTAGAGTGTGTATTATTCTTATTCTTATTCACATTGACCTCCTGATTCTGTTTTAAATTCAAACTAAACTCTGAGCTCTGGATCAGGAAGTGCTCCGTCTGCTTCAGTCGACACTTTCATGATAAATTTGACAGAAACAGGACTGACCTGAGTCCAGTGGATCCTTTAAACCCCACAGGCAGATCTTTGGAGTGAACACTGCTCAGGGACTCACAGTCCGGGTTAGATCCTGGTCCTGGTCCTGGGTCTGGGTCTGGTTCGAGTCTGGGTTCTAAGTTTTCCATTTTCCATAAAACAACAACACACCTGAAGACTCTTAATGTAGAGCAGTCACCATGGTCTCTAACATTTAGTCAGGATTAAGTCCTGGTTTAGTCCTGGTTTAGTCCTGGTTCAGACCAGGTTCAGACATGGTTTAGTCCTAGTTCAGACCAGGTTCAGACCTGGTTTAGTCCTAGTTTAGTCCTAGTTTAGACTTGGTTCAGACCTGGTTTAGTCCTGGTTCAGACCTGGTTCAGACCTGGTTTAGTCCTAGTTTAGTCCTAGTTTAGACTTGGTTCAGACCTGGTTCAGACCTGGTTCAGACCTGGTTCAGACCTGGTTTAGTCCTGGTTCAGACCTGGTTCAGACCTGGTTTAGTCCTGGTTTAGTCCTGGTTCAGACCTGGTTTAGTCCTGGTTCAGACCTGGTTCAGACCTGGTTCAGACCTGGTTCAGACCTGGTTTAGTCCTGGTTCAGTCCTGGTTCAGACCTGGTTCAGACCTGGTTCAGACCTGGTTCAGACCTGGTTTAGTCCTGGTTTAGTCCTGGTTCAGACCTGGTTCAGACCTGGTTTAGTCCTGGTTTAGTCCTGGTTCAGACCTGGTTCAGACCTGGTTCAGACCTGGTTTAGTCCTGGTTCAGACCTGGTTTAGTCCTAGTTTAGTCCTAGTTTAGACTTGGTTCAGACCTGGTTTAGTCCTGGTTCAGACCTGGTTCAGACCTGGTTCAGACCTGGTTTAGTCCTGGTTCAGACCTGGTTCAGACCTGGTTCAGACCTGGTTTAGTCCTGGTTTAATCCTGGTTTAGTCCGTGTATGGTCATATCGAGTGTATAAAGGTGGAATAAAGGAATAGTGGAGTTCTAGTTGGACCGGTCTGTGTTCATTTCTGTGAGTCATGTGACAGGCCCAGACTTTCACTTCTACACACACTATTACAATCAGATTTGAGCTGTAGAGAGTTGAATAATAATTTATCTGGCTCATTATAGACACAAAATACTAAAGTGTTTAATTCTGCTAATTTTTAACTTTAAATATTGTAATATAAATACAGAACAGCACAGTTATACAAGAGGGCGTAAGGAAACAAGGCTTATCTGTTCCATAAGGGTGAGCTGTTGCACACTTGTAGGGAGTATTATCTGTCCCTCTATGGTCTGGTGCAGTGGGTGAGCAGGAGTGTCCATGATGGAGAGCAGTTTGTCCAGTGTCCTCCTGTCCCTCACTGTGACAAATGTCTCCAGCTCACAGCCGATCACATGTCCAGCTTTACAGATCAGTTTGTCAGTCTGTCCAATGTCTCTTTTACTGTTGCCGCTCCCCCAGCAGAACCACAGCAGAGTCTGGGATACTTATAGGAACAAAACTGTGACAGAACTGTAGAAGCCGCTTGGATGAGCTGCAAAACGTATTCAACCAAATAAACTTTTGTCCACTTGACAAATTGAATTTCTCCTTTTGCCATTTGATTATGTTATCATGAGTATTTGAGTTTGAAGCTCTTCAAATGATCCATTCTGTAGATATACTGTATGATGACTGGGTTTCTCTGGGAAAGAGGAGTGACCTCATAAGACACACACAGAAATCATAGGCCAGCTTTTTAAAACTGACAGCATTTCATCACAGTAAAATCAGGAATCAGGAATCAGGAAGGTTTTTATTATTATATGAGTGAACAGGTTCACAACATTAGGAACTTGCTTCGATACCTGGAGCGGACAGACACTCCGAGCACCAGGGCGGCCATTCGCGGCGCCAACTTGGTTACAACAGAGTAGAAAAAAAAAAGATGCAGACAATTTTACAACATGTAATGACAGAAAAAACAATTGGAGAGGTAAACATACGGTGATCTTTTTCTTTGGCAACAGAAGGAAGGGTGGGGGGGGTGGGGGGGGATCAGCTTGGAAATCAATAATTGATCGGAAACTGACGCAGAGGCAGACTTACTAAATAGACAGGGCAGAGTGTTTTACATAAAAATGTCAGAGTGAGCCGAATGGAATGTGTTGTTTTCTTTTGTAGAGTGCTGTGTAGATAAGGCCCCAGCTGTGACCTTGGACGTGTTTGTGCAGAAGATGTAGTCAAAACAAAGTCCCGTTGAATCACATTTTCAGGAGAATTAAAGAACAGTAGAATAAAAGAACTGTACCAGACATATTTGTATAGAAACAAATACAAATACAGTGGTACCTCACCTTACGAATGACCCAACAAACGAAAATTTCAAGTTACAAAACGCCTTCACGGTAAATTTTGGTCTCTAGATACGAAAGAAAATTCAAGTTACGAAACGCGAAATCTCAAAAATTCAAATAATGCGCTCAGCCACACACATTATACGCTTTTCTCAGACTGGATTTAAACTTTTCTCACATTTGTCTCTCGTTTAAACACTCAAACTTTCATAGATTTTCAACAAAATTATTAATAGTGAAGTGTGGGGGGAAGGGGGAGGGGGGAGAAGACTGCGCGGACACGTGTGATAGCGCAGCATGACCCGGCGCGGAGCTGACAGCAGGTCTAGACCAAGGTCTAAACCTGGACTGGACCAGGACTAAACCTGGACTAGACCAGGACTAAACCAGGAGTAGACCAGGTGGATTAAAGCAGCGAGGAGGGGACAGCACGCAGTCTGAGCGCATGAACGCATGAACGAGACCCGTACAAGAGCCGCGGTGGTCTAGACCTCCTCTAGACATGACCAGGTCTAGAGGAGGTCTAGAGGAGCCGCGGTGGTCTGGACTAAACCAGGACTAAACCTGGACTAAACCAGGAGGAGCCGCGGTGGTCTGGACTAAACCAGGACTAGACCTGGACTAAACCAGGTCTAGACCACCGCGGCTCTTGCATGGGTCTCGTTCATGCGTTCATGCGCTCAGACTGCGTGCAGTCCCCTCCTCGCTGCTTTAATCCACCTGGTCTAGTCCTGGTTTAGTCCTGGTTTAGTCCAGGTTTAGTCCAGGTTTAGTCCTGGTTTAGTCCAGGTTTAGTCCTGGTCCAGTCCAGGTTTAGACCTTGGTCTAGACCTGCTGTCAGCTCCGCACCGGGTCATGCTGCGCTATCACACACGTGTCAGAGCGCAGTCTTCTCCCCCCCACACTTCACTATTAATAATTTTGTTGAAAATCTATGAAAGTGTTTAAACACGAGAGTGTTTAAACGAGAGACAAATGTGAGAAAAGTTTAAATCCAGTCTGAGAAACCAATCAGGACGCAGAACACAATGTTACACTATAAAAAAATTTACACTATAAAAAAAAAAAAACTTGGATCGGGGCCTTGGAACGAATCAGGCTTTTTCCATTGAAATAGCTACTCAACTTACGAATTTTTCACGTTACGAAACCACTTCTGGAAAGAATTAATTTCGTAAGGTGAGGTACCACTGTAAAACATTTTATGCAGAATTTCTTTCAGACGGATGTGTATATACAGTAAAGGTGTAAAGGCTGTTACCGTAAATATGTCTATCCATATAATTGTGTCTAAAATGAAGTAAAAATACAGTGGTCTTGTCTTTTCCAATAATTCACAGAATGACCCACACGTTGTATTTCACACGACTAAAAACACAGCCCAGCTCTGATTCTACCTGAGAATTCTCAACTCAACTTTATTTCTAGAGCACTTAAAAAAAAAACACAGTTGACCAAAGTGCTGCACACAAATGAGAAAAGACAAACAGTGACACCTACAGGGAGAGGTAAATAGTCGACCTGCAAACCGAGTTTAATCCCAATGAGAAAAAGTGAATCTTTCAACCCTGGAGCAGCCACTGCACAAGCTCGAGCTCCTCTCTGTTTTCTCCTGGACTTTGGGACCTGGAGAAGATCCTGATCTGACCTGAGGCGTGACAGTGAGTCATGTGATCCTCTGTGTCTGTTATTTATTTGACTCATTTATTGCTATTTTATGATTGATTTGACGGTTTTGATTTTATTTGATTTTTACTGGTTTTGCTGTGGAGCGTGAGATTGACAGGTGGATCGGTGCGGCGTCGGCAGTGATGCGGTCGCTGTACCGGACCGTTGTGGTGAAAGGAAAAGTAACGTTATTTTACAATCTGAGCCTTCTTTCGGTAATAAAACAAGTCGTTTGACTCACCCATAGCACGTTGGTGTCATTTGGAGCTGTTTGGTAAAAGTTATGTTGTAGCGTATCTGTTAACTTGAGTGCTCAGGGCATTACTTTGCGGTGTCGAAATAACACAAACTTTAGCACTTTTCAAATCATAGAAGCCCGATGTCTTAATCTACGATTTCGTTTGAAGCAAAAGTGGCCTGTAATCCGAGATTTAGCCATAGTTTCGAGTAGATGAGGACGCCAGTGCGCATGTGTGGACTGTGCTCTCAGCTCCCGCGACCCAAACATGAAACGCAAAGCTGAAAACTATGGATAAATCTCGGATTACAGGCCATTTTTGCTTCAAACGAAATCGTAGATTAAGACATCGGGCTTCTATGATTTGAAAAATGCTAAAGTTTGTGTTATTTGGAGACCGCAAAGTAATGCCCCGAGTACTCACGCTAACAGATACGCTACAACATAACTTTTACCAAACAGCTCCAAATGACACCAACGTGCTATGGGTGAGTCAAACGACTTGTTTTATTACCGAAAGAAGGCTCAGATTGTAAAATAACGTTACTTTTCCTTGAAGATGGAGCTGAGCCGAAAGGCAAAGCTCTCAATTTACCGTCGATCTACGTTCCTCCCCTCACCTATGGTCATGAGCTCTGGGTAATGACTGAAAGGACGAGAACGCCGATACAAGCGGCCGAAATGAGTTTCCTCCACAGAGTGGCTGGACGCTCCCTTAGAGATAGAGTGAGGAGCTCAGTCACACAGGAGGAGCTCAGAGTAGAGCTGCTGCTCCTCCACGTCGAGAGGAGCAGGTAAGGTGGCTCGGGCGTCTGTTCCGGACGCCTCCTGGACGCCTCCTGGACGCCTTCTGGACTCCTCCCTCAGGAGGTGTTCCGGGCACGTCCCACCAGGAGGAGGCCCCGGGGAAGACCCAGGACGCGCTGGAGGGACTATGTCTCCCGGCTGGCCTGGGGACGCCTTGGGGTCCCCCCGGAGGAGCTGGAGGAAGTGTCCTGGGTGAAGGAAGTCTGGGAGTCCCTGCTTAGACTGCTGCCCCCACGACCCGACCCCGGATAAGAGGAAGAACATGGATGGATGTTTTTGTTGCACTGTAAAAATGACAACTTGTATTTGTTCAGATTACTAGGATTTTAGCGTTCATAGACAATAAAACTGCCAGTTGCATCGTACACTCGTCTCAAATGAGTAATTTCAACTCACTTTTGTAAGTTTCTGTTAAAAAGTTGATCTTAATTCATATTTTGAGTTGACATGATATACAAATTCAAGTGGACGGTAGTTTGGGCCAGGCCAACTAATCTGCGCATGCTCATTTGGAATAATCTGCCGTTGGGATCTGCTGCAACGGGGCAACCGGAGGAGTTTATCAGGGGTTTTCCTTGGGTTTGGCTTTGGAAAAGAAACGTCCACCATTTTTCCCCTCAGAAGCGCCGGCTGTCTCTGCAGAAAACTTTGTCATAAAGAGACTAACGAGTCCTTTTGTCAACACTGATGTTGACGAAAACGAAATGAGACGTTATTTTATCTCCTCTTCGCGCATTATTTGCAGTTTTAAGTTGGTAAAATAGAAACTTGAACTTAAAATGATTAGCTGGTGTGGGCGGCAGTAGCTCAGTTGGTAGAGCGCTTGTCTAGTGATCCAGGGGTTGGCGGTTTGAATCCCGCTCTTGACAGGTTGACCCACAGATGCTGTTCTGTCCTTGGGCAAGACACTTAACCCCACCTCGCCCCCAGTATCTGCGGACACTGGTAGCCCCCATGGAAGAAGATACATCAAGGCCCATTTTGACCCGTGGGAGGATTCATGGGGGCTGGTGCATTGTGACACAGAAAATGGAAAAGCTGAAGAAGATGAATGAATGATTGGCACAACTTTAAAAGCTTAGTTGACCCAACTTAATTTAACAGCAAAAATTTAAGTTGATACTCACAACTCAAAAACTCTGTGCAGTCGGTTGCCTTGAAAATTTGAGTTGAACTATTTATTTTTTACAGTGTGTTTTAGGACTGGTACGATCACATTTTTAGCAATCTATCTTTTGTTTTCTTAATTTTACGTTCTCTGTGCAGCACTTTGAAAAGTGCTCTGTAAAGTGAGCTGTATAAATAAAGTGGATTTGGATTTGGAGGGGAGGTGTGAGGTACGAGCAGGTCGGACAGACACTGAGCGGCCTGAAGACATTTTAAAGCAATTAAAGGAATTTTAAAATCAATGTGAAAGTGCACAGGGAGCCAGAGAAGAGACTGAAGGACGGGGAATGTGGTTAAATGTACGGGATCGAGTGGCTGCGTTCAGTGAGTAGAGAGGTAATAAAAGCAGGGATTAAAATTTCAAAGTTGTGACGGGATAAAATCGGTTGCACTTCAAGCTTCACCACAGAATTAATTTGGGCATGAAATTTAAAACCACCAGCGCATCTTCACACCTAAATTTGTCACTACTATAACTGTTAGAACATCTACAGACTCGAGTGCGTGTGGAAAATAACCATAGCCGCTCAAAAACGTGCACAAACCACACACAGAGACGGAGTGGGCGCCCCAGACTGAAATGTGAAGTCCCGCCTCCTCCACATATGTCTGTATCAATAGTCGCTATGGATACCAGCTTCATTTCTTCTGCATGTCAGAGTCACTGCTATGTGGATAGAAGCAGCGGCCGGGCAGTGTTCCAGAGTGAAATACCTAAAGGAGCCAAAAGAACCATCTGGAAAAGAGGTCCACGATGCAGGTGACCCAGCGCAGAGAGAGAGGTGAGCGTCTTTTGTGTTTGAGTGAAAGCTCTGAGAAGGTGTGAGGGAATGTCTCAAAACTCTAAAAACTGTAGTCAGGATCTGTATAGGCTCAGCAAACATCTTAGCACAAAGAGTATTGTAGGAGTGGTATCTAACCTACCTTTATGAAACAAAAGACAGGCTGAAGTTCTACTATTCAGATTCAATTTGATTTGATGGAATCGTGTATAAGGACAGATTGTGTAGTCGTAGTTTCTGCTCTGCTCTCTGAGGGACGCTCCTAAACTCTCCATTGTCCCACACACAGTGGAGCAGATGAACCAGAGGCTAATGCAGAATCTTCTCTCAGTGCACAGAAAGAACAGACAAGATCAGCAGCATCAGGGCCGGTCACACTCAGCCCCATGAGAACGAGAAAGAATCTGACAGGAGAAAGAATCTGACAGGTGAAAGAATCTGACAGGAGAAGACAGGAGCACCGAGGCTGCTGCGCACACACACACACACACACACATACACATACACACATACCCGTACACACATGTACACACCACTGCTGCACACACACATGTACATACGCATCCACACACACACACACACGTACACACATGTACACACATGTACCCACACACACACACACACACACACACACACACACACACACACATACACACGTACACACATGTACACACATGTACCCACATGTACCCACACACACACACACGCACACACACACACACACACACACACACACACACACACACACACACACACACACATACACACGTACACACATGTACACACATGTACACACCACTGCTGCACACACACATGTACATACAAATACACACACGTACACACACATACCTATGCACACATACACACATAGAGACACACGGATGGCGGTTACAGCCGCGGGCACCGCAGCTAAACCGCAGAGCGGGTGGATGAAGTGACGAAAAATATTATTTTTTTATTTAATTCGGGTGGGTGGCGGTTGAACAACAAAATTTTAAATAGATATTAGATAATATTAGAATTAGCATAAGTTGGCGGATGACGGACGGGCGCGGTTTTGAAAAGTCCTGAAAAAACGTGCGTGCAAATGGATAGCGGACGGATGACGTTTTCTTCATGCGGTTGCGGATGGAAAAAAAGCCCATCGGCGGATCTCTAATACACACATGTACACACCTACACACACCTACACACACATACACACATACAGACACATACACACATACACATACACACACATAGACACCAGTGGTGCACAGTTTTTCCGAAACTATCTCGCCTATTTGTTTCAATCAATCAATCAATCAAACATTTATAAGGCGCTTTTCATACAAAATTGTAGCACAAAGCGCCTTACAGTGGTCAAGGATTAGAAGATTGACCTTTATTGATCTCGCACAGGAGAAGTTGTTTCTATATTTGACCCGGGGACCATCCCCATGATTTTGTTTTGTTATTTATGCTTTGGTCAGGCCCTAAGCTGGAGGATTTTACCTATGGCTCATGTTCAGGTCGGTGGGGGAAACCGGAGTACCCGGAGGAAACCCACCCAAACACGGGGAGAACATGCAGTCTCCACACAGAAAGGCCCGGGCAACCCGAACCTTCTTGCTGTGAAGCATGAGTGCTAGCCACTCAGCCACCGTGCCGCCAGGGAGAGTTCTGTCTTTTGTTTTTCTGGCGTCTAGTTTAGCATACCTATTCACCCCTACACGACTGTTTTTCACTAGTCTGGTTAACACCTGACCATATCACAAGTGAGATATGGGTCTGGGAGCTCGCTTCGAAAAATCCCATAGCGGAGGTGTGGTTAGCGATTGCCAACGGCCGTTTATTGGGCGTTATGAATGTCTATCATTGAGCGTATACGTAAGTCCATAGCCAATCATGTCAGTTGTCAGTTCAAACTACAAGCTTCCGTTTGTCATGTAGTATGCGTCACCATCTTTCCACCCCTCCCCCGCTCTCTGATTGGGGCCCTAAATCTGGGACTCTCGCTTGGACGAGTTTCCAGGCCGCCTTCCAGTTCGAAACGAACGGAAGCGGCCTGGGAATTCCCAGGCTAGTTTTTCACACCTCTGGCCCTGACCACATGACAAAGTTTTTTGGTGGAAACGGGGAAGTTTGTCTTCGTTTGGGCCTGTCGTCCACATGGCGCCAGCGTTTTTGGGGGGTGAAAACTATGTTTTTCAAAAACGGGTTCCAGAGTGGAGAAGTTGGAGAACGCCGGGGGTTGCGTTGTCGTGTGGGTGGCGAAAAACGCAACTTTTGGGAAAATGATGACGTCGGGATGCCATAATCATCATGTGATCAGTGACCAGAAAGTAACTCTGCGCACAGTACGCACGACACACGAGTGTTTGCCAATTCAAAGCTAAACACGTATTTTAAAACTGGAAAGATCCCATCATTGAAAAGGCAGATAGTGGACAATGAGGAGCCCATACCAATTTGAGTGTGTTGTGTGCTGTAAATAAAGAAATAGAGCAACCATTTCTTGTCTTTTTTATTGAATGAAAATGTACCTTTTACAAACAGGCACATGCAGTATCACACACAACTATATAGCTGCCCGTTGGTGATGGTCCCCGGTTGTATATTCTCGCAGAAAAGCCAACATAATGAGTATGTTTAACATTCCCGTATTAAGATCCAAACAAGCATTTTGCGTAAATAACACAAGCAAGGTTAACGAAAGTTCTACTTGTTAATGTCTATCTAATAAAACGATAGCAAGTAATGCTAACTATCGATTTATAGAAAAAAACTCTGCTCACGCAGCTCAAATCTTTGTTCTGTGGCGTCTGTCTATGTTAGGGACGGTCAGCATTTTCACATTACCGGAGTGAGTCCCTGCTACATTGGTGGAGCAGGGGGACAAAATAAATTTGCGTTTGTTGACGGTCCCTAAAGTACACGTGTTTGCTTGTTTATGAAAGAGAAAGGACTTTCTGCGCATGTGCTCTTTGTAGTCTTGCGTTTCCGGTGGCTCTGGCTCTTTCCGGTTTACAGCGCCACTTATCGGTGTGACATATGTACTACATCGTTTTCACTCAGCGCTCCGCGCTCATCTTGACGCAAATGTTTTCTGATCCAACACGTGTGTGGACGAGACTTTTTTTCACCCCGGGTAAAAAAAAAAACAGGAACGTTGTCGTGTGGACAGGGCCAAAGACATAATACGGTGGAATAGTTTACACAGGGTATCTTTTTTTTTTTTGGGGGGGGGGGGGTTGCCAAGGCGGACAACTATGAAGAAGGGCAGAGTGTTTTTATAAATATGTGTTAGCCAATTGATAAACATGTCCTTTGATTATGGTGAGTGTCCTTGGGAGTCAGCAGAAGATAGTCAAAATAGTAAAAATAGTCCTGTTTATCGTATTTCTGTACTTATGTACTTACTTTTTTATTCTAATAAATGTACTTTATTCTATTCTTTTATACTCTACTACTGCTACTACATTTTAAATATCTGCACTGAAGAGTTACTTTCAGTCTCATATAGTTTAAATTGTACATTTATATAGTGACAATAAAAGACATTCTATTCTATAAGTTTAACTCATGTTTTTTTCTGTTCTGAAGGTCCTCAGGTCACAGGAGTCCTTCTGACCACGTTCCTCATGATGAGCTTCTGCCTTAGACCAGTTTCCCTCTTCGTCCCTCCTCCTGCGAGCACGGTGGCGCTGCAGTCGGCGTTCTCCGCCACCCGCAGCAGCAGTGTGACGAGCGGCCAGCAGAGGGCGGTGACATTTGACCGTCTCATGGTGAACATCGGCGCTGACTTCAGCCCGGACACCGGCTTCTTCCGCTGCCGCATCCCGGGAGCGTACTACTTCTCTTTTTCTGTGGGGAAATTCCCAAAGAAAATGCTCTCTGTGATCCTGGTGAAGAATGGAGCGGAGGTGCAGGCCATCGCCTACGACGATTATCGAAAGAAAGGCCGAAAGGTGCAGAGCCAAAGTGTGATGGTGACCCTGAAGGAGATGGACACCGTGTGGCTGCGCATTCAACAGAGTCCTCAGTACGCTTTATACAGCAACGTGGGCCCATACATCACCTTCTCTGGCTACCTGGTCTATCCTGAGGCCACCATCAGCAACCACCTGCCCTCCGCCTCTGGACCCTCCTCCTCTGGTCTCTCCTCCGCCTCTGGTCTCTCCTCCTCTGGACCCTCCTCCTTCTCTGGTCTCTCCTCCTCTGGTCTGACCTCCTCTGGACCCTCCTCCTCTGGTCTCTCCTCCTCTGGTCTGACCTCCTCTGGTCTGACCTCCTCTGGTCTCTCCTCCTCTGGTCTGTTCTCCTCTGGACCCTCCTCTTCTGGTCTGTCCTCCTCTGGTCTGTCCTCCTCTGGACCCTCCTCCTCTGGTCTGTCCTCCTCTGGACCCTCCTCCCCTGGTCTGTCCCCCTCGCACTGCCCTCCTCAGACAGATCCTCAGATGGGCCCCTGGAGCAGGCTGGAGCAGGGGCCCCGCTCGGCGTTCTCCGTGGCCCGCACCTCCACCCTGCTGGGACAGAGGCGCCTGCAGGAGCTGAAGCCGGCGCTCACGTTCGATGTGGAGTACGTGAACATAGGAGGACACTTCAACCGGAGCTCGGGCGTGTTCACCTGCTTCTACCCCGGGGCGTATTACTTCGCCTTCACTGTGGGCAAACACCCTCGAAAGGCCGTTTCGGTGAAGCTGATGAGGGGACAGGGAGACGTCCAGGCCATGGTGTTTGACGAGGACACGTCCAAGAGGAGGGAGATGCAGAGTCAGAGTCTGCTGCTGTCTCTTCACCGCGGAGACACCGTGTGGCTCTACAGTCAGCAGGACGAGCGCTTCGCCGTGTACAGCAACCAGGGCCGCTACACCACCTTCTCTGGCTTCCTGCTGTACCCCGAACCCCAGAGCACCGGGGCCCACAGCTCCGGGGCCCATAACACCTACAGCACCCACAGCACCAGGTCCCACAGCACCGGGGCCCACAGCTCCGGGGTCCACAGCACCAACAGCACCGGAGACCACAGCACCGGGGCCCATAACACCTACAGCACCCACAGCACCGGGGCCCATAACCTGGAACCCCAGAGCACCTACAGCACCCACAGCATCGAGGCCCATAACCCCAGGGCCCACAGCACTGGGGCCCATAACACCAGGGCCCACAGCTCCGGGGACCACAGCACCGGGGCCCATAACACCCACAGCACGGGGGCCCACAACACCGGGACCCACAGCACGGGGGCCCACAGCTCCGGGGTCCACAGCTCCGGGGTCCACAGCACCGGGGCCCACAACACCGGGCCCCACAACACCGGGGCCCACAGCAATGGGGCCCATGACACCCACAGCACCGGGGCCCATAACCCCGGGGCCCTCACTCAGGACAGAACTCGGCTCTGAAGTTTCTCTGCTGCGGTTTCATATTTAAAACTCTTCTGCCACGTTAGTCCACCAGGTGGTGCTATGACACAACAGTGAAATGTTCATATCCTCAGAGCTCTTGGGTTTTTACTTTATTTTCTTATAAAAAAAAGTTTTATATACAAGTATAGTTATAGTTTCATGCGTTCAAGAATAGTGAAAATAAGAGATGATTTTAGTGTTTTTATACTGATTTATACAGTGATTCTTTTTGTGTTTTGCATGTCTTATTTTAATAAATAAAATGTGTTCATAATTTTATTAGTCCAACACTGAACAAACACGTATTACATTATTTTTCTCTTTAAGGACATTTCACTGACACAGACTTCTCCAAAACTCTTACAAAAAGGATTAAAACACAAAACAAAATGATTTTATTTGGTTTAAAGTCCAGTGTTTAGTCTCTGTGGGAGGACATGCAGTGAGAGACAGAGAGAGACAGAGAGACAAAGAGACAGAGGGAGACAAAGAGACAGAGACAGACGGTGAGAGACAGAGAGAGACAAAGAGACAGAGAGAGACAAAGAGACAGAAAGAGACAGTGAGCCAGAGGGAGACAGAGAGAGAGAGACAAAGAGACAGTGAGCCAGAGGGAGACAGAGAGAGAGACAAAGAGACAGTGAGCCAGAGGGAGACAGAGAGACAGAGAGAGAGAGACAAAGAGAGAGACAGAGGGAGACAAAGAGACAGAGAGACAGAGAGAGAGCGACAAAGAGACAGAGAGGGACAAAGAGACAGAGAGACAGAGAGAGACAAAGAGACAGAGAGAGACAAAGAGACAGAGAGTCAGTGAGACAGAGGGAGACAAAGAGACAGAGACAAAGAGACAGACAGATAGAGAGAGTGAGAGACAGAGAGACAGAGAGACAGAGAGAGACAGAGGGAGAGACAAAGAGACAGAGACAGACAAAGAGACAGTGAGAGACAGAGAGACACAGACAGACAGAAAGAGACAAAGAGAGAGACGGAGACAGAGAGAGACAAAGAGAGAGAAAGACAGTGAGACAGAGAGATAAAGAGACATTGAGACACAGTGAGAGACAGAAAGAGACACAGAGACAGTGAGAGAGAAAGAGACAGAAAGAGAGACAGAGAGAGACATAGTTGACTTTAGGTTGAGAGAAAACCAGTGTCTGACAAAGTCCATCAGACTGAAGCTCAGTGAGGCTGTTCCACCTCCTGCAGCAGCTCTCGTGCTCCAGTGTGAATATGAAGCCCCGTTCACACACAGAACCCAGAACCCAGAACATGACCGGGTACAGAACCCCAGAACCCGTGCACCAGTCCCAGAACCTGACCGGGCCTACTCTGACACTGTACTGGACTATTACTGCCTTAAAAACATGAAAAAAAGAGCTGGTTCATTTTAAAGTTTGCAGTGGTCCAAAGTTCTTCCTCACTTACCTTCTGCATTCAGAGCGTCCTAATTATTCAGCACGATGACTTTATAAAAGCTTTTCTCAGAGCTGAGTTTTACTGTGATGGTAAAGCTAACGTAGTGTGACCAGACGTCCCTACTGACCCGGGACAGTCCCAGTTTTGAACCCTGTGTCCCCTGTCCCTGCAGATTTATACAAAACCACTGATTTGTCCCAGTTTTAGACAAGAAATGTTCCAAGTGGTAGGGCTGGGCGGTATACCGGTTCATACTGAACACCGATGTTTTTTGTTTTTGTTTTGTTTTTTTAATGATATGGATTTTTCATATATCCCAATCCCGGTGAGTGTGTGTACAAAACATGGGAAACACAGAGTAGCGGAACGTGGCGCCGCATGACATTGTTTGAGAGGGGGACTGTTTTGAACGTGGCGCCGCAGGACATTGTTTGAGAGGGGGACTGTTTTGAACGTGGCGCCGCAGGACATTGTTTGAGAGGGGGACCGTTTTGGCGTGAGAGCGGTGGAAGCTCAGTGTGTGTCGATCGGCGAACAACATGGACGGAGAAAATGTTACAGACACAGAGGAACTTATACCCAACACAGTCCTGGTTTAGTTCTAGTTTAGTCCTGATTTAGTCCTAGTTTAATCCTGGTAGAGTCCTGGTTTAGTCCTGGTTTAATCATGGTTTATTCTTGATTTTAATCCTGGCTTAATCCCAGGTTAGTCTTGGTTTAGTCCTGGTTTACTCTTGGTTTAATCCCAGTTTAGTCCTGGTATATTCCTGGTTTACTCCTGGTTTAGTCCTGGTTTAATCACAGTTTAGTCTTGGTTTAGTCCTGGTTTAGTCCTGGTTTAATCACAGTTTAGTCTTGGTTTAGTCCTGGTTTAGTCCTGGTTTAGAAAAAGAGGAGCCGTGTCAGTCGTGTGGAAGAACTTCGGCTTTAAAAAATCTGACGCCGATCAAACAACCGTATTCTGTAAATATCGTCGGGCTAAAGTCGTAGGCGACAAGAGCACCTCCGTCACAAACACGTCCTGTAAAACTAAGATCTGCATCGTTCAAGTTGGCGCCACGACACAAAACGCCACTCAGACGCCACTCAAAGACGCGTTTGCTAAGGGGACCGCCAACGACAAGAAAAGCAAACGGTGGAACGATATTACCAACGCTGTTACTGTCCACTTCGCCAAAGACATGGTATCACTTAGTCCTGTTGAGAAAGGAGCTTTAAGGAGATGATTAAAGCTCTGGACCCAGAGATGTTTTACCAAGTCACATTTACTGCAGGAATTATTCTCTAAATTATTAGGAAATGGGGTTAACACCGAGTCATGCATGAAAAAAAATACTGTCAAATACCATGATACTGATATAATTTTGAAAAATACCGTGATACCTTCCAGCTCTAGCATGTGTCCCTATTTTTGACTAATCTGATCCCTGCCAACAGTAAAGAGGCGTACATTGTCATTTGTTTTGTTAAAATACAGAAAAGCTGCTTAAAAACGACCAAAACACAAATAAAATGTGGTTATACTGACTCATGTTAGTCCTGAATGGGCTGAGTACAAAACAGTTTCCTTAAAGACGCTTTCGATTCACAATTTTATTATAACCAACGGCCAATCCCAGTTTTTGATTTCGAAAATCTGGTCACCCTGATTCAATTCTGTCAACTGGATAAAAGATTTTTGATCGAATGCGGCCTTTAAAACCAAGGAACTAAGGCTGCGTCCCCTTCCTCGGTCTACGTCTTACCCCTCGATACCGAGCGAATGTTCAAATGTTCCCCTAAGAAATGGGACACTGCTCAATTACCGTTTGCGTCATCGTCCCTCGCCATGTCAAGGATTATCGGGTACCTCAGCTGGACAAAAAACGAGCTCGTTTATACGTGAAAGTTCGATGAAAACGAAAACATCGGCTAAACAGACGCCGCGACAACAGTTCACTAAAAGGAACGTAGAACATAAGTGTCATAATTGTAAAACTGCTGAAAATACATTTATGAGACTCCTCGGCTGGTCGATGTGATGCTGCCATCCTGATCCCAAAAGTCTTGGTTTAGTTCTGGTTTAGTCCTGGTTTAGTCCTCATTATGTTCTGGATTAGTCCTGGTTATGTCCTGGTTTAGTCTTGGATTAGTTCAGGTTTATTCCTGGTTTAGTCCTGGTTTTGTTCTGGTTTAGTCATGGTTTAGTTCTGGTTTTGTCCTGGTTTTGTCCTAGTTTAGTCCTGGTTTAGTCCTGGTTTTGTCCTAGTTTAGTCCTGGTTTTGTCCTGGTTTAGTCCTCATTATGTTCTGGTTTAGTGCTGGTTTAGTTCTGGTTTAGTCCTGGTTTAGTCCTGGTTTAGTCCTCATTATGTTCTGGTTTAGTGCTGGTTTAGTTCTGGTTTAGTCCTGGTTTTGTCTTGGTTTTGTCCTCATGTTCTGGTTTAGTTCTGGTTTTGTCCTGGTTTAGTCCCAGTTTAGTCCTGATTTTGTCCTCATTATGTCCTGGTTTAGTCCTCATTATGTCCTGGTTTAGTCCTGGTTCAATACTGGTTTTGTCCTAGTTTAGTCCTGGTTTTGTCCTGGTTTTGTCCTGGTCTAGTCCTGGTTTTGTCCTGGTCTAGTCCTGGTTTTGTCCTGGTTTAGTCCTGGTTTAGGTCTGGTTTAGTCCTGGTTTAGTCCTGGTTTAGTCCTGGTTTAGTTCTGGTTTAGTCCTGGTTTAGTCAAAGTTTCTCCAGTTAAATCCTGGTTCAGTTATAGTTAGTCCTGGTTTAGTCCTGGTTTAGTCCTCGTTGTGCTGATCCCAAAACCTGCCTGAGCTTGTAGTCGTTCCCCTTCGTTCCAAGTCTGGTCGAGAGTTTACTTCGTTTCAAGGGGTATGTAGCCCCAGGTCGTGGCCCGAGCCCTTGATCAGAATTAGAATCGAGAGACCCCTTGCCCTCACATGAACGAGCAAAACCAAGGGGTAGGGGTAAGACGAAGGGGTAAGACGGAGGAATGGGACGCAGCCTAAAAGTCAGCACCGATTGTATTTTTACCAAACCTTTTACGTTTCGGTGCACAGCCCTAATCAGAAGCAGGGAATCCGCTCTGGCTTTGTTCACACATGATCCCGTTCTGGCAAAGTGCAGGTAAATTCCCGGTGAGACTGTGTGTGAACGAGGCTGTTCAAAGTCACTGTACGTCCCAGATCTCACAGAGCAGAGGCGTGAACTTGTGGTCGTTGACTCTCCAGGATGTGATGATCTCGGCGTGGTAGTGGTTGAGGCTGCGCAGTTCGGTGAGGCGTCCCAGTAAACGGGCGAAGTACTGGGGCTCGTGAGAATGGTGAAGGGCACAGAGCTTCCTCAGAACCTCCAACATGGGCTCCTGCAGCCTCTCCACCGCCGCCTGGTCCTTCACGTACGGACGGTCTGAAACAAAATCATGAACCATCAGTGTTTTGCTCATTTTAGGTCGTTTTCACACCAGGAAAGTCCGATAGTTCACTTGCTTTGGTTATTTTGGTGCGGTTCGCTTTCACACAGCATGTTTTTCCCAAGTGAACCAACATCTATAAACAAAACCACGTGTGCTGAGGTCGCTCAGCTTTTGGACAGAAATGAGCCGTGTCCAAACACAGAAGGAGGAGAAGACTACGGAGGACAGCGCTCATGTGTGCATCAAGTTCTGACTCTTGCTCTTCACGCAAAACATACGTAAGCCTCGTAAGTTTCGTTTCATTTAGTTTAGTTTCGTCAGCCTCGGTTTCCCATAATGCTCGACATACAACGGGAGCTCGTTAAGTACAAAAAGCCAACTTGTGTCGGATCGAGTCCGGTCTGCATTCTCACCTAAAACGAACCGCACCAGGATTCGAATGGAACCGTGCCGAGACCGAGCTTTTTAGGTGGTCTCGGTTCGCTTGTTTGCTCCGGATCGAGATTTTTGTTTTTTATTCACACCAGCCCAAAAGGTCAAACGAACTCTGGTTCGTTTTAAACGAACCAAACAAGGCAGGTGTGAAAACGACCTTAGTCACTCTAAACTCAACTGTAGAACTGTTGAGAAAGATCATTTAGTGGCAGTAGCTCAGTTGGTAGAGTGTTTGTTCACTGATCCAAAGGTTGGCGGTTCAAATCCCGCTCTTGACATAAGAAACATCAGTGGTTGAGCGGTCAAATCCACTGACCCACAGGTTGGTTGGTACGATTCCAGCTCCCACAGATGAATGCTGACACTTAACCCACCTCACCCCCGGTGTCTGCGTACACTGGTGTGTGAATGTGTGTGTGAATGGGTGAGTGGTTCCTTGTTGGAAAGCGCTTTGGGCGCCTTGAAGGTGGAAAAGCGCTGTATAAAGATGTGACCATTTATGTTCAATAAACCGACAGCTCGAACCACAGACTGTTTTAAATCATAGAAGTAAAATAAAATCTGAAGGTGAACCCTGGTGGCGTCATATTGTTTGGCTCAAAAATAATTTTCTCTTCCACATTTACTCCCTCCTCCCACCCGTGTGACGTCTGTAACGAGGAGCGTTTGGACTAATCAGAATCAGAATCACACTTTTGGTACGTCATCTGCCTAAAACGCCATTTATCTCACTTCACACGCAAACGCAAAACTGTAGTTTTCCAGAATCTCCACTATAGCCGGCGTTTTTTGTTTTCAGAGGTGAATTCGCTGTTTGCGTGTAAAAGATGGCTACAAACGAAGGGAAATGTCTCCGTTTTTAAAAATACTAGTCCAATAATAAGGTTAAAAGCGCTGAAAAGTCAATAGGTCTTTTTTAAAAGGTGCACTATGCGGGTCCGTCACCTGCTTGTTTCTATGGATACGTCACTGCTCTGCCAGAAATGTTCCACAGTGTGACATTAAACAGTTTTACTTTACATTTATTCCATTACAGGTGGTTTTAGAGCTCAAAAATACCTAGAAAAACAGACATTCTGACTGTGAGCGGGGTCGCCTCTCCACAGATCTAACCTTTAACTTGGTCTGGTTTGGTCTCCATGAAGATAGAAAGGTTTAATGCCATACTGTGGAACATTCCAGGCAGAGTAATAACATCTCCATGAGGAAAAGCCTTTGACGGATCCTCCACCAGAAAAGTTACAAAATGCACCTTTCAGTTTCAGGTTTTAAGGTCTTGTAAAGTCCTTGTTTTTACTCATCTGAACTGTAGTTAACTTCACATTTTGCATCCACGTGACTCTTATGACCCATAGGGGCAAACCTAAAGGCCTTACGGACGTTTACAGAGACACTTACCTGGAGTTAAGATGGTGACGGCGGTGAGGAGGGCCTGTTCTTCTGGAGACATGAGCAGCTCTCCTATACTTTTGTAAAAGTTGAACATTGGTTTGATGAACTCCTCTGAAATCCCTGGAGAAGAGACAGAGAAGAAGGTCTGAGTTTGTCCGAGCAGCCAGTCCCTTCTATGTTCTGTTCGACTCCAGAAGAGACTCGAACTGGACCAAAGAGCGTGAAAAACCGTCCAAACTTGAGACGATCCAGCCACAGACGCTCATTTGTCTCACTCACTATTTCGGCATTAACATTGGTATCGGCCGATATTGCCAAAATTTTTTTAACATATCGGTATCGGCCCAATGTGTAAAAGTGGGACGACATTAATGACCGATATTTGTCAGTACAGTAATCCCTTGAATTAACGTTTTCTCACATTTCTCTCTCGTTTAAACACTCAAACTTTTGTAGATTTTCAACAAAATGTATTAATAGTGAAGCGGGGGGGGGGGGGGCGGACATCGTGCTCAAATCCGTGATGACCGGCGTGAGACCGCGCGTCCCACCCGGGGCTGCGAGCACGAGACCCGTGTCCAAACCGTGCCTCCTCCTCCTAGACCTGGTCCAGTCCAGGTTTAGACCTGGTTTAGACCTGGTCTAGACCTGGTTTAGTCTGCGTTTCTATGCGGCACGGTGGCTGAGTGGCTAGCACTCACGCTTCACAGCAAGAAGGTTCCGGGTTCGATCCCCGGGTCGCCTGGGCCTTTCTGTGTGTGTTCTGTGTGGAGTTTGCATGCATGGTCTGGGTTCGATCCCCGGGTCGCCTGGGCCTTTCTGTGTGGAGTTTGCATGTTCTCCCCGTGTCTGGGTGGGTTTCCTCCAGGCACTCCGGTTTCCCCCACCAACCCAAAACATGCACCATAGGTAAAATCCTCCAGCTTAGGTCCTGACCAAGCCGAAGCAAGAAGATGGTCCCCGGGCGGAAGAAGTGTGCTGCCCACTGCTCCTAATATATATATATACACACAGTATGTGTGTATATATATATATATATATATATATGTATATATGTATATATGTATATATATATAGGATGGGTTAAAATGCAGAGAAGAATTTCTCCAGTGTGAGATCAATAAAGTCTCTTCTTCTTCTTAGTCCCGGTCTGGTCCTGGTTTAGTTCCAGTTTGGTCCCCCCCCCCCCCCCGCGTCCCCCATCTATAACATCAATCAGCAAAGGCCTCTTAGCCAATCAGGACGCAGAACACAATGTTACACTATAAAAAAAAAAAGTTACACTATAAAAAATGTTACAGTATAAAAAGAAAATTGAAATTGAAAAAAAAAAAAAAAATCAGGACTCAAAACACGTTTTGACATTCAAAACTTCATTTTGCATGATTTTCAGTCTGTATGAAATGTTATCTCAGAATTAAAAATAATTAAATATCGGTATCGGCCGATAACAATATTAATATCGGTTCACCTTTCATGGCCTCGTTGTTTTGCGGATTTTTTTATTCCAATTTTTTTTATAGTTTCAGTATCAGTGCGCATTGTGTTCTGCGTCCTGATTGGCTAAGGGACTGTAGACCTTTGCTGATTTGTCCATCATTCTCCTCCGTGTCTCCTGTACAGTACAGAATGTGTTTAGCCTAGCCTGGGAATTCCCAGGCCGCTTCCGTTCGTTTCGAACTGGAAGGCGGCCTGGAAACTCGTCCAAGCGAGAGTCCCAGATTTAGGGCCCCAATCAGAGAGCAGGGGAGGTGTGGTAAGACGGTGACGCGTACTACATGACAAACGGAAGCTTGTAGTTTGAACTGACAACTGACATGATTGGCTATGGACTTACGTATACGCTCAATGATAGACATTCATAACGCCCAATAAACGGCCGTTGGCAATCGCTAACCACACCTCCGCTACGGGATTTTTCGAAGCGAGTTTCCAGACCCATATCTCACTTGTGATATGGTCAGGTGTTAACCAGACTATGTTTAGCCAAATTTATATAAATGTTGGATCGCAGTGTGACTCTGAAGTGCTGTATGTTTGCAAGTTTTCTCCCCGACAAAACCCACAACGTCGACGAAACATTCTGCACCAAAGAATGTTTATAAGAATCTTCTCGCCCAAAAAAGAGCGCCAACAACTCCCCATAACCATGTTCTTCACTCGGATAAAGACGCCTGCACCGAGGCCTTCAGTGGAAAAAGATGCGACAGCAGAGCGGCGCCAGGACGAAGAGGCTGAGCTAAACCAGGTCTAAACCAGGACTAAACCAGGATTATAACAGGTCTAAACCAGAACTAAACCAGGATTATACCAGGTCTAAACCAGAACTAAACCAGGTCTAAACTAGGACTAAACCAGGACTAAACCAGGGTGAACAGACAGTAATTATCAAAGGAAAGGAGATTGTGGCTCTCCAGTCTCAAACAGAACTTGGATGGGAGAAATCACGACAACATTCGCATATGCTCAGCTCATTTCACAACCGGTAGCCGTATCTTTGCAAAATGTGAATAATAAAAAGCAATATAGTAGTACTTAAACACGTTACACATGTGGGTCTACTATATATAAATATGCCGACCTTTGCCATCACAATATGCTTGCCTCCCGTTTTCTGCACTTTACGCTCTCGTACCAGCCACAAACAAACTGGTTGTTGCCTCCAGACCTTTAGAGCTCTGAAGGCCTCCAGACCTTTAGAGCTCTGAAGTCCTCCAGATCTTTAGAGCTCTGAAGGCCTCCAGACCTTTAGAGCTCTGAAGGCCTCCAGACCTTTCGAGCTCTGAAGTCCTCCAGACCTTTAGAGCTCTGAAGTCCTCCAGACCTTTAGAGCTCTGAAGGTCTTGTGCTGTATCAGGGCTTGGGGAGAAGACCAGGTAGTCGATAATATTGGGATCGCTTACAGCAGCAGAATCGACAAATCGCCGCTGTCACTGAACAAACTTGAATCCATCTCATACGGATCTTCTCACCCAATTTGAGTTTTTTCATATAACGCTTCTTTTCTTTGGCGTCCAACTTATCCCTATACAGCTGATCAACTGCGTTAGAACTTTTGGATTCTGATGTGGAAGGTTTCTCGCGAAATTTAGATTTTTTCTGCATGGTTGCTATGTAAACACATGTAATTTTGAGCGTGTAATACATCCAAAATGGCCGCACATACGGGTAATCGTCGTGATTTTCCGGGTTCGTGAAAACGCTCTATTGCGGGTTATTTTTAGAATGCAACCACCGCGATAAAGGAGGACTGGAGTGGATTTCTTTTCGGTAGTTTTCGGTTGAGTGTCAGCTTCCTCTGCCGATTGTAAATTCTTTAAAGGGACAGTGTGTAAGATTTTTACCCGTTAATTACAGAAATTGAAGATACCCATTCAAAAATACAGTGTTTTCCAAGCCTTTTCACTTCCATCATGAAATCAAAGTATTCTGTTGGACTTAGATATACCTGCATAAAAGGGGGATCTTCCCCATGCAGAGGCAGCCATTTTGAATACAAGAGCCGCAGAAGGACATTTGGGCTCCGCCTTCGCCTTCGGCAAGGCTCGTGGTTTTGGGTAAACAACGACAAGCATGCTGCCGGATCAGACGTCGTAATGGATCTAACACGTGTTTTGGACTAAATTGTTTTACTGGATTTTATTCGCTGGATCCTTACGGACAAATTGAGACCAAGTTTATGGTGAAATACAGAGTTTGACCTGTCCAGAGCCTTCAAAGGTAAGCCAAGTAACAAACCTCATTTTATGCTTTTCCGTATAAAAGCCCCATGTGCTCAGGGAGTGATTGTTGTGCCGGGAAATGAATTGCATAGTCAAAAAGAGGAGACTGTAAGGTTTCATTTGATGTGTAGAGTGTCATGGTACACGATCGGGAATGTGTGTTTTCATGCAAAAAGAAAAAAAAAAACAGTGAACAGGACCGTGTTTTATTTATACAGTAGTTGTCGGCGAGGGCTCGCACAGCGCCGGGTGCACTTCACGCGTTCGTGCGTGGATACGCGAGCTGTCCGCGTTACGGCGCGCCCGGGTGACCCTCGAGGTCTGCCATAGCTAAAACAGGAAGTGCAATAGCACCATCCACCTATGCGCCACGAATCCTACACACTGGACCTTTAAATATCTGTGTTGTTTCTCAGTTCTTTAAGTTTTTTCCCCCTTTTTCTGCCACTCTGTTTGTTTTTGAACTGATGCCTCTCTCTGATTGGTTAATCCACCTGTCAATCAGTAGACAGGACACAGCTCCAGGTCCACTCGTCTTTGTGAAGTTTTGTCAGAGCGTGTGGTTCTGGACGGTCCGGTGAGGTCTCAGTGACACTTATACAAACATAAATATAATGTCTTTCTTACATAACTCCGCACTTTGAGCCAGAACATACAGGCTACAGCAAACACTGACTGGAATCTACAAAACTGACAAATACAGACGTTCTCAGGAGAATCGAGCTGTTCAGTTTAAATCACAATTAACACATCACAACTGCAAGAATTTAAACGTCCTACATTACAGAAAATTGTCTCTTGTCATGTTCTAACGCTGTTCCTTTCAACAAAAACAGACCTGGAGTTGTGTTTGTTTCATTCACACATTTTCAAGTTAATCACTGCTTTTTACTTTTAGTTTTCCAGGGCTGAAATTATCCAGTGATTCTAGTGAAGGTGTGTGGAGTTTAAAAACACAGTGGAGCAGTTCCTGTATCACCACATGACATTTATTAAATCACAGGTGGTTTTAGAGCTCAAAAATACCGAGAAAAACAAACATCTCCCAAACTGGTTCCTTGGCTTCATCTCCAGAAAGTATGAAAACAATTTTATTTTATTTAAATTTTAATTTAATTTAATTTAATTTTTTATTTTATTTTCTATTTTAGTTTTTATTTTATTATTTTATTTTATGTTTTATTTAAAAAAAAATTTATATATATTTTTTTACATTTTAATTTAATTTTTTTATTTAAAGGTGCACTTTTTGGTTGAGGGTCCATTACTTGCTTGTTGTTTCTATGGATATGTCATTCCTCTGCCTGGAATGTTCCACAGTGTGGCATTAAACAGCTCTGCTTTACATTTATTCAATCACAGGTGGTTTTAGAGCTCAAAAATACCGAGAAAATCAGACATTCTGACTGAGCAGTGCACAAAAGCCTGGCCAAAATGTAAGATATAAACACTTAAATCTATCAGAAAATGACTTAAAAGTAGTGAAATGATCTGTCCATGCAGCAAAATCATTTTACTCGACAAGTTCTCTTAAAATAAACTTCCTCTAAAGTAGAATGAAGCCGTCTCAGAACTAGTAAGTCGATAATAAATCTGAAAACAAGAAGAAAAACCTGATATATAATTTGCTGTGAACGAGGTCACAAGGTCACTTTGGTATCAAACTTCTCTCAAAGGAACCAAGCAGGTAGGGCGACCAGACGTCCCTGTTTACATGGGACAGTCCCAGTTTTGAGCCCTGATTTGTCCAAAAAAAAGTTTTGTATAAAAAATGTCCCTATTTTTTATCAATTTGATCCCTGTCAACAGTAAAAAGAGGCAGAAATTGTCATTTGTTTAGGTAAAATACAGGAAAGCTGCTTAAAAATGACCAAAACACAAATAAAAATGTGACTAAACTGACTCGTGTTTGTCATGAATGGGCCGAGTGCAGAACAGTTTTCCTTAATTACACACTCGTTTCACAATTTTATTATTACCAACCAACCCAAACCGGGGATATCCCAGTTTATTTTTATTTTATTTATTTATTTTTTTAAATCCGGTCACCCTACAACAGGTCAGATCTGTGGAGGGGTGTGCTCTGTCCAATTAAGAAAATGTTTTTCAAGTTTTTGTTTTTTTTAAGACTTTACTGTTCTCACATAGGAGAAATTTACTTGCCACAGTAGCTCCAGGCAGAGACAGTTTGAACAAGAAAGAAAAGTGCATGCAGCAAGAATAAAATAAAATAAGTAATGATAAAATAAGTAATAATAAAAAATAAAAAAAACGGTAACTCGGAGAGTATGGAAAAATATTGCACGTTTGAACTATATAGTATAGAAATCATTTCATAATTTCTTCAATTACAGGTGGTTTTAGAGCTCAAAAATACCTAGAAAAACATTCTGAGTGTGAGCGGGGTCGCCTCTCCACAGACCTGACCTGGAACTTGGTCCGGTTTGGCCTCCATGAAGATAGAAAGGTTTAAAGCCATACTGTGGAACATTCCAGACAAAGCAACAACATCTCTATGGAGAAAAGGATGGAGAAAAGTTACCGTATTTTCCGCACTATAAGGCGCACCTAAAAGCCTTCAATTTTCTCTAAAGCCGACAGTGCGCCTTATAATCTGATGCGCCTTATATATGGATCAATATTGGTTAATCATGGCTACCGTAGTCAGAAACTACTGTAGCTTCTATTCTATGCGCCTTATAATGCGGTGCGCCCTATACATGAAAACAGTTTTAAAATAGGTGCGCCTTATAGTGTGGAAAATACGGTACACAATGCAGCGTTAAGTGCAGTAGGCCTCGTCCTCTGCAAACGGCACAGTCATCTCCACGAGGTCTGGAGTATAGATTTGCACAAAAACTTCTGAAATGCGAATAATTCTTCTCAAATGTTGATGCTCCTGGTACTTCCCGTTTATGATCAGTTAAGTCGTCATCTACGGCTCATTAAAGTGTAGTTATTAAAAAGTCTAACACAGAACTAAAACTCGCACAGAACTCGTCTTTAGCTTTCATGAATGACGTATATCCAGATTTTTTTCGTGAGTTTTGAGTTCGGGGCGGCTGTCGGCGCAGGAGGCGTCGTCGCGGCTTCAAAATGTCAGTGGAGCTCAGAGGAAGGAGGAGGATGAAAAGCTCTCCTGATGTTCTGATAAGAAACAAAAGCTCCGTCAGACTGAAGAGCCGAGAATATATTTAATCCTATTGAAAACAGAGGCACCCGGGGACCCCACAACACACAAACATACACAACACACACACAACACACACTGTCCAGCCTGAGTGACGTCCTGACAGCCGCTTACATAAACATGAGGCTAAAATATCGGCACAAACCCAGAGCTCAGACCGCGGGTTTGGACCTTCTGGATTTATTAAGGTCGTTTTCACACCAGGAAAGTCACTTGCTTTGGTCCGGACCAAATATTTTATTTTTTTTTATTTTGGTGCGGTTCATTTTCACACTGCAGTTTTTTCCCCAAGTGAACCAACATCTGTAAACAAAAGCACATGTGCTGAGGTCGCTCAGTCATTGGACAGAAATGAGCCGTGTCCAAACACAGAAGGAGGAGAGTCATGGTGTTACTGTTTTCAATCTAGCCTTAGCGATATGGTTTGCTCAGTTTTTACAGTTCGCACAAATGTTTGTACAGCATCGTGAGGTTTACACTATTTTACAATCAATTTACAAACGACGAAGACACAGGGCAAGACGACTACGGAGGACAGCGCTCATGTGAGCATCAAGTTCTGACTCTTGCTCTTCACGCAAAACGTAAGTAAGCCTCAGTAAGCCCTTTCGTTTTGTTTTGTTTAGTTTCATTTCGTCAGCCTCAGTTTCCCATAATGCTCGACATACGACGGGAGCTCATCAAGTACAAAAAGCCAACTTGTGTCGGATCGAGTCCGGTCTGCATTCTCACCTCAAACGAACCGCACCAGAGTTCGAATGGAACCGTGCCGAGACTGAGCTTTTTAGGTGGTCTCGGTTCGCTTGTTCGCTCCGGATCAAGACTTTTGGTTTTTATTCACACCAGAACAAAAGGTCCGAATCAAAGGAGCAAACGAACTCTGGTTCGTTTAAAACGAACCAAACAAGGCAGGTGTGAAAACGACCTAAAACAAAATCAGAGAAATGTAGGTGTGCGCCTTTTTTTTTTAACGCACTGTAATACTATAAATGTTCTTAAAGGGATAGTGCGGTATTTTTTTTTTATGTGAATCTGTATGGCGTCCCCTTCACCCTGTTTTTCTTCTCAAAACAATATTTGGTGCTATTTTCTGTCGATTCGTATCACTGCGCTCCTATTAGTATTATTAGCCTGTTCACTTGTAAACATCACCACTTACAAGTGAACAGGCTAATAATAATAATAATAATAATAATAATAATAGGCGCGCAGGAATATGACTCGAGAGAAAAATAGCACCAAGCGATTCCGACTGCTGAATTTTTGTGGACAACTGTTTTGTGACGCAAATATATCACTTTTTGGACAAATATTGTTTTGAGAAGAAAAACAAGCTTTATTAACTGTCCCCAGTAATTTGCCGGACCTACTTTCATCAGTTCCAGAACCGGGACAGAACTCTGCTCAGAGGACACTGTCAGGGGTAAGTCAGTGTTAATGGACAACACTGCTGAAGGGGACCCGTACAGATTCACATAAAAAAACGCACTATCCTTTTAAAGCAAAATACTCTGAACTCAACGTTATTTCTGTAGGACTTTAAAAACAGCAGTCGACCAAAGTGCTGTTTTTCTCTCACACGGAAGGGCACGAAGTTAGAATCATCCATGTTTTGACTTCATCCAAGCACTCGAAAGATTAGAGGTTCAGTGGCACGAACAACTGGCATCTGCATAAAAATGAAATGACCTGAACGGCAACAGATAGAGAGAAAAAACAGAGGACTGATAACTGACCCCTGAGGGACTCCACATGTTAGCGAGGCCAGGGAGGACACCGCTTTACCAACATGGACGGAACTACTTTGGGTGGTCAAAAAGGACCTGAGTAGGGACAAGACCTGAGCCCAGGTCTCCAAAAGAGACAGTACGGGCTGGTGGTCCATCTTCTCCAAGAGCAGAAGAGCAACAGACTGTCCACAAAGACGTCACCAGAGACTCATAACAAAACTGACTCTGCTGTGACCACTTTTAAAACATCAAAAACAGGTCAAATGCAGTTTTATCAGCATTTTGGACATCAGTGGGAACTTAGAAAAACCAGGAGGAAAGTAGAACAAATCCACACCTGAGTTTGGCAAAAGGAGAAATTCAATTTGTCAACTGGACAAAATTTTATTTGGTCCAGTTGACACATTTTTCAGCTCATCCAAGCTCTGTCAGACGCTGGTGGACACTGCCTATATCTGCCTGAAGGGGGCGCTAACTACAATGAAATGACTCTGAAACTGACCAGAACTGAAGAAGGAGCTTGGATCAGCTGCGAAATGTATTTGACCAAATAAACTTTTGTCCAATTGACAAATTGAAATTCTCCTTTTGCCGTGGATTCTACCTGGACGACTGAGAGATTCTACACAAATCTTAAAGATCCCATGACATGGTACTTCTTGATGCTTTTATATGGCTCCTTAATGGTTCCCTAATACTGTAACTGAATCCTTCTTCAAAATCAAGCCTCAGTGCATGAGATATGACTCTGATTGTCTTCATGAGGCTAAATATGTCTCTGAAACACTTTATTCTGGGCGTTGATGCTTGAATGCAAATGAGGAGGACAGAGACAGGCCAGTGCAGCAGGTGGGGGTGTGGCCAAATAATCCACTGTGTGAAGGGGGGTTAAAGAGGCTATTTTTGTCAAAAAAAGAGAATCCGTCGTTAAACAGAAATGGGGGAGTTAGACATAACTTGTCTCCCATTTATAATTTGATTCTTAGACCAAATCAAAACAGACAAAGAAACATTAGGGCAGACGATCCAGGGCAGAGGGGTGGAGAGGGTCGTTAGACGTTGAATAGGGGGTCGTAACTAGTCGCCAGAGTAATTTGAAAAACAAAAAGACAGATTAGGGGGGGATCGTTTTCAGCGCTTTTTCAGTGTAGGACGCGCCTCCCGGCAGCTAGATTTAAGCAGTGTCTAACCAGTACAATAACCACAACTGACGAAGCCTCTCGGATGAGCGGCGAAATGTTTTCAACCAAACAAACTTTGTCCAGTTGACAAATTGAACTTCTCCTTTTATCACAAATACTCCACTGTTTCCTGGATTAGCGGTGCGATGTGCGCTGTCACTCACTTCCGTGTTTTAAGCGCGGAGGAAGATATGAGATGCTTTCCATAAAAAATGAAAAAAAAACACATTTCCACAGAAAATAAAATTAAACCACTGCTGTTTCAGACGTTCGGAAGCTCGGATAAAGGACATCCGAGCCTGGAAACACTCTCACGTGTCTCCAGGTAAAAAAAAAACAAAAAAATGCAGCTCGTATCTCGTAGCTCGTTTGCCGTCCAAATTCTCTGGGCGTGATTTCCAGAGACGGTGGGTAGACGTCCAGACAGGGGGTGGAAATCTTTCCGCGAGTGTGACGTCAGAAAGTTTCCTTGTTCAGAATCGCCCGTTTGGGCTGTCTTTTTTTCAAACGCGGAAAAGGATCGCAAATGCTCAGTTTACACATTTTGTAACTTTTAGCCAAGGAAGGGGGCCCTAAACAGGGTAGGGGAGCTCACATTAACGCTCAAAAACCTCAGAAAGTGAAAATTTCATGTCATGGGACCTTTAAGAACTCCTGAGTTTGTGGTTAAATTGCTCCTATCTGCCCCTGCCCTGCTCCTGTCTGCAAAAGGACTCGCCTCTCCACAGATCCCACCTGTTACTTGGTCTTGTGGTGTCACCTGCCGGTCTTTTTAGAGATCGAGAAGTTTAATGTCACAGTGGAATGCCTGTGGAACATAAATGAAGTCAGTTTGTCAGCTGGACAAAGTTTATTTGGTCGAAGACGTTTCGCCGCTCATCCAAACTACTTCGTCAGTAGCTTTGATGAGCTTAATACTTTTTGGGCAAGTTTCAACGTTTTTCTCCTGTGTTTCGACGTTTCTCACAGGAGTTTCGACAGTTTTTGTGCAAGTTTCAGCGTTTTTCACCCGAGTTTCAACGTTTTTCATGGTATGTGAAAAACTGAAGCAGCTTGGATGAGCTGCGAAACATCTTCGACCAAATAAACTTTGACCAGTTGACAAATTGAATTTCTCCCTGTACCATGGATTCTACCTGGAGGACTGAGGGATTCTTCACGCATAAATGAAGTCCTAACATCACCATGGAGACAGCGTGTGCCAGAGCCTCCACCAGAAGTTCCACAGCGCCTCTTTAATAAAGTCTTGGTAGGATTAAGTCTAAGGGCATTTCTGTGCAAACGCCCGGGCGCTGTAACTGGAGACTGTGTAACTTAAACCTGAGATCAGCTCCACGGCTCCTCCTGCGTCACAGAAATCACCACATGAATAATTTGTGGAGGATCTCAGAAGCTGCAGGAGGACCACAAGCGCCTGTCAGGACTTTTGATGCCGCTAAAGAAAGTGTAACAATGGGAAAAGGAAAGGAAAGACTTAACCCTCTGAGACCCAATTTGCAACCCATTTCCTGGATTAAACATTTTTTCAAAACCTCTTTAACATGTTTTCCTAAGCATCTAATGCAGAAAATAATTTGTTTTATCTTTTTCGTGAGGAAACTGTGGAAATGTTACAAAATTGCAACAGCTTTAGTGGTTACCAATATTACAACTTCACATTTAATAAAAGGCAACTTTGTGTTTTTTGCTCACTCCATAAAATCAAAACATATTTCAAATGAATTAATTTAATTGAGAAAACAGTTTTTATACAGAACAGGGGCACCCTTTGTAACCCAGTGTTGCGTTTTTGCAACATTTACATCGATCACTCTAAATCAGGGGTGCTCAACCTTTTTTTTTTTTTTTTAACTGAGATCTACGTTTGAGGTTGATGTTGTACCGAGATCTACCAAGAGGGGGGGTCTGTGATTGCATAAATGTAAGGTAGAGCTGTTTAATGTCTATGGAACATTCCAGACAGAGTACTGACATATACAGCTCTGGAAAAAAAAAATAAAAAAAATGCATTTTTTCTGAAATCAGCATCTCTACATGTATTACAGCCATTCCATTCCAGCGTCTGTTGAATTCCAACACAAACACAAAGCTGAGCTGCTTCAGTTCTTGCACCAGGAGTGGAATAAAGTCACCCAAGAACAATGTGAAAGGCTTTTGGAGTGAGATTATTTTTAAGTTCCATAGGGGCGAAAAAAATCGGATTTGGGTCGCTTCAGGCTGCAGTGTGAACGTAACAGAGATATGTGATCCTAAAACCGATACATATCCGATCTTTTGGCGTGCGACTTCAGTCTGAACGGCCAGGTCGCGTTCATCTGACCTATACGTCATCAACAAGTAAAAGTGGTACAAGTAGGTGCTCACAAATGTACACAAACGTTCTTCTCGTCATGTGAAAATAGTATATGAACTCCGTGTCAGTGAAGCGGCGAAGCACGTAGCAATCCCACCACTCTTGGCTGCGACTCCGCACCAACACGTTCATTTCTACGGACGTTGCTGCCACTGCCCCACAAAACGCCGTGGTCAAAAACTTCGTCCTTCTCCTTCTCCGTCTCCTCCTTAAAACAAATAAGCTGTGCATGTTTTGCCTCCGGTACGACAACAACTTTAGGCGACTTCCATAAACACTGAGCACGCTCGCTACACGTGACGTCGTCGTGTCCTCCAAGGCGCATGCGGAACACTTTTGGGACATTTAAAGTTCACACTGGAGATCACGTACAAGTCGCATTTAATTGGAAATGTGAACGCCTCGCAAAAAAATCGGATTTCACAAAAAAATCGGAATTGAGCATTAAGCTCTGTAGTGTGAACGTAGCCATACACGATCAACTGGTAGATCGCGATCGACTGTTTGGGCACCCCTGCTCTAAATCATGTGTATTATACTTTTTAACTGGAGTCAGCGGAACCACCTCATCATCAATGCAGGGAAGACCAAGGAGATGGTGGTGGACTTCCGCAGACACCACTCTACTGCCCCCTCAGTGAACATCCAGGGAAGGGACATTGAGAGAGTGGACTCATACAAGTACCTGGGTGTTCATCTGAACAATAAACTGGACTGGACTCATAACACAGATGCACTGTACAGGAAGGGCCAGAGTCGGCTCTATCTCCTGAGGAGACTCAGGTCCTTTGGAGTGAGAGGGCCACTCCAGAGGACCTTCTATGACTCTGTGGTGGCATCAGCCATCCTGTACGGTGTGGTCTGCTGGAGCAGCAGCATCACAGAGAGGGAGAAGAAGAGGCTGGACAAGGTCATCAGGAAGTCCAGCTCTGTCCTGGGCTGTCCTCTGGACTCAGTGCAGGAGGTGGGGGACAAGAGGGTCCTGGCTAAGGTCACCTCTATGCTGGACCATGAGTCTCACCCCCTGCAGGACGCTCTGTCTGCTCTGGAGAGCAGCTTCAGTGACAGACTGATTCACCCTCACTGTGTGAAGGAGAGGTTTCGCAGGTCTTTCCTCCCTGCTGCTGTCAGACTGTACAACGAACACTGTTAACATGTCATTCAACTTTATCTGCACTACAATGTTCAGCTATACCCGAGAGTCTATTTTTAGGTATCATCCTAGGCCATTATTTATTTATTTATTATATTGTTCTATTGCATGCTACTTTTTCTTGCTGTTCTTGATCTGTGCATTGCAACACTGGAATTTCCCCACTGTGGGACTAATAAAGGCATATCTTATCTTATCTAAAATGTTTCAGAATTAAAAACATTTACAAACCATAGATTTCAATTCCAAACCTTTGAGCAAGATTTTAAACTGTCCTATAGAGACCAGTTCCTTTAGTTTACAGTCTTTTTGTAGATGTGTTGATGTGTTCAGAGGGTGATTTCCTTTAATCCTGGTTTAGTCCTGTTTTAGTCCTGTTTTAGTCCTGGTTTAGTCCTTTCTGGGTGTTCAGTCACAAATAAATACATTAAAAGAAAGAAAGAAAGTGTTCTACTGTGTTTTCAAACTCCACACACCTTCACTTCTCTCGACTGAACTAAAGGTAAAAGGAGCTGTTCACTTGAAAACTACCACTTCATGACATCACGAGGTGGAACAGAGCGTTTGGAGCTTTGGAGATGTAGACAGACGAATAATAAAGAGTTCCTCAAACATGAATGAAACAAACGCAACTCCAGGTCTGTTTTCGAGGAGGAAACGACATTAGAACACCAGGGGTACGAGTCCCACAGTTTGAGAAACAGATTTATCGTATTTACAAATGTATAATGTGAAGGAACACAAGTCTGATTATTTACATTATACTGAACACTAAAGAAAAAAATCAAACATCTCCACCTGCACATACAGGTTCATCCACGGTTATATCCATAAATGTCCATGTCTCATTGTTTCACATTTAGCTCGAGATGAATTGGGAAAAAATTGGAAAATAAAATGTTTTTAAACTTGTAAAACGTACCACTGTTTCGGATGCGTTCCTCCAGAACCTCTGTGTGTCCAGATGGTGTTTTCCGGTTGAAGACCTGAGCCGAGCGCAGGAACATGGCCTCCACAGCAGAACCCTTCAGCAGAGCGATCTGATCCTCATGGTCCAGAGAGAGGAACCCTGAAGGTCCAAAGAGGCACATTTGTACCAAGTCAAAACAGCGTGTGCAGAGTTTCCCGTGGGTTTAGATCAGGGGTGTCAAACTCATTTTGGTCCGGGGGCCGTATCCAACCTACTTTAATCCCAAAGGGGCCGGATCAGAAAACTCAGGGCAAATATACCCCAAAAATATCAATAAGTCCAAATATTTGTGCATTCATCTTCTTCTGCTTTTCCATTTTTCTGGGTCGCGGGAGCAGCAGTCCAAGCAGTGTTCAGCTGCCCAGAACACAATGCACCAGCCCCCATGAATCCTCCCACAGGAGGACTAAATATTTGTGCAGAGAAATGTAAATCTATTACAGAAGTATTTTTTTATTTGATGAACTCTCTTTTACAAAATATTATAATAATATTATGAACAACCTGAAATTTTAAAGGAGAATTAACGTTTTTTTTTTTTTTTTTTTTTACAATCCTTATTTCGGTAATAAAACAAGTTGTTTTACTCACCAGGGCCGGCCCAAGGCATAAGCGAACAAAGCGGCTGCTTAGGGCCCCCACGCCACCAGGGGGCACCCCAAGACCAGTTGGAATGGCCACTTGGTAAAATATTTTTAAATTTAAAAATAAATGCTGTTGTGTTATTATGTTGCGGAGTTTATTTAAGATTTCTTTTAAGATGTAAGATTTATTTAAGATTTATTTATTTATTTGTTATTTAATAACTGTTTTAAAGTACTGTTTGTAAGCAGTGTGTATGCTAGGTTTTGTTTTGTAGTTGAGCTGATTTGTTGTGTTACTTACAAATAGTTAAACATGCCACACATCACTCTGAATATTTTATTTTGCAATAGCCATAATGACACAGTATAATGTAAACCAGCTAAAAATGCGGATGATAGTGGGTGTCTTAGACTAACTGTGTAGTCTATGAAATGATAAAGCAGCTGTAGTACAGTTTAGGTAGTGTAGGGGGCCCCCAAATCAAATTCTGCTTAGGGCCCCATAAAGGCTTGGGCCGGCCCTGTTACTCACCCATAGCGCATGCACACTGGCCTCCTCATCTCCTCAAAAATTATGGCTAAATCTCGGATTACAGGCCACATTTGACTCAAACTAAAGTGTAGACTAAGACATTGAGCTTCTATGATTTGAAAAGTGCTAAAGTTTGTGTTATTTGGAGACCGCAAACATGTGCCCCGAGAACTCATGTTACGGATATCGCTAAACTAAAATATCTCCGGAAATGTTCCATATGACACCAAAGTGCTATGGGTGAGTAAAACAACTTGTTTTATTACCGAAATAACGCTCAGATTGTAAAAAATGTTAATTCTCCTACAGATTTCCCATTCACCTCCTGAACAAATAGGAATTAGTCAATTTTTCTTGGAAAATCCTGCACTTGACGTCCACTTTTCTCATTTTTGACATTTTGCTGATGAGGGCGTCACGGTCAACAGTCAAAACGATGGTCCTTTAAGAGCGTTTGGAAAGAGGCGAGTCTTCATTTGTGCTGCTCTGGTGGGAGGGGCCACGCACAGAGGCGCTATGCTAAACTGCGCAGAAAAGAGGCGCAGAAAATTACCAATATTTTAACAGAAAATATAATAAAGATATTTGAATAGAAAATCAGCCGAGGGCCAGATTAAAGGTCTTGGAGGGCCGGATCTGGCCCCCGGGCTGCATGTTTGACACCCCTGGTTTAGATGAAGACTCTGGTGGCATGAGCGCTCCATATTTGAATAAATACATTTTAATACAATATTTTGGTGTATAAATGTCTCTTATTGCCTCTAATGAACAAAAAAGCAGCAACGATTTACAGATTAAAATGGTTATTTTATCATAACACGACTAGCAAAGGAATGGAATGTTCCACAGTGTGACTTTAAACTGTTCTACTTCAGTTACAGCTGGGTTTTATTTATATACCTGGAGAAACAGACATTCTGACTGTGAGTGGGGTCGCCTCTCCACAGATCTGACCATCTGGTTTGGTCTCCATGATGATAGAAAGGTTTAAAGCCATACTGTGAAACATTCCAGACAAAGCAATAACATCTCCATGGAGACAAGCGTTTGACGGACCCTCCACCAGAAAAGTTACACAGTGCAGCTTTAAAGTATGAAGACAGTAATAAACATGTATAATAATCAAATCTAAACTCTGATCCTTTGTGTCGGTGAAGAGAAAATACCGGGGATGTTTTTGGTGAACTCCACGAGGACTTGGACCTGACTCGTGGCCATCTCTGTCAGGAGCAGGAAGTTCTCCTCAGGGCTGTACTGGTCATGGAGCTGGAACGAGAGCACAGAAGTCACAGATAAAAAATATTTGCTATTTTTATTCATTTAGTTTTATTATTGGACTATGGTTCATTGGTTTGTTGGTTTGGTGGTTCATTGGTTTGGTGGTTTGTTGGTTCGGTGGTTCGTTGGTTCGTTGGTTCGTTGGTTCGGTAGTTCGTTGGTTCGGTAGTTCGTTGGTTCGGTAGTTCGTTGGTTCGGTAGTTCGTTGGTTCGGTAGTTCGTTGGTTCGGTAGTTCGTTGGTTCGTTGGTTCGGTGGTTCGTTGGTTCGGTGGTTTGTTGGTTTGGTGGTTCGTTGGTTTGGTGAAGTGCGCTCACGCTCGCTCTATCACCGGTAACGATGGAACTTGTCCGGACGTGTTTATCGTTCAATTCGTTCAATCTGTCAGGCTGGAGCAGCTTCGGTGATCGGAAAATTATTTTTGACAAAAGCTCCAAATCACGGCGTTCTTGTTGATCTAATTAATCTTTTTATTATTTATTTGAAGAAGAAGAAGTGAAGAAGTGAACTTTATTGATCTCACACTGGAGAAATTCTTCTCTGCATTTTAACCCATCCTATATATATATATATACATATATTAGGAGCAGTGGGCAGCACACATTAGGGCGCCCGGGGACCATCTCCATGATCTTCTTGCTTCGGCTTGGTCAGGACCTAAGCTGGAGGTACCTATGGTGCATGTTTTGGGTTGGTGGGGGAAACCGGAGTGCCCGGAGGAAACCCACCCAGACACGGGGAGAACATGCAAACTCCACACGGAAAGGTCTGGGCGACCCGGGGATCGAACCCGGAACCTTCTTGCTGTGAAGCAAGAGCGCTAACCACTCTGCTACCGTGCCGCCACGATTATTGATTATTTGATTATTTTGACTGTTTTATGGACCTATTGTATGACTTATTTTATGGACTTATTGTATTGCTCTGTGAAGCGTCTTTGAGTGTCATGAAAAGCGCTATATAAATACAATTTATTATTATTATAAACATGTGTCTACTGATACTTTACTACTTTACTGATATCATTCTCTGGAGGTGTGATGCCAACTAAAGGCACTACTCTGTCTGAACCTCTGTTACTCAAGTTACATTTTCTGGTGGAGGGTCTGTCAAACGCTTTTTTCTGTGGAATTGTTATTGCTTTGTCTGGAATGTTCCATAGTATGACATTAAACCTTTAGACCAGACCAGACCAAGTTCCAGGTCAAATCTGTGGAGAGGCCACCCCGCTCACACTCAGGATGTTTTTCTAGGTATTTTTGAGCTCTAAAACCACCTGTAATTGAAGAAATTATGAAATTATTTCTCAACTATATAGTCCAAACGTGCAATATTTTTTCCATACTCTTGTAGTTACTGTTTTTTTTAAATTATTATTATTACTCATTTTATTATTATTTATTTAATTTTATCCTTGCCTGCATGCACTTTTCTTTCTTGTTCAAACTGTCTCTGCCTGGAGCTACTGTGGCAAGTAAATTTCTCCTATGTGAGATCAATAAAGTCTTATCTTAAAATAAAAAATACCTTGAAAAACATTTTCTTAATTGGAGAGAGCGCACTCCTCCACAGATCTGACCTGTTGTAGGGTGACCGGATTTTCAAAAAAACTGGGATATCCCCGGTATGGGTTGGTTGGTAAAAATAAAATTGTGAAACTGTTCTGCACTCGGTCCATTCATGACAAACACGAGTCAGTATTGTCACATTTTTATTTGTGTTTTGGTCATTTTTAAGCAGTTTTTTGTATTTTACCTAAACAAATGACAATTTCTGCCTCTTTTTACTGTTGACAGGGATCAAATTGGTCAAAAATAGGGACATTTTTTGTATAAAACTTGGACAAATCACTAGTTTTGGACAAATCAATCTCAAAACTTGGACTGTCCCGTGTAAACAGGGACGCCTGGTCACCCTACCTGCTTGGTTCCTTTGAGAGAAGTTTGATACCAAAGCAAGAACATCTCCATGTAGACGAGTTCCACCAGAAAAGTTACACATTGCACCTTTTAAAGCATCTATTCTTTAAAAGCATCTGAAGCTGCTATCCCATACTCACAATAAACTTTATTCTATATTTTATTTTATTTGCACTTGCACATTTATATAATTATTAGTGCTGTCAGGCGATTAAAAAAATGTATCTAATTAATTACAAGATTCTTAATAAATTACAGGATATAATAATATAGCTGCAAGCAGCAATGGGGGGGGCCAAGCAGTGACCCAGCCTAATTTGATGACGTGTGTTGGATCAGTCTTCGCCCAAGGATCCCAGGGATACCAAGTTTTTGAAAATCGGACTTACGGTTCAAAAGTTACAAGCAGAAATGTCCCTCAAATTTTGACCTGTTGGTGGCGCTAGAGGGTTTGAGCTGGGGACCTGTAATTTTTTGTGGGGAATTCTGGGAAGGACGCGAACATCTGTGAAATGTTTGAAAATAATCCTATGAAGGGTTCCCGAGATATGAGCTCACTTCCTGTTTGGCGACTTTTAGGATGCGATTGATTGGCTGTCACGACAAAACGATAAGAGATATCAAAAATCCAGGCAAATTTCTGAGGAGGCTCAGTCCAAAGATGCTAAGTACCAAATTTGAGCAAAATTGGTCCAAAATTGAGGGAGGAGAAGCATTTTGAGTGTTTTTCATAAAATTCAAAATGGCGGAAAATTGGACATACAGTTCAAAAGTTACACGCAGAAATGTACCTGAAAATTCCTGCAACTTTGACCTGCTGGTAGCGCTAGAAGGTTGGGGGTGGGGACCTATAAATTGCTGTGGGTAATGAGGAGACTGGCTGGAATGTGGATGCAAAATTTCACAACTTTTTACCAGACGGTTCTAGGGGTTGCCATAGACTCCCAGAGGCGGAAGAATATTTTATAATAATAATAATAAATATAGCTGCAAGCAGCAATGCGGGGGCCAAGCACCGTTTGACAGGGTCTAACAAGGTCTGACAGGATCTAACAGAGTCTGACAGGGTCAGGGTCTAACCCTGTCAGAACAGACACATCAAAGACATATCAAAGGTTGCTATATGCGTTGCTAGGCAATTGACAAATTTCTGCAACTTTGACCTGCTGGTGCCACTAGACGGTTGGGGCTGGGGACCTATAAATCGCTGTGGGTAATGAGGAGACTGGCTGGAATGTGCATGCCAAATTTCACAACTTTTTACCGGACGGTTCTAGGGGCTGCCATAGACTTCCTATAGAATAGAAGAATAATAATAATAATCCTGAGACCAGAACATCAAAGCAAAGATCAAAGGGTTACTAGGCAACTTGCCTAGGCAACGGAATACAATTCCTATAGGGTGCCCAGCACCTCCGGTGCTTGGCCCCCTAAATATAGCTGCAAGCAGCAATGCGGGGGCCAAGCACCGTTTGACAGGGTCTAACAAGGTCTGACAGGATCTAACAAAGTCTGACAGGGTCTGACAGGGTCAGGGTCTAACCCTGTCAGAACAGACACATCAAAGACAGATCAAAGGTTGCTATATGCGTTGCTAGACAATTGACAAATTTCTGCAACTTTGACCTGCTGGTGCCACTAGACGGTTGGGGCTGGGGACCTATAAATCGCTGTGGGTAATGAGGAGACTGGCTGGAATGTGCATGCCAAATTTCACAACTTTTTACCGGACGGTTCTAGGGGCTGCCATAGACTTCCTATAGAATAGAAGAATAATAATAATAATCCTGAGACCAGAACATCAAAGCAAAGATCAAAGGGTTACTAGGCAACTTGCCTAGGCAACGGAATACAATTCCTATAGGGTGCCCAGCACCTCCGGTGCTTGGCCCCCTAATAATAGGAATCAGTAGAAACACTATGGATGCCTTCACAGCTTTGCTGCTTGGCCCCAATTACAGGATTCGTAATAAAGTCTAAGCCTAGGCTTGGATGAAATGGATGAAAATATAAAATGTTGTACCAGTTTCTTGGCGACGTCCTGTGGGATCTGGTGTCTCAGGTACGCCTTTAGAATGACCTGCAGGAGAGCGTGCTGTTCTTTGGTGATCTCCACTTTGTCCTGGAGAAAAGACACAAGTGAGTGTGACATCCATAGACTTTATTGTGAAGGAGCTGTAGACCACACCCTCACGTATCAGGTGTATACCTTCATGTTTCTATCTTTATACAGTATATACTTAATTTGATGCGCAGTTATGTAGTCAGTTGAGTCATTCAGTTGCCATGTTAGTTTTCACTGTTCACTCCTCTTTTTCCGTTGCTTTCGAGGTGATTGGTGGAGACATTGATTTGGAGGCGCGCCCTTATCAGTGCAGTTCAGGTGCGCCCCATCATCCTGATCTGGACTCTACCAAATGCTGCTTTGAGAGGGGAGGTTTATCTAGGGAAATGGTTTTAACCAACTATTGATAGATGAACTAATAATTAAAAACTGATTATACATCAACAATGTGCAATATTTTGTATTCTACTATATATTGATCAAAGGAGAAGTTCAATTTGTCAACTGGACAAAGTTTGTATATGTTTAGATATAAGCAGGGTCTAACCAGTACAATAACCAGAGCTGACGAAGCCTCTCGGATGAGCGGCGAAACGTTTTCAACCAAACAAACTTTGTCCAGTTGACAAATTGAACTTCTCCTTTGATCATGGATTCTACCTGGACGACTGAGGGACTTTTCACGCATCTACTATATATTCTATTTATGAAATGTGAACCTGTAAATAGTGCAATCGATTTGGTAGTTTTTTGTATGTGTGAAGGCACCTGTGTCTGGGGCTTGGTGGT
Source organism: Paratrypauchen microcephalus (assembly GCA_036785185.1). Taxonomy (NCBI): domain Eukaryota; kingdom Metazoa; phylum Chordata; class Actinopteri; order Gobiiformes; family Gobiidae; genus Paratrypauchen; species Paratrypauchen microcephalus. The sequence continues at coordinate 4,374,422 of JAVJIX010000082.1, forward strand.
TTAGGCTGGGCTATAAGGGGGGTGTTTGTTTCACTGGTTTTTGTGGCTGTGGCTGTGGCGAGATGCTGTCTGTCAACTCTGTAAATGATGTGGCCAAATTAAAAAAGGTGAAGAGCTCAAATTTTTTGTTTGACCCTTCGGGTGCTACAGCTGTCCTAGGCTAGTAAGAAGCCAGTTACATCTACAATCTTACGTTTATATAAATGGACACAGCCAATGCACGAGCCGTCGTGTTTCAAATAGGTGCGGATGTGGCTCTTCCGGCTCATTCTGACTCTGGCTCCCATTGACTCACACTGGAACATTGTAGCTCCTCTGCTGCTGTGGCCTCGACATTTTGGTCTTAAGATGTTCGCGTTAACCCGCTCTACATGATCCTGTTTTTTTTCTGCTATTTTGTCTGTTAAAAAAAAAAAATCCTATTCATAATAGAGAGCCTGGTAACCATTGGCATCAATGAGCTTCATTTGACTGGAACTGAACGCAGTGGATGACATCCACTTCTTTACTTCTGTGCACAAAACACATATTTCCATGCCGATAGATTCATTTTATGCAATACTGTGGAATATTATGGATAAAGGAACAATATTTCCATGGAAACAAGCACAGGAGGCCTTCCTACAGGCCAAGTAAGAGTCAGGTTTGTGGAGATGCAAGGCGCTCACACATTTTCAATGCAAATTTTCAATTTTCTGCTGTTACACACTCTGGCTTTAATTGTATTTTATGATATTTTTATGTATGACCATAAACTGTATAAGGAAGTGGCCATAGCAACCATAGTGTTTGGCCCCAGTCAAATGAAGCTCACTGAGGAGAGTAGTTATAGGAGCAAATTAGGAATATTAGGAATAGGAACTTATTTACAGACAAAATAGCGAAATAAAAACCCAGGATCATGTAAATTAGATTAGCTCATGTACATTTAAAGGGATAGTGTTGTTTGTTTTTTTATGTGAATCTGTATGGCGTCCCCTTCAACAGTCTCGTCCATTAACATCCATTAGTCCACTGACTTACCCATGGGGCCTGTTCTCCTCCGGTTCCGTAGCTCGTGAACGTAGTTACGGTAAGTTAGCCAGGACAGTTAAATAAACTTTTTCTTCTCAAAACAACATTTGTCCGAATTTGTAATTGCTTTTTGCCAAGTGTTATCTGTGAAACGATCACCTAGTTCCTCTTCCCATTGAATTTTTAGATGGCCTAATGATGAACAGGCTAATAGAGCTAACCTGACTTGATACGAATCGAGAGAAAATAGCATCAATGCGAATTACGCTGCAAAATTTTTAGTGGACAACTGTTTTGTGACGCAATTGTATCACTTTTTTGACAAATGTTGTTTTGAGAAGAAAAACAAGCTTTATTAACTGTCCCCGGCAACTTACCGTAACTATGTTCACGAGCTACGGAGCCGGAAGAGAAGCGGGCTCAGATCACGCTGTCATCGGTAAGTCAGTGTTGATGGACGAGACTGTTGAAGGAGACGCCGTACAGGTTCACATAAAAAACCCCACACTATCCCTTTAAGACCAAAATGATGAGGCTCACGGCAGCAGTGGGAGAGGGGTGACACTTTTTCAATGATAAGCCAACTGGAGCCAGAGTCGATGGAGCCAGAAGCACTCCCATGCTCACTTTAACTATGTCCATTTATATAAACCAGGGGTGTCAAACATCCGGCCCTCCAAGACCCTTAATCTGGCCTTCGGCTGATTTTCTATTAAAATACTGGTAATTTGCTTTTCAGGCACAAATGAAGGACCATCGTTTTGACTGTCGACCGTGACGCCCTCATCAACAAAATGTCAAAAATGAGAATAGTGGACGCCGAGTGCAGGATTTTCCAAGAAAAATGGACTAATTCCTATTTGTTTATGGAGGTGAATGGGAAACCTGTACACTCGGTGTGTTTGCAACAAGTGGCGGTGCTCAAGGAATATAATCTTAAACACCACTACGAGACACGGCATTTCGAACAGTACAAGAACTTGAACAGAGATTTGAGAAGACAGAAGATACACGAATTATTGCTGGGACTGAAGAAACAGCATTCTGTAATAGATTTGCATTTCTCTGGATAAATATTTGGAGTTATTGATATTTTTGAGGTATATACTATATACCATGAGTTTTCTGATCCGGCCCCTTTGGGATCAAAGTAGGTTGGATACGGCCCCCGGACCAAAATGAGTTTGACACCCCAGATGTAAACCGTCTATGATCTCGCACCAATCACAAAAAACAGGAAATGCTAATGACAAAAGTTCAGAAGGTTTCTGGGTAACATTTTGACTCCGTGTAGGTGTTCATGTTTTTCCCTGGAATGTTCCACAGGATGGCTTTTAATTTAACTTTCTCCATGGAGACAAGCAGGCCCCATCACAAGACCAAGTTACAGGTCAGATCTGTGGAGAAATGGGCTCTTTCACTGTAATAATGTTTTTTTTTAACTGTAGTTTTGAGAAATAAAACCACATGTGATTAAATAGGCACAAGATGTATTTGTTTAATGCCATACTGTGGAACATCTCCATGACACAAGCTGATGGCCGACCCTCCACCAGAAAGGTTCCACAGTGCAGCTTTAAATATGGCATTGTCCAGAGCGTTCAGCGTGTCCAGACCTTGAGGGGTTTGGTGGTGGAGGTGACCTGTTTGCTGTCCGTTTGCTCGCCCTCCGGCTCTTCTCCCATCGATCCGGATCCCGGGGAGGACTTTGTGTTTTTCCGTAACCTTTTGGATTTACACTGGATTTCTGTGAGGAGGCCTGAGAAAAAGAAACGGAAAAGTTTGGGCAAAGTCAGAGCGTAAGTAGGTCCGGTAACTTCTCTGGAACATGAAATAAAGCTTGTTTTTCTTCTCAAAACAAAACATTTGTCCGAAAGGTGATATATTTGCGTCCCAAACAGTTGTCAACGAAACATCTATCAGCGTAGATTGCGTTCGCGTATTGTGTCTGTCGACTTGTATCGCTGCGCGCATATTAGCTGTATCAGCCTGTTCACTTGTAAACTTCCCCTTACGGCGGACCACATCTGTCGTACACTTCCGCTAAAGGTGAACAGGCTAATACAGCTAATATGCAGACAATACATGAACGCAATCTACGCTGCTGGATGTTTCGTGGACAACTGTTTTGGACGCAAATATATCACCTTTCGGACAAATGTTTTGTTTTGAGAAGAAAAACAAACTTTATTTCATGTTCCAGGGAAGTTACCGGACCTACTTACGTGGGCTCCAGAAAGCGAGCCGAACCGGGATCAGCTGAGACTGTCAGAGGTAAACCGGTGTTAACACACGTAACTTTTAGAAGGAAACCCATACAGATTAACATAAGAAAAAAAAACAACAACAACACACTATCCCTTTAATGAACTGTCAACAATTGAACCTGGTGGACTGAATGAAGCACAGGATTTGAGCTGCTTTTTGTAAATAATTACTTAAATATCGCTTGTGGGGTGTGTAGATAGTGTTTAATATATTCATGTTGTGACTGTCCAATTCTGAAGATTCTGCACTGGTCAGTGTGGTGTGGTTACTTGTGTGATCATTTAAAAATATTGCCTAGTGATCCAGGGTTTGGCAGTTCTTGATGGGTGGACCGCGTGTGATCCCAGCTCCCACAGATGAGCGCTGCCGTTGTGTCCTTGGGCAAGACGCTGTCTGCGGACACTGGTAGCCCCCATGACAAAAGATAAATCAAGGCCTGTTGTGACGTGAGCCGTCCTCCTGTGGACCCACCACCCGCGGGAGGATGAATGAATGATATGTCTGTTTTTCTACTGTGTATATATAATATATATTGCATTTAAAAAATATGACTAAGTGAAAGAACATGTGACCGGTTGGTATTTAGTCGCACCCGGCACTACTCGGGCAAACCTGATGACGCTGTAGAATCGAAACGTGTTGTTCACTCTTATCTAATAAAGGAATAATCGGAAAGTCAAACAAATGTGCGGTAAACTTCTTTTTTTCGGGAATTATTCAATGTTCCTGCTGGAAGCTGTGCATGGATTTTTGAACTTTTAAACTTAAACGGACAGTGTGTAGGATTGGTGGCGCATTGGTGGATGGTGGGTATTGCATTTCCGGTTTTAGCTACGGCAGACCTCACCCAGGCGCGCCGTAACGCGGACAGCTCAGCGTACCCGAGCTATCCGCGAACCGCGCGCACTCGTGAAGCGCACCCGGCGCTGTGCGCGGGTGGGGGGGAATCGGGAACTGGACCGCGGAGGGCGGAGGGCGGTCTGAGGTTGGTTACTAAAGATTCTGATTTGAATCATCCGTGAGTGACGGTAACCCCGCAGGCGTCCTGTAGGGTCCAACCAGATGGAATTACCTCTTCTAAAAATAAACTTGTTTTGCTTCTGGGTCCGGGGTTTAAATTAGTAATGAGACTGTAATTTTATCTTCAGAAGGAATCAGAGGAGTCAGAGGAGTCAGAGGAGTCAGAGGAGCCGGAGGAGCCGGAGGAGCCGGAGGAGCCGGAGGAGTCGGAGGAGCCGGAGGAGTCAGAGGAGCCAGAGGAGTCAGAGGAGCCAGAGGAGTCAGAGGAGCCGGAGGAGTCAGAGGAGCCGGAGGAGTCAGAGGAGCCGGAGGAGTCAGAGGAGCCAGAGGAGTCAGAGGAGCCAGAGGAGTCAGAGGTGCCAGAGGAGTCAGAGGAGCCGGAGGAGTCAGAGGAGCCAGAGGAGTCAGAGGAGTCAGAGGAAGAACCAAAGGAGGAGCCAAAGGAGTCAGAGGAGCCAGAGGTGCCAGAGGAGTCAGAGGAATCAGAGGAGCCGGAGGAGCCAGAGGAGCCAGAGGAGCCAGAGGAGTCAGAGGAGTCAGAGGAAGAACCAAAGGAGGAGCCAAAGGAGTCAGAGGAGCTAGAGGTGCCAGAGGAGCCAGAGGTGCCAGAGGAGTCAGAGGAGTCAGAGGAGCCGGAGGAGCCGGAGGAGTCAAAGAAGTCAGAAGAGCTAGAGAAAGAGCCAGAGGATCTAGGGGAATCAGAGGAGTCAGAGTAGTCAAAGGAGGAGCCAGAGGAATCAGAGGAGTCAGAAGAGGAGTCAGAGGAGTCAGAGGAGCCAGAGGAAGAACCAAAGGAGGAGCCAAAGAAGTCAGAGGAGTCAAAGAAGTCAGAAGAGCTAGAGAAAGAGCCAGAGGATCTAGGGGAATCAGAGGAGTCAGAGTAGTCAAAGGAGGAGCCAGAGGAATCAGAGGAGTCAGAAGAGGAGTCAGAGGAGGAGTCAAAGGAGCAAGAGGAGTCAGAGGAGCTGGAAGAGAGGGGTCAGAGGAGCCAGAGGAGGAGCCAGAGGAGGAGCCAGAGGAGCCAGAGAAGGAGTCAGAGGAGGAGTCAGAGGAGTCAGAGAAGTCAGAGGAATCAAAAGAGAGTAGCCAGAGGAGTCAGAGAAGTCAAAGGAGTCAGAAGAGCCAGAGGAGGAGTCAGAGGAGTCAGAAGAGGAGTCAGAGGAAGAGCCATAGGAGGAGCTAGAGGTGCCAGAGGAGCCAGAGAAGGAGTCAGAGGAGCCAGAGGAATCAGGAGAGAGGAGTCAGAGGAGCCAGAGAAGGAGCCAGAGAAGGAGTCAGAGATGCCAGAGGAGTCAGAGGAGGAGTCAGAGGAATCAGAAGAGAGGATCTAGAGGAGGAATATGCGGAGGAGCCAGAGGAGCCAGAGGAGTCAGAGGAATCAGAAGAGAGAAGCCAGTGGAGTCAGAAAAGTCAGAAGAAGAGTCAGAGGAAGAGCCAGAGGAGTCAGAGGAGTAAGGAGAGAGGAGTCAGAGGAAGAACCAAAGGAGGAGCCAGAGGAGTCAGAGGGAGGAGTCAGAGAAGTCAAAGGAGTCAGAAGAGCTAGAGAAAGAGCCAGAGGAGGAGAAGAGGAGTCAGTAGAGGGGCGTTCACACTCACATTCGGCCAGCATGCCCATCTCTTTGCACTTTCGCAGGCGGCACTCTTGGCACTTCCGTCTCATGTACATGTCCATCTCACAGTTCCCTCCACTTTTACATTTGTACACGGCGTTCTTCGTGATGCTCCGGCGAAAGAATCCTGCAGAAACAGAGTCACACGAACACCGGCAGAAGTCAGAGTCATGTGAAGGAAACGACGGATAAAGTAGAACACCGTTTTAGTTATCTATATTGACTAACCCGCACCACCTGCTCATCTCCACAGAGGAGCAGGTGGTGCAGAGAAAAAGTTTTGCCTGAAATGTTCCACGGTATGGCATTAGATCAACCCATCTCCAGATACAAACAGATGGCACCACCAGGCCAAGTTAAAAGTCAGATCTGTGGAGAGGCGCAGCAAGAAAGAAGCAGAAGAAACAACTTTATTGATCTCACACTGCAGAAATTCTTCTCTGCATTTAACCCATCCTGTTATTAGGAGCAGTGGGCAGCACATTACTCCATCTCCATGATCTTCTTACTTCTTACTTCTTGCTTGGCCATGGAAACGACTGCGGTCTTCAGCTCGCGTGTTAAAGGAAAAGTAACGTTTTTTACAATTTGAGCCTTATTTCGGTAATAAAACAAGTTGTTTTACATAGCACTTTGGTGTCATATGGAGCATTTCCAGAGATGTTTTAGATTAGCGTTAGGCTAACGCCGTGAGCCTAGCGTGACTTATAGCCATAGCTCGGGGCATTCCCTGAGCATGTAATATGCCCCGTGTGGGCTCCAAATAACACAAACTTTAGCACTTTTCAAATCATAGCACCTCAATGTCTTTAGTCTATGATTTCGTTTGAAGCAAAAGTGGCCTGTAATCCGAGATTTAGCCATAGTTTCGAGTAGATGAGGACGCCAGTGCACATGTGCGGACTGTGCTCTCAGTTCCCGGGACCCAAACATGGAACGCAAAGCTGTAAACTATGGATAAATCTCGGATTACAGGCCACTTTTGACCAAACGAAATCGTAGACTAAAGACATCGAGCTTCTATGATTTGAAAAGTGCTAAAGTTTGTGTTATTTGGAGACCGCACGGGGCATATTACATGCTCGGGGAATGCCCCGAGCTATGGCTATAAGTCGCGCTAGGCTAACGGCGTTAGCCTAACGCTAATCTAAAACATCTCCGGAAATGCTCCATATGACACCAAAGTGATATGGGTGAGTAAAACAACTTGTTTTATTACCAAAATAAGGCTCAAATGGTAAAAAAACGTGACTTTTCTGTACTGTGCACGGGACAAAAAAGAAATGGGACAGCAGCCGTCGCGCCGGATTTGACACACATGCCCTTAAAACCACGCTCCGAACTGTGCACTCTGGGAATTGAGACATGGCTATTAAATTGCCATGTTAGTTTTCACGGTTCACTCCTCTTTTTCCATTGCTTTCGAGGTGAACGGTGGAGACGTAAGCCGTTTCCCAATTCAGAGAGTGCACAGTTCGGAGTGTGGTCTCAGCCTGCAGTCGAGACGGTGCATACTCGCTCAGCCCTGAGTGCAGTCCGTGGATCACATGGGCGTCTGCGAAATGGAACAGGTCCCGCCTCAGCTCAATGAGCCGGGTGGTCTGCTCCTTATTCCCTAAAGACAAAAATATTATTCTAATACTTCTAGTAATACTTGGAATTGGAATGGCGACACTGTAGAATATCCAGCATTACAACAGCAAAGGAAATATAGAAGTGTAAGAGGAAAAGCATGTGAACGGTAATACAGGTGCTGTGAACTATGCCGTTACGGCTACTGTCACACATGTTTAGCGTAGTTTATGAAGAGTTTCATGTAGCATAGTTGTAGGTGAGGTGAACCAGTACGTATATTTTATAGTGAAGTCACAACTGTCACATGGCGATGTCGCTGGCGAGTCCATCTTTGTAGTCATATATCCTGCCGCGCTGTGCATGCTGGGGCTTTTGAGTGTGCGGAGCGTGCTTTTTCACGCGCTTTGGTCCACGCCCCGATTTCCATGGAAACGACTGCGCTGTTCGGACCGCGTCTTAACTGTGCACGGAACAAAAACGAAATGGAACAGCAGTTGTCGCGCCGGATGTGACGCACATCCCCCTCTGAACCATGCACTCTCTGAATTGGGAAACGGCTATTGATTTGGAGGCGCGCCCTTATCAGTGCAGTTCAGGTGCGCCCCATCATCCTGATCTGGACTCTACCAAGTGCTGCTTTGAGAGGGGAGGTTTATCTGGGGAAATGGTTTTAACCAACTATTGATATATGAACTAATATTTAAAAAACTGATTATACATCAACAATGTGCAATATTTTGTATTCTACTATATATTATATTTATGAAATGTGAACCTGTAAATAGTGCAATAGATTTGGTAGTTTTTTGTATGTGTAAAGGCACCTGTGTCTGGGGCTTGGTGGTTTAGGCTGGGCTATAAGGGGGTGTTTGTTTCACTGTTTTTGGGTGGCCTGGTGTCTGTCGTGGGGAGATGCTGTCTGTCAACTCTGTAAATGGTGTGGCCAAATTAAAAAAGGTGAAGAGCTCAAATTTTCTTTTCTTCCTTTTTTGTTTGACCCTTCGAGTGCTACGGCTGTCCTGGGCTAGTAAGAGGCCAGTTACATGTACAGCAGGGGTGTCCAAACTTTTTTCATCAAGGGTCACATATCTAAACACAGATGAAGCAGAGGGCCGATCGAGGGCCATAAACTGATGCTCAGGACAGTGAATAATTGAAATATCTGCATGTTTAAAGGTCCCATGGCATGAAATTTTCACTTTCTGAGGTTTTTGAACGTTAATGTGAGCTCCCCTACCCTGTTTAGCCCCCCCCCCCCCCCATGGTTAAAAGTTGCGAAATGTCTAAACTGAGCATTTGCGATCCTTTTCTGCGTTACAAAAAATCGGAGCTCAAACGGGCGATTTTGAACAAGGAAACTTATTGACGTCAGATCGAAAAAAGAAATGCAAATGCAGTTCCACCCCCGTCTGTCTGTACTCAGCGTCTCTGTAAATCACGCCCAGAGAGTTTGGACTGCGAATGCGCTAGGCAATGTGAAATGCGTTTTTTTATTTGCCTGGAGGCACGTCCGAGTGTTTCTAGGCTCGGAAGTCCTTTATCTGAGCCTCTGGACCTTTGAACAGCAGTGGTTTAATTTTATTTTATGTGGAAATGTGTTTATTTTTCAATGGAACGCTTCAAATCTCTCCCCCCGTGCAAAAACACGGAAATGGATCAGCTGAGAGCAGAGAGCAGAGAGTTTGGCCACGCCCCCACCCTCTACTATTGGCCAGCTCTTTTCTCCTCATTTGCATTCAAGCAACAACGCCCATTATGACCTGTTCTGAGGGAGAAAAAACACTCTTTCTCATCTTATCTCTGTTTCTCATGCACTGAGTGTTGATTTTGAAGAAGAATTCATTTATAGTATTAGGGAACCATTAAGGAGCCATATAAAAGCATCAAGAAGTACCATGTCATGGGATCTTTAACATTTTAAAATGAGCTTCAGTCCTTTATTCGTGCTAAGATCCTCAAAACCACATAATATATAATAAATATTGTCTTATCAAGGTAGATTTTCAAAAAACTTGCAGTCAAAAGATGCGTGAAGAATCCCTCAGTCGTCCAGGTAGAATCCATGATAAAAGGAGAAATTCAATTTGTCAACTGGACAAAGTTTGTTTGGTCGAAAACGTTTCGCCGCTCATCCGAGAGGCTTCGTCAGTTCAGAACTGACGAAGCCTCTCGGTTGACAAATTGAATTTCTCCTTTTATCTTGCAGTCAAAAGTTCTGCTCAAGGTAATTTGGGCCAATTTACCTGGAAGCCTGAGGGCCAAGAAAAATTTGTCTGAGGGCCGCATTAGTTTGGACATGCCTGATCTACAGTCTTGCAATTGTAATGAAGGTTTATGGAGTCCAAAAAAGGAGCAGAGTATTTTCTGTTTGAGAGAAAAACTGTAAACTGTAAGTCTGTGTGGAAAAACCAACAAAAAACAAAACAAAAAAAACACAACTCCGGGTCTGTTTGTAACGAGGAAACACAGATCAGAACATAGTGTAAAATAGACCCTTTAAATTGCCTATGGCGGGTTGTATGGAACAGTTAATCGACGGTCGTACGCAGAACGTCAGTGTGGCCGGGTTCATGTTGCTGTTGTATTATGGGACAGAAAGACGAGAAGAAACCTGAGCTCCCGTCAAACAGCAGCAGAGTTCAGCCGAACCCGTGCAGATCTCTCTCTGCACCTTTGTCTGAGGCCAGAGTGGAATTACACACAACACACACACTTACACCGCGCTCAACCACCGGGAAAATATCTCACTCTGACAAGCACTGTGGTTAAATTTAAGTTTTAATAATAGTATGGACGAAGATATGGCGTTTAGACGATACCGAAATCCAATATTTGCTCGACTACTGTGGTCAATAACTGAAAATTCACATTTAAAATCCATAGCAAGGCCCACAAATTTGTCTTAAAGCTGCATTGTGCAACTTTTGTGGGCCATCACCTGCTTGTTTCTATGGATACGTCATTCCTCTGCCTGGAATGTTCTGCAGTGTGACATTAAACAGCTCTACTTAAAGGTCCCATGGCATGAAATTTTCACTTTCTGAGGTTTTTGAACGTTAATGTGAGCTCCCCTACCCTGTTTAGCCCCCCCCCATGGTTAAAAGTTGTGAAATGCCTAAACTGAGCATTTGCGATCCTTTTCTGCATTTGAAAAAAACACAGCTCAAACGGGCGATTCTGGACAAGGCACCTTATTGACGTCAGATCGAAAAAAGAAATGCAAATGCAGTTCCACCATCGTCTGGATCTCCACCCCCTGTCTCTGGAAATCACGCCCAGAGAGTTTGGACTGCGGAGGAGCTACGCAATGCAAAATGCGTTTTTTTATTTGCCTGGAGGCACATGCGAGTGTTTCTAGGCTCGGAAGTCCTAACCCGACCCTCTGGACCTCTGAAACAGCAGTGGTTTCATTTTATTTTCTGTGAAAATGTGTTTTTTTCACTGAAATAGCTCTCCTTTCTGTCTTCGTGCTTCAAACGCGGAAGTTGGGAGACAGCGCAGAGCAGCGCTCCAGCGGCGCAGAGGAGCGGGTGGGGGGGGGGCCACCCGCTCCTCTAAGCCTATCTCTGTCCTTCTCATTTGCATTCAAGCAAGAAGGCCCAGAATGAGTTGTTCAGAGAGTGAATTTGTGACCATGTCTGTTTATATGGGTTTTTCTCATGCACTGAGTGTTGATTTTGAAGAAGGATTCATTTACAGTATTAGGGAACCATTAAGGAGCCATATAAAAGCATCAAGAAGTACCATGTCATGGGACCTTTAAACATACATAGCAAGGCCCACAAATTTGTCTTAAAGCTGCATTGTGTAACTTTTGTGGTCCATCACCTGCTTGTTTCTATGGATACGTCATTCCTCTGCCTGGAATGTTCCGCAGTGTGACATTAAACAGCTCTACTTAACATTTATTCAATTCCAGGTGTTTTTTTTAGCTCAAAAATATGTAGAAAAACACAAAACAGACATTCTGACTGTGAGCGGGGTGGCCTCTCCACAGATCTGATCTGTAACTCGGTCTGGTTTAGTCTCCATGAAGATAAAAAGGGTTTAATGTCATACTGCGGAACATTCCAGACAAAGCAACAACATCTCCACGGAGAAAAGCGTTAGACGGACCCTCCACCAGAAAAGTTACAGAATGCAGCTTTAAAGTAACCATCACAAATGAACTTTTCACATTTGTAAAAATAAAAACAAAATGTATTTTAGTTTGAAATAAAATAATAGTTACATGTTTGTGTAATATCCAACACTCTTCTGTTTCCATTTTGTCTCTTTATTCGGTATGTCGTCAGTATGGCAGCAGCAGACACCGATATCGTGTAATCTGTACCTATGATACTGGTAATGATACATCACCTATCTTTAAATACAGTAATCCCTCGTTTATTGTGGGGGTTAGGTTCCAGAAATAACCTGCAATAAGTTAAATCCGCGAAGTAGGACAACTTTATATTTTACAATTATTCTCCATGTTTTAAGGCTGTAACTGCCTCACCACACACATTATACACTTTTCTCAGACTGGTATTAACATTTTCTCACATTTCTCTCTTGTTTAAACGCTCAAACTTTCGTAGATGTTCAACAAAATGTATTAATCAGACCCCCCAGGATTTCGCGGGCATTTTTTGTGATTGTTGCGGGCTAAAATGCCTGAATTTGCGGGAACTTTTCCAAAAAGTTGCGATGAAAGTTGCGGTGCTTTTAAGGTTTTTGTTGCGATTTTGTTGCGGGAGGAAGTGAAAGTTGCGATAAATAGTTGTGATTTTCCCTTTTTGTAATTAAATTTGAGTAATATTTTGAATACTGAGTTATTACTGACAAAGAATAATACAAAGACACAGAGATCACAGATATGGTCCTAAAACAACCTTACCAATATCGAAAATAAATTACTACTAGGAGGGGAACTGTTTCGGTCTTTTGCTGTTATTTTTGTGGGCAAATGGCGCAGCAGACATGTTTCTTTGCCATTAGAAGCCGTGTCCCAGTTCCCAGAGTGCACAGTTCGGAACGTGGTTTGAAGGGCATGTGCGTCATTTCTTTTTTGTCCCATGCGCAGTTAACACGCAGTCCGAAGACCGGAGTAATTTCCATGGAAATCGGGGCATGGACCAAGCGCGTGAAAAAGCACACACTCATATATCCCAGCATGCACCGCGTGCTACTTCTTCTACTGAAGTCGGCGGCTGCTTCCCGTAGTTGCGAGACCTGTCGCATTTCGCAGACGGCCATGCGGTCCGCGGAGTGCACTCAGGGCTGAGCAAGTGTGCACCGCCTTGACTGCAGTCTGAGCCCCCTTCAAACCACGCTCCGAACTGGGGACACGGCCGCAGTTTCATTCGTCACACGGAAGTAAGGCAGAAGGAAGTTGGTCGACGTGAGTTCAATTCGTCACCGATGATTGGTCAAAATTGGTAAAAATTGCAGGAAACTTGCGGTGATTGGTCAAAATTGCAACACCGCCCTGAATTCACGGGGATTGGCTGAAGTTGCAAATCGCAACATCGCAAATTCCTGGAGGATCTGAGGGCGCGAAAAGTGAACCGCGATATAGACCACTGTATTACGATTCTGTTCAAAGTTCATATTCTAAACACGTCCAGAAGTATTGACAAAAGACTGAAATCTGAAGTGACAAACTAAAACAAGAATCACATTTCAAGAACATGTGAACAGATCCATGGACACAAACAAACTATTATTAAATTTAAATAAAACAAAAGTGATGACTTTTGGTAATTATAAATGCAACCCTGAATTACAAATAATCACTGATGGTGTACAAATTGAAAATGTATCTGAAAATAAATCCCTAGGAGTAGGGATGCACGATATATCGGCATCAACATTGGTATTGGCCGATATTGCCAAAATTTGTAAAATATTGTAAAATATTGATGTGTTAAAAGACATCAATATTTCATCAGATCAATAAGTTAGTTAAAGGTCCCATGACATGGTACTTCTTGATGCTTTTATATGGCTCCTTAATGGTTCCCTAATACTGTAAATGAATCCTTCTTCAAAATCAACACTCTGTGCATGAGAAACAGAGATAAGCTGAGAAAGAGTCATTTTTCTCTCTCTGAACACTCCATAATGGGCGTTGTTGCTTGAATGCAAATGAGGAGAAAAGAGATGGCCTATAGTAGAGGGTGGGGGCGTGGCCAAACTCTCCGCTCTCAGCTGTGCCCTCTGATCCATTTCCGCGTTTTTGCGTGGAGGAAGAGATGAGAAGCGTTCCATTGAAAAATAAACACATTTCCACATAAAATAAAATTAAACCACTGCTGTTCAAAGGTCCACAGGCTCAGATAAAGGACTTCCGAGCCTAGAAACACTCGGACGTGCCTCCAGGCAAATAAAAAAACGCATTTCGCATTGCCTAGTGCATTCGCAGTCCAAACTCTCTGGGCGTGATTTACAGAGACACTGAGTAGAGACACAGAGGGGGGTGGAACTGCATTTTTCGATCTGACGTCAATAAGATGCCTTGTTCAGAATCGCCCGTTTCAGCTCTGTTTTTTTCTAACGCAGAAAAGGATCGCAAATGCTCAGTTTAGACATTTCACAACTTTTAGCCATGGGGGGGGGGGCTAAACAGGGTAGAGGAGCTCACATTAACGTTCAAAAACCTCAGAAAGTGAAAATTTCATGCCATGGGACCTTTAAAGGTTATAAATGAGTTCATTTGATATTTGTAAATTGTTAAAAAGAGTTAAAGGTCAAATCAGAGTGAGAAATCTTCACCTTTAAGAATTGTTCTCTTTTGAGTAAAGAGTGAACGTTCCTGTGTTAAAGTCCGCTCTGTTTTATACGTTTTAAGCATGAAGACGCTCGTGTTCACGCTCAATATGTTTTATACGTTTGAACCTCGGCAAACTTTTTCCTTTGTGAGTATTTTATGTTAACAAACACTTTGATTAAGCTGATGTATATTTTGCATTTGAACAAGTAGGACCTGAACTTGTGGTTTCACGGAGCTAACTGTTTAAGCTAGCTACTCTTTTTTTGTTCATCACATGTTTACGACATTAGTAATGTGCCTTCTTTGTTCTATGTTTCAGTTACTACATAAATTTAAGAGACCTCCATAAAACAAGAAAAGTACGCCTTGTGTACGCAGTTTTTCTTTATTAGTTCTCTGGCTGTCGAGCCTCACATAGTCACGTGTCGTGAGGACGGCACATGGTGATTTATCATCCTTGTGTTTTTTTTTTAATCTAAACTTTCTCACAGAGGTTTTGTAAATAAAATAAGTTAAGCTTTATGGAGTCAAAACACGTTTTGAAAATAAAAGAAGACATTCAAAAATTAATTTTGCATGATTTTCAGTCTGTATAAAATGTTATCTCAGAATTAAAAAATAAATAAATCTGTTATCGGCCATAACAGCAACATTAATATCGGATATCGGTATCGGTTAAAATGTTCACATTCCCTACCTAGGAGTAATTATGGACAGTAAATTATTACGGAAAGCCCACATCAGGCATATAAAAACAAAAAGAGCCAAAAGCCTCTCAATTATAAATAAAGCTAAACAAAACCTTGATCACAAAGCACTTCGTATTCTATATTGTTCATTGATTCTTCCCTGTTTTATATATTGTGTTGAAGTTTGGGGTAATAATTACCAATGTTCAATTAATCCACTATTTCTTCTGCAGAAAAGGGCCGTGTGGATCATTCACACGGTCAGCTTCTTAGAACACACTCATGATCTTTTTACTCAAAGTTATTCAAATTTAATGACCTTGTAAAATATTATACAGTGATTATGCTTTTTAAAGCATTTAATAAACAATTGACAAAAAATGATCAAAAATGTTTTGCTCTTAAAGAGAACATTTATAATGTAGGAGGTTATGGAAACTTCATTTTGAATGTTAGAAACACTCGTAAAAGTTTCTGTGTGACTGTGTGTGGAGTAAAAATGTGGAATGTTCTGGATTTACAGCAAAAGCTCTGACAAAATATTCACAAATTTAAGTTCTTGTATAAAGACGTGGTCTGGTCTGAATACAGAGAGACGAGTTTGAATGAATCGTCAACCTTTCTGTATCAGTTTTGGGTTTTTTTTGTACAAGAATGGAATTTGCCTTTGTTTTGTTTTTGTGTTTCTTTCAACTGAGCTGATAAGGAAGCTAATTAATAATTTAAGTTATGTTTTGGAAGACAGGGGTGGGATTTAATAAGTTTTCTTCTTCCCGCTCCTTTTCGAGCAAAAAAACAAAACAAATGTATTTGACTGTATATTGTTTACTTGTATTTATTTCCTTGTGTTGACCTGCTCGAAATGAATAAATAAATTAAATGAATCCAAACTACAGGATGAGATGTTTTTTCTCTAGAATATGACCCCCTGGAGACAAAGGGAGGGCATCTGACACACAGGGACATTTGAGAAGACGTTTGTACAGTTCTAAACTACAGGCTCACGAGGAGATTTTTATGACTCATTATGACTTACGTGATAATTGTACATCGTGTGCTCCAGCGTGTCGTAAAAACACGAGGGGCCATAACTGAAGCTGTTTCAAACTCTGCTGTCGTCACATTCTCAGGGTTAAAGGTTTAAAAGGAAAGCGGAGTTTACAACACGGAGCACGCTCGCAGGAAGCACTACACAGACTGAGCACTACGAACTATAAATCAACCAGCGGGCATGTGTTATTACAGCGGGAACATGTTATTACTGCGGGCATGTGTTATTACAGCGGGCCACGTGTTATTACAGCGGGCATGTGTTATTAAAGTGGGCACATGTTATTACAGCGGGCATGTGTTATTAAAGTGGGCACATGTTATTACAGCGGGCCACGTGTTATTACAGCGGGCATGTGTTATTACAGCGGGCATGTGTTATTACAGCGGGCATGTGTTATTACAGCGGGCATATGTTATTACAGCGGGCATGTGTTATTAAAGTGGGCACATGTTATTACAGCGGGCAGATGTTATTACAACGGGTGCATGTTATTACAGTGGGCATGTGTTATTACAGCGGGCACATGTTATTAAAGTAAGCACATGTTATTACAGCGAGCAGATGTTATTACAACGGGTGCGTGTTATTACAGGGGGCACATGTTATTGCAGCGGGTATGTGTTATTACAGTGGGCACGTGTTATTACAGCGGGCACATGTTATTACAGCGGGCACATGTTATTACAGCAGGCATGTGTTATTACAGCGGGCCACGTGTTATTACAGCGGGCACATATTATTACAGCGGGCATATGTTATTACAGCGGGCATATGTTATTACAGCGGGCACATGTTATTACAGCGGGCACATATTATTACAGCGGGCATATGTTATTACAGCGGGCATATGTTATTACAGCGGGCACATGTTATTAAAGTAAGCACATGTTATTACAGCGGGCATGTGCTATTACAGCGGGCACATGTTATTACAGGGGGCACTTGCTATTACAGCGGGCACATGTTATTAAAGTAAGCACATGTTATTAGAGCGGGCACATGTTATTACAGCGGGCATGTGCTATTACAGCAGGCACATGTTATTACAGCGAGCATGTGCTATTACAGCGGTCACATGTTATTACAGGGGGCACGTGTTATTACAGCGGGCACATGTTATTAAAGTAAGCACATGTTATTACAGCGGGCACATGTTATTACAGGGGGCACATGTTATTACAGCGGGCACCTGTTATTACAGGGGGCACATGTTATTACAGTGGGCATGTGCTATTACAGCGGGCACATGTTATTACAGTGGGCACATGTTATTACAGGGGGCACATGTTATTACAGTGGGCATGTGCTATTACAGCGGGCACATGTTATTACAGCGGGCACATGTTATTACAGGGGGCACATGTTATTACAGTGGGCATGTGCTATTACAGCGGGCACATGTTATTACAGCGGGCACATGTTATTACAGGGGGCACATGTTATTACAGTGGGCATGTGCTATTACAGCGGGCACATGTTATTACAGGGGGCACATGTTATTACAGTGGGCATGTGCTATTACAGTGGGCACATGTTATTACGGGGGCACATGTTATTACAGTGGGCATGTGCTATTACAGTGGGCACATGTTATTACAGCGGGCACATGTTATTACAGCGGGCACATGTTATCACAGGGGGCACCTGTTATTACAGTGGGCATGTGCTATTACAGCGGGCAAATGTTATTACAGCGGGCACATGTTATTACAGGGGGCACATGTTATTACAGTGGGCATGTGCTATTACAGCGGGCACATGTTATTACAGTGGGCATGTGCTATTACAGCGGGCACATGTTATTACAGCGGGCACATGTTATTACAGGGGGCACATGTTATTACAGCGGGCACATGTTATTACAGCGGGCACATGTTATTACAGGGGGCACATGTTATTACAGCGGGCACATGTTATTACAGCGGGCACATGTTATTACAGCAGGCACATGTTATTACAGCCCCTCCCCTCACCTGTATAGCCACACCCCCTCACCTTTGCAGCCCCGCCCTCACTTTCATAGCCCCGCCCCTCACCTTTGCAGGCCCGCCCTCTCACCTTTATAGCCCCGCCCCCTCACCTTTGCAGCCCTCGCAGGTGAGAGCGTTATAGTGGTATCCTGAAGCTTTGTCTCCACACACCACACACAGCTCCTCCCCCTTCACGCGCCCCGCTTGCAGGTGTCTCGTCCTTTTGCAGACGACGGGCATGGACGAGACTTCCTCCAGCTCCGCATCGTAACCGACCTCCAGGGGGCCCCGCCTCAGCTCATACACCCCTGTGCTGTGGGGGTACCAGTCTTCACCGCCGTACTGGGGGCAGTAGCTGTGCCCGGGGTAGAACGGCGAGGGGGCAGAGGGCATGTGGGGGTCCATGAGCGGGTACTGCATCCCCGGGCAATTGCTGAAGGGCAACATGTCTGAGTCCTGCAGGAGAGGGCCGGTTTGGTCCACCAGGACATCTAAAGGAAGAAGAACAGCACAATATATAATTCACCGATATAATTCATACTATTCGACTTATTCGGCCACAAATGCTCCAAAACCGCAGCTAAAATCTGACAGAAAACTGATTCATTTGTGTAAAATGTTCAGTTTGTGCATCATCAAATCACACTGCACGGGTTCTCTGTAGGCTTTATGATCCAGACTGAATTTATTTGCTGTTAGGGTCAGCAACCTCATACCAAATAACACAACCTGAACAATGACGGCGGTGCCCACGGCAGCTTCCGGAATAAAGTGAATATTATATAAAAATAAAGTAAGAGCTGCTCAGATCAACCAAACTTTTCTTCTTTCTTTTTCTCTGTCAACTTGGAAACCTCCTAGATACAGTAGGCCACAAATAGAATTAGGGCAGTTCAGAAAAAAAAAAAAAAAAGAAAGGAGAAAGAAAAATAAATCTGAATAGAGGTGTATATGTATGTAGATATATTTATGAATATCTGTGTGTATATATATATATATATATATATATATATATATATATATATATATATATATATATATATATATATATACATATATATATATATATGTATGTATGTATGTATGTATGTACACTCAACAAAAATATAAACGCAACACTTTTGTTTTTGCTCCCATTTTTCATGAGATGGACTTAAAGATCTAAAATTCATTCCAGATACACAATATTACCATTTCTCTCAAACATTGTTCACAAATCTGTCTAAATGTGTGATAGTGAGAACTTCTGCTTTGCTGAGATAATCCATCCCACCTCACAGGTGCGCCACATCAAGATGCTGATCTGACATCATGATTAGTGCACAGGTGTACCTTATACTGCCCACAATAAAAGGCCACTCTGAAATGTGCAGTTTTGTCTCACAGCAAAATGCCACAGATGTCACAAGCATTGAGGGAGCATGCAATTGGCATGCTGACAGCAGGAATGTCAACCAGATCTGTTGCTTGTGCATTGAATGTTCATTTCTCCACCATAAGCCGTCTCCAAAGGCGTTTCAGAGAATATGGCAGTACATCCAACCGGCCTCACAACCGCAGACCACGTGTAACCACACCAGCCCAGGACCTCCACATCCAGCAGGTTCACCTCCAAGATCGTCTGAGACCAGCCACTCGGACAGCTGCTGAAACAATTGGTTTGCATAACCAAACAATTTCTGCACAAACTGTCAGAAACCGTCTCAGGGAAGCTCAACTGCATGCTCGTCGTCCTCATCGGGGTCTTAACCTGACTCCATAACATCCTGTCACCGTAACAGACTTGAGTGGTCAAATGCTCACATTCGATGGCGTCTGGCACGTTGGAGAGGTGTTCTCTTCACGGATGAATCTCGGTTTACATTGTTCAGGGCAGATGGCAGACAGCGTGTGTGGCGTCGTGTGGGTGAGCGCTTTGCTGATGTCAATGTTGTGGATCGAGTGGCCCATGGTGGTGGTGGGGTTATGGTAGTTAGGAAGAGACACCTTGGCACCTTCTTGCTGTTGATGTTGTTGTTGTTTTATTATTATTATTATTTTATTATTGTCACCATTGTTATTATTGTTGTTATTTTAACTCTATCTGATTTTTATGTCACCTTTAATGTTGTTCAGCACTTTGGTAAGCCTTGGCTGTTTTAAATGTGCTATATAAATAAAATTGATTGATTGATTGATTGATTGATGGTATGGGCAGGCATCTGTTATGGACGAAGAACACAGGTGCATTTTATTGATGGTATTTTGAATGCACAGAGATACCGTGATGAGATCCTGAGGCCCATTGTTGTGCCATACATCCATGAACATCACCTCATGTTTCAGCAAGATAATGCACGGCCCCATGTTGCAAGGATCTGTACACAATTCTTGGAAGCTGAAAATGTCCCAGTTCTTGCATGGCCAGCATACTCACCGGACATGTCACCCATTGAGCATGTTTGGGATGTGCTTGACCGGCGTATACGACAGCGTGTACCAGCTCCCACTAATATCCAGCAACTTCACACAGCCATTGAAGAGGAGTGGACCAACATTCCACAGGCCACAATTGACAATCTGATAAACTCTATGTGAAGAAGATGTGTTGCACTGCATGAGGCAAATGGTGGTCACACCAGATACTGACTGGTTCTGAGTCCCCAGACTCAAAAAAAAAAAAAAAAAAAAAAAAAATGCACATTTCAGGGTGGCCTTTTATTGTGGGTAGTATAAGGTACACCTGTGCACTGGTCATGAACGCACCTGTGAGGTGGGATGGATTGTCTCAGCAAAGTAGAAGTGCTCACTATCACACATTTAGACAGATTTGTGAACAATGTTTGAGAGAAATGGTAATATTGTGTATCTGGAATGAATTTTAGATCTTTAAGTCCATCTCATGAAAAATGGGAGCAAAAACAAAAGTGTTGCGTTTATATTTTTGTTGAGTGTATATATATATATTTTTAATTATTTTTATTATTTGTAACCATATATGTATATGGTTTATTCTAAAATTACGATTTGTAGAGTATGTTTTGTATAGGGTTTTCTTAAAAGAAAAAAAAAAAAAAAAAAGATAAACCAAAGATTTTGATGGAATTAGTGTAAAAATACTGTAAATATGAATTTTCGTTTTACACAAATTAAGAAACAATTTGAAAAGAAAAGTTGAAAAATCTGTTGAAAATGACAAGAAGTAGAGTTCCACAGTGATGACATCACACTGGGAGAATTCTGTCCAAAAGTTCTGCACAGTTTACATGCCAGAAATATATATTTGATACTTTAAACATGATTTCAACAAAACAAATTAGTTTTCTTATATTTGTATTTGCCCGATAATAATTCCTGTGGGCATTAGAGGAGTTTTTCCTAGGTAACAGTTATGGAATTCCCTAGTGTGATGTCTCGATTTCCAACCAGGAAGTAAAATTTGGAACCTAGAAAATGTCAAACCCGAGAAAATGAGTAGAATATTTTTGAACAAATCTTAAATATAGGGATTTTAAATGTGTAAATGTGTAGTCTGAGGTTTCATAGGCGCTTTAAACTCGGTGGACAGTCCAATAAAGAATTCCCAGGCAGGTTGCACATCGTCCCGTCGAAGATAAGACGGTTTGATTTGCAGTAGTTGGTAATAACACAACTATAAAACTATAAATTATTAACGCAGACTCTTTGAAGAGGATTCATTCACAGTTCCATAAAAAGTAAAAGTACAGAACACATAATCAACATAATCAAAAAAGGTGCACTGTGGAACTTTTTGGTTGGGGGTCCATCACCTGCTTGTTTCTATGGATACATCATCGCTCTGCCTGGAATGTTCCACAGTGTGACATTAAACAGCTCTACTTTACATTTTTTTCAATTACAGTTGTTTTTGAAAGGGACAGTGTGTAAGATTTTTACCCGTTAATTACAGAAATTGAAGATACCCATTCAAAAATACAGTGTTTTCCAAGCCTTTTCACTTTCATCATGAAATCAAAGTATTCTTTTGGACTTAGATATAGTCGATTTCACCTGCATAAAAGGGGGATCTTCCCCATATACAGTAGAGGCAGCCATTTTGATTACGAGAGCCACAGAAGGACATTTGGGCTCCGCCTTCGGCAAGGCTCGTGGTTTTCACACAACGAGATAGTACGCGTTTGGATAAACAACGACAAGCATGTTGCCGGATCACACGTCGTAATGGATCTAACACGTGTTTTGGACTAAATTGTTTTACTGGATTTTATTCGCTGGATCCTTATGGACAAATTGAGAGCAAGTTTATGGTGAAATACAGAGTTTGACCTGTCCAGAGCCTTCAAAGGTAAGCAAAGTAACAATCCTTGTTTTGTGCTTTTCCGTATAAAAGCCCCATGTGCTCGGGGAGTGATTGTTGTGCTGGGAAATGAATTGCATAGTCAAAAAGAGGAGACTGTAAGATTTCATTTGATGTGTAGATTGTCATGGTACACGATCGGGAATGTATGTTTTCATGCGAAAAGAAAAAAAAAACAGTGAACGGGACCGCGTTTTATTTATACTGTAGTTGTCGGTGAGGGTTCGCAGAGCGCCGGGTGCGCGCGGTTCGTGCGCGGGTACGTGAGCTGTCCGCGTTACGGCGCGCCCGGGTGACCCTCAAGATCTGCCGTAGCTAAAACAGGAAGTGCAATAGCACCATCCACCTATGCGCCACGAATCCTACACACTGGACCTTTAAAACTCAAAAATACCTAGAAGAGCCCCCATGACACAAAGTACATCAAGGCCGGTCCATTGCGTCGTGGGCCGTCTTCCCATGGACCCACCACCCGCGGGAGGATCTGGTGCATGTGATCTGGGCAACGGACCTGGACCGTTGCCTCTGCGACCCGAAAATACGTAATAAAGCGGAAGAAAATGGAAAAATAAATAAATAATGAAAATACCTAGAAAAACAGACATTCTGACTGTGAGCGGGGTCGCCTCTCCACAGATATGACCTGTAACTTGGTCTGGTTTGGTCCTATATCAGATATAGGCAGTGTCCACCAGCGTCTGACTAGAACTGAAGAAGCAGCTTGGATGAGCTGAGAAACGGATTCGGCCAAATAAACTTTTGTCCAGTTGACAAATTGAATTTTTCGTTTTGCCGTGGATTCTACCTGGACGACTGAGGGATTCTGCACACATCTCCACGAAGATAGAAAGGTTTAATGTCATACTGTGAAACATTCCAGACAAAGTAATAACATCTCCATGGAGACAAGCATTTGATGGACCCTCCACCAGAAAAGTTACACAATGCAGCTTTATGACGCTTTTCTATCTATTTATGATTTATGATTTATGATGAGTTTTTATCTTTATGCTTGTTGTGTAGCAAGATATAAGCAAGTGTCTTACCAGCATTCTAATTAGAGCTGATGAAGCCTCTCGGATGAGCGGCGAAACGTTTTCGACCAAACAAACTTTGTCCAGTTGACAAATTGAATTTCTTCTTTTATCATGGATTCTACCTGGTCGACTGAGGGACTCTTCACGCGTCACATCTTTATACAGCGCTTTTCCACCTTCAAGGTACCCAAAGCACTTTACAACAAGGAGCCACTCACCCATTCACACACACATTCACACACCAGTGTACGCAGACACTGGGGGTGAGGAGGGTTAAGTGTCTTGCCCAAGGACACAAAGGCAGCATTCATCTGTGGGAGCTGGAATCGTACCAACCAACCTGTGGGTCAGTAGATCTGACCGCTTCACCACTGATGTTTCTTATGTCAAGAGTGGGATTTGAACCGCCAACCTTTGGATCAGTGGACAAACGCTCTACCAACTGAGCCGGGAGTCCATCAAAATTTCGTTATACTTGCATAATGACAATAAAGAATCTTGAATCTTGAATCTTTAAGTGTAAACCCCTTGGAAAATGAATGGTCTGCCTGCTTGTCTCCATGGAGATGCTTTGCCTGGAATGGTCCACACTGTGCAGAAGGTTCCGGGTTCTATCCCGAGGTCGCCAGAGCTGTTTTGTGTAGAGTTTGCATGTTCTTCTCGTGTCTGGGTGGGACAATTTCCCTACAGGGATAATAAAAAGTACAGTGGTCCCTCGCTATAACGCGGTTAACTTTTCACGGCCTCGCTGTTTTGCAGATCTTTTTATTCCAATTTTTTTTATACTTTATCAATGTGCATTGTGTTCTGCGTCCTGATTGGCTAAAGGACTGTAGACCTTTGCTGATTTGTCCGTCATTCTCCTCCGTGTCTCCTGTACAGAATGTGGTCAGCCAAATTTATATAAATGTTGGATCGCAGTGTGACTCTGAAGTGCTGTACGTTTGCATGTTTTCTCCCCGACAAAACCCACAACGTCGACTTCAGATAACAAATAACGACTTCAAATAACGTTCTCAAATATAATCAAAGGTAGCATGTCTGTTTATAAGAATCTTCTCGCCCAAAAGAGAAAAGAGCGTCAACAACTCCCCATAACCATGTTCTTCACTCGGAAAAAGGTGGAGCGGCGCCAGGACGAAGAGGCCCGGTCAGAGGAACTGTGAAATACACGCGTCACTATTAATTTTGGTTGAAAATCTACGAAAGTTTGAGTGTTTAAACGAGAGAGAAATGTGAGAAAATGTTCATTCCAGTCTGAGAAAAGTGTAGAATGTGTGGGGTGGAGAATAATTTGTAAAATATAAAGCTAATATAAAGCGACTTCCTGGATTTCGCCTATTGCGGGTTATTTTTTAGAACGTAACCACCGCGATAAACGAGGGACCACTGTACTACAAAAAAAAAAAAAACTATCAAGAGACCCTACTATATCAACTTAAAGGTCAGATCTGTGGAGAGGCAAAACTGTTTCTTTAATGGAGAAAATAAAAACAATTGAATTAATTTGAGATTTTGAAAGAATCTAATCCGTGTTATTGAGACTTTGCAGCTGATACATCCACATTTCCTCGGGTTGTGACGCCAACTGTAAGCACTGCTCTGTCTGAAGCTCTGTTACACAAGTCAGACTTTAACCTTAACACAATCTGACCAGAAAGAACGGACTTATCGGTAACTCCAACAGGTGAGCTGATTTGTGCTGCTAAACAAGTCCGTCTCAGATAACATTACAGTCACGAGCTAGCGTTAGCATTAGCATTAGCATTAGCTTTAGCTTTAGCCAACAGTTTCTCAGTGACACTTTCAGATTTTTGTTGAAAATCAAACCCCTAAACAGGACCACAAACGCTCAGACTGATCACAGGAAAATGAAAATGTGCTCTTTAAAACACTTTTGTACGGAATTCGACAGAGGCCATATTCATAAACAATATTTTTTATTCCTTGTTATCCCGAAATAGCGAGATAATTAATTAGAGATCTCAAGAAAACAAAACAGTTATTCCGTGATCTCGAGAAAACATCTGAAACTCCCGCCACGTTGTGACAGTCTGACTTCGGGGCTATTTCTCATTCTGAATAAACCTGTTTTTGGTCATTAGAATGTCTGGAATAATAATCGATCAGCTGATAAGGCAATATATTGATCAGGGGTTGCCACAGGGGGAGATTGCATTACGTCTTTTAATTTGGGATCATTTCAAAATTAGTCCGCGGCGACTCCGCAGAAGACTGGCCCGGCTTCGTCTTTACCGACGGAGAAACTAGGGATGGGCAAAATGAGGCTTCATGAAGCAGTTGAAGCGATTGTACCGGAGCTGAAACACAGTTCGAAACTCTCCACAGTGACATCTAGTGGCGATATGTTAGAACTACAACATCCAGAATATTTCATGTTTTGAGTAGGAATAATTTTTTGTTTTCTCGAGATCATGGAATTAAAGAAAAATGGAAAATAATCATTACGATCATGGCCTCTGTCGGCTTCCGTACTTTTGTATTTTTTTTCTTGAATTATCAGACAATCTTAAAACTGCTAATGTGCGGATTGTGTCGACGTGGTAACTCTCATTCTGCCCGTAGAGATACATGTAGAACACCCCCAGCGTGACGTCAATAAACACAAACAAACAACTGTTTGGTTTGTGGCACATCAGGTTTAAAACTGAAGGAAATGCAAATAGAAAAATACACTGGAACAATCTTCTTTTAGGTGATTGTGTCAGCGGCAGGTGGAAGTTTCAGGATTATATTTATATTTTAACATCGGTATCGGCCGATATTACCAAATTTTTAACATATCGGTATTGGCCCGATGTGTAAAAGTGGGCCGATATTAACGACCGATATTTGTCAGTACAGTAATCCCTCGAATTAACGTTTTCTCACATTTCTCTCTCGTTTAAACAGTCGAACTTTTGTAGATTTTCAACAAAATGTATTAATAGTGAAGCATGGGGCAACATGACCAGCACGAGACCGCGAGCACGAGACCCGTGTCCAAACCGTGCCTCCTCCTCGGGACCGCGATATGAACGAACGCAAGAGCCGCACGAAACCAGGCAAAGAGCCGCACGCCGTGGTTTAATCCTGGTTTAGACCTGGTCTAGTCCTGGTCCAGTCCTGGTTTAGTCCTGGTCCAGTCCAGGTTTAGACCTGGTCTAGACCTGGTTTAGTCCTGGTTTAGTCCTGGTCCAGTCCAGGTTTAATCCTGGTTTAGACCTGGTCCAGTCCTGGTTTAGTCCTGGTCCAGTCCAGGTTTAGACCTGGTCTAGACCTGGTTTAGTCCTGGTTTAGTCCTGGTCCAGTCCAGGTTTAATCCTGGTTTAGACCTGGTCTAGTCCTGGTCCAGTCCTGGTTTAGTCCTGGTCCAGTCCAGGTTTAGACCTGGTTTAGACCTGGTCTAGACCTGGTTTAGTCCGCGTTTAGTCCTGGTCTAGTTCCAGTCTGGTCCTGCCCTCATCTATAACATCAATTGGCAAAGGTCCCTTAGCCAATCAGGATGCAGAACACAATGTTACACTATTAAAAAAATAAAAATAAAAAAATAATCAGGCGTCAAAACACGTTTTGAAAATAAAAGAAGACATTCAAAAATTCATTTCGCATGATTTTCAGTCTGTATAAAATGTTATCTCAGAATTTAAAATAAATAAATATCGGTATTGGCCGATAACAGCAACATTAACATTGGATATCTGTATCGGCTAAAATTTTCACGTCGGTGCATCGTTAATATTTTCTGTAACAATATTTCGCTTTTCAAACATTATTGTGACAGGTTGATCGGATCCACTCTCGTGTTGTAGACGGAGATTCCTTAGGTACATTTTAACCAGCAGGGTGAAGGTTGGAACGGGCTCAAAGTGTCTAGAAAACATTAATGATCATGAGGGTGAATTCATTTGATATAAAAGGTTTTCTTGGTGTGTTTTAGAGCCATAATCCAGATAATCATTGTTAAAATATGATTATGATTTTAAAGAGCCCATATGACGCTATTTTCTGATGTTCTAATGTTGTTTCCTCGTCACAAACGCACCTGGAGTTGTGTTTTGTTTCATTCACACATGTTTAACGCATACGATTCAGAGTTCTTTGTTCAAACAGAAAACACTGTTCCACCTTGTGATGTCATGAAGCACTCCTCTGTGTTTTTAAACTCCACACACCTTCACAAGAATCATTCGGATCATTCTAGCCCTGGAATTGCCGATCTCTACTGAAAACTACCACTTCATGACATCACAAGTTGAACACAGCATTTTGAGCTTTGGAGAGGTAGACAGTCTACAGCTACATTTTCTTTTTCTGAAACTTTAAACATGATTTCAACAAAATAAAGGCGTATTCTTATTTGTATTTGTCAGATAATAATAATAATAATGAGTTTTTCTGTGTAACAGTTATGGAATTCCCAAGAGTGATGTCAAGATTTCCAATCAGGAAGTCAAATTTTAAACATAAAAAAAGGGAAAATTGGCAAAATGAGTGCAAATGTTTTTGTCCTTTATACCAGCAGTGGACAGTCCAATAAAGAATTCTCAGAAAAAGATGAATAATAAAGTGTTACTCAAAGATGTGTGAATGAAACAAACAAACAAACAAAACACAACTCCAGATGTTTTTGAGGAAACAACATTAGAACACGACTTAAAGCTCACAACATTCAGTTTTGTGTGATGTAGGACCTTTAATAGTCGACTCGTCAATAACAAGAGATTTTTACATGACTGACAACGTTACAAGAATTCTGTCCTGACCATCAGAAACCATTTAAACGTTTCTTTCACCTCCTCCTGCCCTTCTCACTGACCTCTCCGGGACTCGGTTTGTACCATAGCCATCGTGGTAGACTCCCCCGTCCACAGTCCGTTTTCTCTACGGTCCAACCTTCTCCACGCAACTAACGTCCAGCTCCATTCTCGCTTCGAGTTATTCCATGCTTGACAAACACGGAGACTGTGCGGTTAAAGAAATAAAAGAAATGTTCCGCTTGTTTCAGCTCGTCGATGAGCAAAGGTTAAACAGGCTAAATATTAACCAAACATCTTTGTTTTATTACAGTAGTCGCCCTGTGTTTGAAGAGCAGGAAGTCTCTGCTACTGTTCCGGAAATGAATCAATATAACGACCGGTATTAGAAAGAAAGCTATGCTTTATTAGCTATGCTTTATTAGTCCCACAGTGGGGAAATTCCATTTCTGCATTTAACCCATCCTGTTATTAGGAGCAGTGGGCAGCACATTACTGCTCCCGGGGACCATCTCCATGATCTTCTTGCTTTGGTTTGGTCAGGACCTCAGCTGCAGGATTTACCTATGGTGCATGTTTTGGGTTGGTGGGGGAAACCGGAGTGCCCGGAGGAAACCCACCCAGACACGGGGAGAACATGCAAACTCCGCACAGAAAGGCTCGGGCGACCCGGGGATCGGACCCAGACCATGCATGCAAACTCCACACAGAACACACACAGAAAACGGGTTTCTCTAACGGACAAGTAAAGGGTCATTGTGGAACTTTTCTGGTGGAGGGTCCATCAAATGCTTTTCTCCATGGAGATGTTATTGCTTTGTCTGAAATGTTTCTGGAAAGTAGCTTAAAGATGCTCTGTGTAACTTTTCTGCTCGGCGTCTTCCACCAGTTAAAGCTAGAAAAGCCTGACTCTGAACAGGGTCGCCTCTCCACAGATCTGACCAAGCCCACCCCATCTCCTGCTCCTGTTTTCTGACCTTTGTTGGGGACAATAAAGTGGGCCTTATCACCTGTTTCCTTTTTTTTTTTTTGGAAAGAGCAGACGGTTTCATATTGCAAATTTCCAATTCAAATATAATCTTTCCTATTTTTGTATATTATGAAAAAAAGAAAAGGAAAAAAAAAATGAACAAAAAAACAACAACAAAAAAAACACCCACACTAAACTATTTACAAAAACTGGGGATCTTACTAGAACAGAAATACAATCAAAAACATTGTATTATACAGTGTAAAATAAAATAAGGGTGTTTTCACACTTGGTCCCTTTCAGTGTTTAAAGCGAACTCAGATCGCTAACTGAGCATTATAGGTTTATATGTGAACACTCTAAGCGCACTCAGACCCCTTTAAAACGAACCGAACTGAGACCATCTCGGGAGGTGGTCTCAGTACGGTTCGCTAAAAGGTCCGCGGTACGGTTCGCCTAACCTGCGCAGTGTGTACACATAACGCTCCGGGTTCACTTCGCCTTTTGTGCAGTGAGCCAAGAGCCGGTGAGCCAAGAGCCGGTGAGCCAATCATAGGCCAAACTGCGCTCCAGCTTCCAATCATTCATTCATTCATTCTTTCATTCATTCATTCTTTTTCTTCCGCTTTTCCATTTTCTGGGTCACGGGGGCAGAAAATGTGGGCAGCAGTGTTCTGCTGCCCAGAACACAATGCACCAGCCCCCATGAATCCTTCCGCGGGTGGTGGGTCCACAGGAGGACTGCTCCCGTCACAACAGGCCTTGATGTTGTCCACAGACACTGGGGGCGGGGTGGGGTTAAGTGTCTTGCCCAAGGACACAACGCCAGCGCTCATCCGTGGGAGCCGGGATCACACGCGGTCAACCCGCCAAGAGCGGGATTCGAACCGCCAACCCCTGGATCACGAGGCATATGCTCTACCAACTGAGCTACCGCCGCCCCCAGCTTCCAATCGTGTTGCAGCATAATTACGCACCGATCGCGCTCCCGCCAATCATGACGATTACCGCTGTTGTGTTTGCGCCTGTTCGCCGATCAGCTGTGAGCGAG
The DNA here is from genome assembly GCA_036785185.1 of Paratrypauchen microcephalus. Lineage (NCBI taxonomy): Eukaryota > Metazoa > Chordata > Actinopteri > Gobiiformes > Gobiidae > Paratrypauchen > Paratrypauchen microcephalus. The sequence continues at coordinate 4,404,509 of JAVJIX010000082.1, forward strand.
CCGCCTGATATTTACGCGGCATTTCCAAGAGAAGAAGAATCCTTAACTTGCTACATTAATGCTACGTAAGAAGGAACTCTCGCCTCGGGACACGGGATAAGTTCGGGATATGTCCTTTTCTCCGGAGCTCCGGATTATTAAAGACCGTGACACGTGCATACATGGATACCGTTCTTATGGGTGAGTCATATTATCAGATTATTTCTGCATCTATTTCGGCACTAAACCAGGACTAAACCAAGACTAAACCAGGACTAAACCAAGACTAAACCAGGTCTAAACCAGGTCTAAACCAGGTCTAAACCAGGACTAAACCAGGACTAAACCAAGACTAAACCAGGACTAAACCAAGACTAAACCAGGTCTAAACCAGGTCTAAACCAGGTCTCAGAGCTCTAGAGAAGCTACAGTGTGAACAGAAAGAGGACTGAGGCTCCATCAGAGCTTAAGTGGACCAGAAAGAGAACTCGGTCCTCTTTCACAATGTGAACACAAACAGAACTGAGTTTGTGTTCTCTTGGTCCCCTTGTTGGTCCACTTTTAGGGGACTGAGTTCGGTTCACTTAAAGGGGACTACAGTATATGTGAAAACACCCTGAAACAAATCTTCACCAGAAATGGAGAAGTTACAAGAAATCTTTTCTAGTTGGGGTGATGTACTTAATCCATTTGTTCCAAATACTATAAAATTTGTCTCTGAATGTTTATTGAATAAGTTAAGTAATAACTTTTCCATCTTGAAAATGTCAGAAATTATGTCCATCCAGCCCCGTCCAGTGAAGGCGAAACAGGGGTTAGCCATTTTTTTGTGATGTTCTTTTTGCTTGCCACCAAAAGGGCTTGTAACAACTTCTTATCACTTCTCCGTTCCAGAAAAGTAACCCTACCTAAATACAGAGTTTCGAAATTAAATGGTAAATTTACTCCAAAAAACAACTTTAAACTTTCGTGGATCTCACTCGAAAACCTTTTTAATTTGGGGCAAGCCCAGAATCTGTGGTAATGATTCCCCTCCTCAGAACCGCACTGCCTCCAGCATGATAACTTGTTGGCTCCCTGAACTGGGGTTTTAAAGTATCTAATAATATTCTTCCAGCAATGCTCCCTCCAGGACAGGGAGGCCGTTGACGACCACTGAAATGACCGGATGCCCTCCCATTCATCCTCTATAATTTCTATAGCCGCCTCCTTTTCCCATTTCTGTTTCCCATAGTCTTTTATTCTTGTCAGTAGTAACTTATCACCTGTTTCCATGGAGACCTATCATTTTAAAACAATGCTGTGGAACATTTCAGGTAAAGCAGCTAATCCATGGAGTTCAGCTGTTGGCAGAACCTTAAAGGTCCCATGGCATGAAATTTTCACTTTCTGAGGTTTTTGAACGTTAATGTGAGCTCCCCTACCCTGTTTAGCCCCCCCCCCCCCCCGGTAAAAGTTGTGAAATGTCTAAACTGAGCATTTGCGATCCTTTTCTGGGTTAGAAAAAATCGGAGTTCAAACGGGCGATTTTGAACAAGGCACCTTATTGACGTCAGATCGAAAAAAGAAATGCAAATGCAGTTCCACCCCCGTCTGTCTGTACTCAGCGTCTCTGTAAATCACGCCCAGAGAGTTTGGACTGCGAATGCGCTAGGCAATGCGAAATGCGTTTTTTTATTTGCCTGGAGGCACGTCCGAGTGTTTCTAGGCTCGGAAGTCCTTTATCTGAGCCTCTGGACCTTTGAACAGCAGTGGTTTAATTTTATTTTCTGTGGAAATGTGTTTATTTTTCAATGGAACGCTTCAAATCTCTCCCCCCGTGCAAAAACACAGAAATGGATCAGAGAGCACAGCTGAGAGCGGAGAGCGGAGAGTTTGGCCACGCCCCCACTCTCTACTATAGGCCATCTCTTTTCTCCTCATTTGCATTCAAGCAACAACGCCCATTATGGAGTGTTCCAGAGAGAGAAAAATTACTCTTTCTCATCTTATCTCTGTTTCTCATGCACTGAGTGTTGATTTTGAAGAAGGATTCATTTACAGTATTAGGGAACCATTAAGGAGCCATATAAAAGCATCAAGAAGTACCATGTCATGGGATCTTTAATCAGAAAATCTGAAAAGCAGCAAAATGTGTTGAAATTTCTTAAAATTACTTTAAATTCCATGAAAAGGTACATTAACTGTGCATTTAACTTTCCTGGTGGAGGGTCCGTCAAACGCTTTTCTCCATGGAGATGTTATTGCTTTGTCTGGAATGTTCCACAGTATGGCATTAAACCTTTCTATCGTCATGGAGACCAAACCAGACCAAGTTCCAGGTCAGATCTGTGGAGAGGCGACCCCGCTCACAGTCAGAATGTCCGTTTTTCTAGGTATTTTTGAGCTCTTAAACCACCTGTGATTGAATAAATGTAAAGTTGAGCTGTTTAAAGTCACACTGTGGAACATTCCAGGCAGAGCAATGACGTATCCATAGAAACAAGCAGTAGAGTATGGCATTAAACCTTTCTATCTTCACGGAGACCAAACACAGACTGCGTAAAGAAGTGGACCGTGAAAAGGAAAGGAGAGTGACATCATCCACAGCATTCGGCTCCAGTCAAATGAAGCTCAGCGAGGCCAGCAGTTACAGGGGCGAATTAATCGAGCAGAGTTCCATATTAGGAATAGAAATTTATTTACGGACAAAATAGCGAAATAAAAGCCCCAGGATCGTGTAGAGCGGGTTAATACGAACATTTTAAGACCAAAAAGGAGTGACGTTTTTACATACAAATGAATTGAAGAGTTGATGGAGCCGGAAATGCGCCCATGTTCACTTCCTGTTTGGAATGTGGCGGCTAGCGGGTTAGTTATGTCCATATATACAGTCTGTGGTTCAGACACCGTGGATCTATAATAAAACTGGATAAGCCCCTCCCCCTCTGTCCCCGCTCTAGTGGACGCTCCAGGTACTGCAGCTCCGGGAGTTTGGGCCCAGACAGAATTTTTCCGTAGAGCGCAATGCATTTTGGGAATTCAAACTGCCCGTGTTCTGACAGGGCATCCGGCTTTCACAAAGGTCGGATTTTGTACGATTCTTTTCTATTTTCACAACATAAACTTTTGAAAATGTTTAAATCCTCAAAGCTCCTAAAAGTGATCTTTGTCAGACTGAGCCTCGCCGCTCTGAGCAGCGTTCGCTCAGATTGGCCCAAACGCTCCCTGCCGTGCTCCAAACGCTCCACGCCGTGCTTCAAACGTTCCACGCCATCCTGTGATTGGTCCAAACGCTCCACGCCGTGCTCTGATTGGTCCAAATGCTCCACGCCGTGCTCTGATTGGTCCAGACGCTCCACGCCATGCTGCAATTGGTCCAGATGCTCCATGCTGTTCTCTGATTGGTCCGAATGCTCCACGCCACGCTCTGATTGGTCGGAATGCTCCATGCCGCGCTCTGATTGGTCCAAACGCTCCATGTCGTGCTCTGATTGGTCCAAACACACCATGCCGTGCTCTGATTGGTCCAAACGCTCCACGCCGTGCACGTTACAGACGTCACACGGGTGGGAGGAGCTCGCCTGGATTGAGGAAGTAAATGTGGAAGAGAAAATTATTTTTGGCCCCATGAGCCGATGAGACTTGCCTGGTTTACACCAGACCATATCACAAGTGATGAATGGTCTGGGAGCACCTACTGAATATCTCGTAGCGCCGGTGTGGTTTACGATCGCCAATGGCCGTTTATTGGGTATTACGAATGTCTATCATTTGGCGCATACGTAGCCCATAGCCAATCATGTCAGTTGTCAGTTCAAACTACAAGTTTCCGTTTGTCGCATAGTACGCGTCACCGTCTTTCCACCCCTCCCCGCTCTCTGATTGGACCCCAAAATCAGGAGAGCTCACTTAGCCTAGTTGCCAGGCTGTCTTTCAGATCAGAACGAACGAAAGCAGCCTGGGATTTCCCAGGTTACGATGAGCCCAGGCCCCTGAAAACAACACGATGCCTCAGGGTTCAGCTTCAGATTTGATTTATTTGATTTGCAACCAAATAAAAAACATTTCACCAGCCCCCACTCCACGGTACGCCTGGTCTGTTTTGATGATAGTAAAACTGTGTGTGTGTTTGTGTGTGTGTTTGTGTGTCGTACCAAACAGGTGTGCGCTCTCCGACAGGCAGAAGTCATCGTTTGGCGGGAGCTGTAGTGGCCCCACGCTGATGTCGGGGCCCCACTCGTTCATCCAGGAGCCTCTCTGCGGGGTCTTCTCCGGGGGCGGGGTTTCTATTTCCCTGTGAACAAATATTAAATGGAATATTACATAGAGTTCTTACATGTCAATGTGTCACTATATCATTTTTTAATTAAAACTGGTCAAATATCCCAAAACACCCAAATTACACCAGCTCATGGAATGTTTATATAAATAAAGGTCTGTTTTTCAGTTTTTGAGGAGGAAACAACTTTAGAACATGACTTAAGGTTCACAAGAGTCAATTTGTGTAAAAAGGGACCTTTAATTTTAAATACAGAGGGAAAAAAATGGAAAAATGTGGGTTATACACAGACTGTACAGTGAATATAAAAGGTCTACACAACCCTGTTCAAATGCCAGGTTTTCGTGATGTAAAAAAATGACAGCAAGACAAATAATTTCACAACTTTATCCACCTTTAATGTGACCTATAACCTGCACAACACAACTGAAGAACAAACTGAAATCTTTAAAGGGGAAAACTATAAAATAAAGAAATAAAAAAGTTAAAATAACCTTGATTATTAACCAGCTGAGGTGGATCGGGCATCTGTTTCAGATGCCTCCTGGATGCCTCCCGGGAGGAGGCCCCAGGAAAGACCCAGGACACGCTGGAGGGACTATGTCTCCCAGCTGGCCTAGGAACACCTTGGGGTCCCTCCAGAGGAACTGGAGGAAGTGTCCAGGATGAAGGAGGTCTGGGGGTCCCTGCTTAGACTGCTGCCCCCACGACCCGGTCCCGGATAAGCGGAAGAAGATGGATGGATGGATGGAAATAACCTTGTTGCATAAATACGCATAACTATTAATAATAACTAAAACTTTGTTGCAGCACCTTTGGCTTTTATTACAGCACTCAGTCTTTATCAGCGTGGCACATCTTCATGTGGCAATAATTGCCCGATCTTCTTTGCAAAACCACTCTAAATCTAACAGATTGCGAGGGCATCTCCTGTGCACGGATCTTCAGATCACCCCACAGATGTTCGCTGGGATTCAGGTCTGGACTCTGGCTGGGCCAAAGCCTCAGTCTTATTCCGGTGAAGCCGTTCTTTTGTTGTTGTAGATGTGTGCTTTGGGTCATTGTCATCATCTTCATCTTTCTAACAGAAGGCCGAAGGTTTTGTGCCAACACTGACTGGTATTTGGAACTGTTCATAATTCCCTCCAACCTGACGAAGGCCCCAGTTCAGCTGAAGAAAAACAGCCCCAAAGCTGCTGCCACCACCAGGCTTCTGTAGGTCTGGTGTTATTTTGGGTTGTTTTTGTGCCAAATAAACCTTTTGGAATTATGTCCAAAAAGTCCAACCTTGGTTAATAATTAATTCGGGCTTGGATATTTTCCTTTGTAAGATGAGGCTTCCGTCTTGCCGCCCTCCCCCTAGAGCCCGGACAGATGAAGAAGACGGGAAATCGTTGTCACATGTTCAACACAGCCAGGACTTGCCAGGACTTCCTGCAGCTCGTTCAGTGTTGCTGTCGGCCTCTTGGCAGCCTCCCTGACGAGTTTTCTTCTCGTCTTATCAGTTTTGGATGGACGTCCTGTTCTTGGTAATGTCACTGTTGTGCCATATTTTCTCCACTTGATGATGAGGGTCTTCACTGTGTTCCGTGATATATTTAATTCCTTGGAAATTCTTTTGTTGCCTTCACCTGACTGATATGTTTGAATGAGATCCTCTGATGCTTTGGAAGCTCTCTGAGGACCACGGCTTGTACTGGAAGATGTGACTACAGGAATGTGAGGAAAAGCCGACTAGAACAGCAGAACTTTATCTGTGGTTGATCAGAGGCTCTTTATTCGGTGACCGGTGTGTGCCGACTCCAGTTTAACATGAGTTTGAATGGAATCGGTTAAATCTGAACACAGCCACATCCCGAGTTATAAAAGTGTGTCACACTTATGCACCACATTATCTCAGGTGTTTATTTTTACTTCATCTCCCTGAAAGATTTCAGTTTGTTCTTCAGTTGTGTTGTACAGGTTTTAGGTCACAGGAAAGGTGGAAAAAGTTGTGAAATTATTTGTCTTGATGCAATTTTTTACATCACAAAAACCTGGCATTTGAACAGGGGTGTGTAGAATTTTTCTACTGTATATGTAAATAGACACAGCTAACCTGCTAACCAAACAGGAAGTAAGCGCGTCTGTCTCACAGAACTATGATAAAACCTGGACCTGAACCCTGAGGCGTCGTGTTGTTTTCAGGGGCCTGAGCTCATCGATTCATGGGCCAAAAAATTATTTTCTCTTCCACATTTACTTCCTCAATCTGGGCGAGCTCCTCCCACCCGTGTGACATCTGTAACGAGCGCGGCGTGGAGCATTTGGACCAATCAGAGCGCGGCGTGGAGCGTATGGACCAATCAGAGCGGGCGCAGCACAGAGCGGTGAGGCTCAGTCTGACAAAGATCACTTTTAGGAGCTTTGAGGATTTAAACATTTTAAAAAGTTTATGTTGTGAAAATAGAAAAGAATCGTACAAAATCCGACCTTTGTGAAAGCCGGATGCCCTGTCAGAACACGGGCACGTTGAATTCCCAAAATGCATTGCGCTCTACGGGAGAATTCTGTCTGGGCTCAAACTCCCGGAGCTGCAGTACCTGGAGCGTCCACTAGAGCGGGGACAGAGGGGGCTCTGTCTCCATCGGCTCCAGTTCACGTTGCATTGATAAACCTTTGATAAACCTTTGCCCCTCGCTGTACCTGCTGCTGTCAGGCTCCTCGTTTTGGTCTTAAAGGGATAGTGCGGTCTTTTTTATGTGAATCTGTACGGCGTCCCCTTCAGCAGTGTCGTGCATTAACACTGACTTACCCCTGACAGTGTCCTCTGAGCAGAGTTCTGCCCCGGTTCTGGAGCTGACGAAAGTAGGTCTGACAAGTTAGCGGGGACAGTTAATAAAGCTTATTTTTCTTCTCAAAACAATATTTGTCCAAAAAGTGATATATTTGCGTCACAAAACAGTTGCACACGAAAAAGTCAAAAGTATAAATCGCTCGGTGCTATTTTCTCTCGAGTCGTATCACTGAGCGCCTATTATTATTATTATTATTATTAGCCTGTTCACTTGTAAACATCGCCACTTGTTACTTGTTACACTTTCCTGGGGTGCAGGGACAGCAGGGCTCTTCAGAAGCTTCCTCCTCCGTCCTGGGCATACATAATCCTCTTCACTGAAATGTGCATTGCAAACACAAAGCTTTTCTATTTTAGCCAATTTGGTGTCCACATTGAACCCTAAGGCAAGAAGGAAAACGGTTCATCTTTGTTGGTATAACCTGGGTAATCACAGGTCCGCCCCATTTTGTATTTTCTTCTTCTATCGATAGCTATATTTTTATTCTGATGTTTCTAAATTGGCTCACTGCGGTCTAAGGACGTAAACACTCCCAAACAACTGAAAAAATGTTGTGTTCGTGCGCAGTGTCCAGCTGGGGGCAGCGCGCAGTGATACGACTCGAGAGAAAATAGCACCAAGTGATTATGACTTCTGACTTTCTCGTGGGCAACTGGTTTGTGACGCCAATATATCACCTTTTTGGACAAATATTGTTTTGAGAAGAAAAAAAAGCTTCATTAACTGTCCCCGCTAACTTGCCGGACCTACTTTCGTCAGCTCCAGAACCGGGGCAGAACTCGGCTCAGAGGACACTGTCAGGGGTAAGTCAGTGTTAATGCACGACACTGCTGAAGGGGACGCCGTACAGATTCACATAAAAAAATCGCACTATCCCTTTAAGTGTCTTGCCCAAGGACACAACGGCAGCACGCATCTGTGGGAGCTGGAATTGTACTAGTGAAACCAACGAACAAACGAACCACAAACCTTTTGATCAGTGGCCAAACGCTCTACCAACTGAGCTACTGCCGCCCCCTTTTTTTTTTTTTTTTTTTTTCAAAATCTCGATTTTTAAAAACCTGAATTAATCAAATTAATGAAATGAATTTCCAAATCATACTGGGACATAAAATGTGATACAACTGTTAAAAAAGTATTAAAAGAGCTTTAGATTAATTGATTAGAATTAGGTATTGGCCAACAAGACGTAGACTTAGACTTAGACAAACTTTATTGATCCACAAGGGAAATTGTTTGGGTTCAGTCGCTCACTCATCAAATAGGCTATAATATATAACAGAGGGGGAACAAAAAATAGATGGAATAGCAAAAAAAGAGCAAGAGACCGGAGTCAAATGAGACATAATTATAAAAATAAAAAATAATAATAAATGTATATGTGGGTGATTCTCCAACTCCAGTCAAATTTGGTCATTATTTTTTTTTAGAAAATCCAACACATATTTTTAGAAATATTTTGATTTGTTCTACTTCATCACAATGTGTAGAAACATTAACTGATAGTGGTTGTGATGAAATGACATAAATATTAAATAAACAAATAATAATAAAAGTGGTGGAAATGACTGTTGTGGAAATGACAATGTTTAGCATTTCTTTTAAAATCTCATGACATATTAGCATGCTAATCTCTGTTTTAGAGTTAGCATAAAATATACTCAAAATACACAAATAAAATGGTATTTTTCTCATTATTTGTACATTCAAAGGAAATATGAGGTGTTTAGAAATGACGACCAATAAACCTACTCTTGGTTTATCTTGGTTTTGTTGTTGTTACCTTCCTTCCATGAAGCTAACGCTGCTATGCTAACATGAGCTCCTGTCACATCACAACTGATGTGGGTCAAGGAGACAAAGGTTAAAAAAAAGTTAAAAGTCACATTTTGCGGTGGAAATGACAGTGATCCCTTTATGAAAAATAAATAAAATACTAATATATCTTTCAAGCACATGATATTTTTCATGAAAATAAGGAATTTCTGTGCCATTTGTCAATGAAGTTACTGTTGAATCAAATTTTATTTCAGTCTTATGAGGGACTGAGAGTCCAAAACCTGGACAAGGGACAAAGGACATACAGCAAAAACACTCAATATAAAACCATATTTTATAAAATAAAAAGTAATTTATCTATCATAAATCTTTTGTAAGTTTGTCTTTGTGTCTAGTAAGTTGCTGCATGAATAAAAACAATGACAAACGTGTTTTTGTTTTCTTATTTCTGCCTGGGACACAAATTCTTTGATAGTTGGAGAATCATCCATGTACAAATCAGAATAAAATAGGGAAATAAGTAATAAAATATCAAATACATTATCAAATAAGATGTCCAATCACAGCTACAGTTGTATTTACGACCTCCTGCTGATACACAGACTTCAGGTCAATCCTACAGGTCAGTCCTTGGGTGTTCTGAAAGGCGCTTTTAAATAAAATGCATTATTATTATTATTATTACATATTTATTCAAAGCTAAATTCCTCTCATGACTCTTTTATTACAGGAACGAGACGACAGAGTCAACAGAAGACACCGAATAGCCACAAAAAAACTGTCTGTGTAAAATATATAACGTCTGTGTTATTTTCATTTACCATTTTACCAACACAACTGCCTTCCAATTCTATTTTGTAGTACATTTTTTAATATAATTTTATTTACAATAACAAATTACAAAGTATGTGTACCAAACATACAGAAAATAACCCCAACCAAAGACAAAAAGATACAAATTTGATAATAATTAAAAAAATAATAAAAAAAAAAAAAATGCATAGTGACAAAGAAGAAAAAAACAACAGAACCATGCTAAGGTATGGTGCCCATTTTATATGTATTTTATTTGTATTTTATTATTTTTAATAAATAAATAAAATAAAAATTAATAAATAAAATATAAGCAAATTTTTTCAGAAATCATCACAACCCCTACAAAAAAACAAAAAAACAAAAAAAAAACCAAGACAAAAAGACAAAAAGATACAAATTTTATAATAATAATAATAATAAAAAAATAATAATTCAGATAAATGCATAGTGACCATGCTAAGGTATGGTGCCCATTGTATATGTATTTTGTATATTTTTTGTATTTTGTCGTACATTTGATCGTACTAATCACATGTACTTTCTCTGTACGACTCCACACGTGACGCTCTTACGGCCCGTCACCGCTGCCTCGCTATTTTAATTACCGATAGATTAATTTCCCCTGAGATCCAACCCCCAACCTCTGCACCACCTACACGATTTACACGATTTACACGATCAACACGAGCGCGCGACAAAACGTGAGGGCCAGTTCTGACGCCTGAACAGCTCTTACCTTTAGCCTTCCTTTGATTTTTGTAGAAAATATTCTTAATTGTTTTATCCCCGTGGCGACAGCGGCGTGAGCGTGTATCCGGTGTGTGTGTTTGGACTCAGTGGGAACATGTGTGAGCGGCCGGGGTCAGGGAGAGACGGTCAGTGGTTATTAATTAAACCTGGACATTATACAGTCCCCTAAAAGTCTTATCTCAAATGTATGAATTCACGAGAGCGAAATCCCAGCTGAGACACGCCTACTTTAATGGAATTTACTCCTGATAATGTTTATGCTTTTATTAATCGAACTGATTATATTATATTGATCAGTTGTTTTAAACGTGACGCAGTTTTCTGATCTGTTCCAAAGTCGTTTCCTCATCACAAACAGACAACCTGGAGTTTTGTTTCCTGCAAAAACCTGCAGATTTAGGCTTTAGCTCTTCTCTCACTCTCTCGTCCACCTTGTGATGTCATGTCGTGCTCCACTGTGTTTTTAAACTCCGCATTTGGATCATTTCAGCCTTGGAATTGCAAATCTCTGCTGAAGTAAAGCTAAAAGGAGCTGTTCACTTGAAAACTGTAAGGCTTCATGACATCATAAGGTGGAACGGAGCGTTTTTTGAGGTTTGGAGATGTAGACAAACGAATAATAAAGAGTTCCTCAAACAGGTGAATGAAACAAAACACAAATCCACAACATTAGCACGTGTTTTAAAGCTTACTAGAGTCACTTTTGCGTAATATAGGACCTTTAAAACAATAAATATAGTTGTATTTTTGTATATTTCTGCTAAAATATGTCTCTTCTGCTTGTTAGTTGTTATACTTCGCCTGGAATGTTCCACAGTATGGCATTAAAATATCAATAATGTGTTGTTTTTGGTCAAAAACAGCTTCGTTAAACATGTTTTGGGCCGGGAATGAAACAAAACACAAATCCAGGTCTTTTTTTTGAGGAGGGAACAACATTAGAACATGATTTTAAGCTCACAGGAGTCTATTTTGTGTAATATAGGACCTTTAATAAATTTGAATCATACTAAATAAAAAAGAAAAAAAGAAAATGAGCTTTAATGTTAAGATAAACATAGATTTTTTCTTTCTGAGATTTGTGTAAACAGTCGATGGCAATGACAGCATCGTCCTTGAGCGTTTCAAGGCTGTTTCATCATGCCCCTGTGATCCAAAAAAACACACACAAAAAAAACTCCCATTTGAACTTCTACCGACTAAAGCTTTTTCTCCATGGACCAGACCAAGTTCCAGGTCAGCTCTGTGGAGAGGCGACCCCGCTCACAGTCAGAATGTTTGTTTTTAGAGGTATTTTTGAGCTCTAAAACCACCTGTAATTGAATAAATGTGAAGTAGAACTGTTTAACCTCCTGGGACCCGAAGAAAAAAGTGTATTTCAAAAATGTTTTTAATTTATTTATTTATTATTTATGTATTGATCTGGTTTAGACCTGATTTAGACCTCTTTTAGTCATGGTTTAGATCTGGTTTATACCTGATTTAGTCCTGATTTAGACCTCGTTTAGTCATGGTTTAGACCTGGTTTAGACCTGATTTAGATCTGATTTAGACCTGGTTTGGACCTGGTTTAGTCCTGGCTTAGACGTGGTTTAAACCTGACTCAAATTTGGTTCAGACCTGGTTTAGGCCTGGTTTAGGACTGGCTTAGACCTAATTTAGACCTCTTTTAGTCATGGTTTAGATCTGGTTTAGACCTGATTTAGACCTGGTTTGGACCTGGTTTAGTCCTGGCTTAGACGTGGTTTAAACCTGACTCAAATTTGGTTCAGACCTGGTTTAGGCCTGGTTTAGGACTGGCTTAGACCTAATTTAGACCTCTTTTAGTCATGGTTTAGATCTGGTTTAGACCTGATTTAGACCTGGTTTGGACCTGGTTTAGTCCTGGCTTAGACGTGGTTTAAACCTGACTCAAATTTGGTTCAGACCTGGTTTAGGCCTGGTTTAGGACTGGCTTAGACCTAATTTAGACCTCTTTTAGTCATGGTTTAGACCTGGTTTAGACCTGGTTTAGACCTGGTTTAGATCTGGTTTAGATCTGGTTTAGATCTGGTTTAGACCTGGTTTAGGCCTGGTTTAGGACTGGCTTAGACCTAATTTAGACCTCTTTTAGTCATGGTTTAGATCTGGTTTAGACCTGGTTTAGACCTGGTTTAGATCTGATTTAGATCTGGTTTAGACCTGGTTTAGTCCTGATTTAGACGTGGTTTAAACCTGACTCAAATTTGGTTCAGACCTGGTTTAGGCCTGGTTTAGGACTGGCTTAGACCTAATTTAGACCTCTTTTAGTCATGGTTTAGATCTGGTTTAGACCTGATTTAGACCTGGTTTGGACCTGGTTTAGTCCTGGCTTAGACGTGGTTTAAACCTGACTCAAATTTGGTTCAGACCTGGTTTAGTCCTGGTTTAGGACTGGCTTAGACCTAATTTAGACCTCTTTTAGTCATGGTTTAGATCTGGTTTAGACCTGGTTCAGTCCTGTTTTGCCTGATTTGGTTCTGATTTAGTCCTGGTTTAGTCCTGGATTAGTCCTGGTTTAGTCCTAGTTGAGACCTGGTTCAGTTCTGGTTTAGTCCTAGTTTATTTATCATAGCGCAGCCACAAACTAGAGTGTATCTCTAAACACTTAAAAGACAGACTGGTTAACTCAATGTCCACTATAAAGGACACAAATTAAGTCACACTGTGGAACATTCTAGGCAGAGAAATAACATCTCCGTACAGCAGAAACAAGCAGGTGACGGATCCCCAACCGACACATATTCATTCGTAGTATTAAATTGTGATTTTACTCACGAAATGGTGCCAAAAACAATTCTTTAATCATTAATGAGTCGTTGCTCCATCTGCAGAGGCCTCCTGAGTCAACACTGTCGCTCGGGGATAAACAGGACCTTTGCCATTGGCTGCGAGCGGTTTGTGGACTGTGGGATGTGCGGGAGACACCCACTCACCCACTCACCCACTCAGACAAGTCAACGCAAAGGGACATATAGACATGAGAATTCAATCAATCAATCAAACATTATTTAAAAAAGCTCTTTTCATACAAAAAAATGTAACAAAAAAGCGCCTTACAGTGATTAGAAACAACCCCACACCCACCCAACCAGCCCCACAGCTGCCCGACACCACACAACCAAGCAACCCAAACAGTAACACGCACACACTGCACACACACTGCACAGAGACTGGCAAAGTGGCATTTCAATATTCTGCGCCTTCAACATGGAATGCGTGAAGAATCCCTCAGTCGTCCAGGTAGAATCCATGATAAAAGGAGAAATTCAGTTTGTCAACTGGACAAAGTTTGTTTGGTCGAAAACGTTTCGCCGCTCATCCGAGAGGCTTTGTCAGTTCTGGTTAGAGTTCTGGTTAGCCACTGCTTATATCTCGCTGCCGGGAGGAGCTCACTACAATGATATGTCTCAACAACAAACAAAAGAAACAATAGGGCAGCCAGGTCAGGGCCAGAGGTGTGAAAAACAGTCGTTTAGGGGTTGAATAGGTATGCTAAACTAGACGGCAGAGAAACAAAAGACAGAAACAAATAGGCGAGATAGTTTCAGAATAATTTCAGTATAGTTAGCTCCTCCCGGCAGCGAGATATAAGCAGTGTCTAACCAGCACTCCAACCAGAACTGACGAAGCCTCTCGGATGAGCGGCGAAACGTTTTCGACCAAATAAAGTTTGTCCAGTTGACAAATTGAATTTCTCCTTTTATCTTCAACATGGAATCATTTACAAAAAGTCTTGAAATTACAAGAACTGACTTCAATAGTTCAGTTTAAATCTATGTTGAAAGGTTTGGAAATGAAATCTATGAGTTGTAATTGCTTTTGTGTAATGTAATATAACTGTGCTGCTCTTGGCCAGGACTCCCTTGAAAAGGAGATTAGTAATCTCAATGGGACTTTCCTGGTTAAATAAAAGTTAAATAAAATAAATAAATAAACACACACACACACGCACAGGCACCAATTTATTATTTTTTTAATACATATATATGTAGTTGTAAGGGGTATAAATACCGAATGGGTCCTTTCAATTATAACAATGAGATGGAGTTTTTAAGACGATGGAGGCACGTAACGACCGAATATCTAAAGCAGAGGTCTTCAACAGGGGGGTCGCGACCCCTAGGGGGTCATGGAGGTACTGCAGGGGGGGTCGCGAAATCTTTTGATTTCACTTAAAAATAATATAATTTTATATTTTAATATTTTTAAAAACAATATATTTTTTCATTTTTCCCCAATCAGTTTCTCCCTTGTCCCTCCACCCTCTTTGATGTCTTAAAATGCACATTAATGCGTACATGGTGAATGGAGAAATAAAGGCAAACGCATCATGCTATGCATGCATTCAGCAACATATGGTAGCTAGGCACCGGATCACTCATATCAACCAGAAGCACAGCCACTCTCTCCCTTGCACTTGTTTTTTGGTTGAATCAGTGAACGATCTTAATAGGCCTGTGTTATATGCAAGTTGTGTTTAAAAATTGCAGTAGCACATCCACCCCAATGAGCCTATCTGGCCCATCTTTAAAATAAAAAAAACATGAAAATACAGTATTAACCTGTGTATTATTTCCTTGTATTGGATGTACCATAACAGAGTAGCAATGTTTATACATGACACTAAGCTCAATTTAATATAAAACACAATTCTATGCCGTATATATAGTAGGGGGTCCCTGGCCCAGTTCGCCATCTGTTTGGGGGTCCCTGGCCTGAAAAACGTTGAAGACCCCTGATCTAAAGGGTGGGCCGCAGCAATGTGGTTTCGAGGCCCCGGTGGGCATTGTCGGGGCCGCGGCCCTTCTGGCATGTGCCTAAATGCCAGACCGCCCAGTCCGTGCCTGACGACACAGATCCAATTTTTTCAAATGCGACCCAGGCCACTTGGATATGTGGTCCTAAAACCGATACATATCTGATCTTTTGACATGCGAATTCAGTCTAAACGGCCAGGTCACGTTCATCCGACCTGGGCGTGTTTTCTCCAGCGAGAGTGGTACAAGTCGGCGCTCACAAATGTACACAAACGTTCTTCTCGTCATGCGA